>OOIL02000003.1:482830-550682 GCA_900332095.2 Cuscuta campestris
ACAGTGAACACTACGCTGTCGGTTTTTGGTTGGCCTTAAGTGAAGGTAAGTTTAAGATTTCCAAAACCCTTTTATCTTAAACTAGGCCTAGCTTAAGGATTATTAGGAGTACTCTGTATACTGGAATATAGTTTAATTAGTTAAACTAGAATTCATTTAAGGGTTGACAAATATTAAAGTGATTGGCCTTAGACTAAGAATAGTTTAAGGATACTGTTGAATGACAAATAATGAATATACATGTTGGATGATTGAATAATGAATGTTGAAAATTGAATATTGATTATTGAATATATGAACTGAACATTATGTGCATGATATCAAATGGTTGATTATGAATTGAGATTCAATTTATGTGGATGTTCGACGCATTAGATATGCTTACTCAGCTTTACCGCTGAGCGTGTAGTGTGTTTTATTTACTACACGCAGGTCAATAGAATGATGTGACGTGATCTTGGAGGCAGACGGAGGCGAGATTGTCGGAATGGATGTGATGGTTTTGAATTAAAGAATATAAATAAATTATGTTTGTGATTATGATTTGTTAAGCTTCCGCAATATTGAAAACTCTGTACTGTTTGTGATATAAAAAAATATTATTATGATAAATAAAAGTGTTTGAAAAGTTTTAAATTTTACGATTACCAAGTTAATACTTTAGTCCGAAAGGGGCTGCAGACCTGGACGGATTAGGGTGTTACAACTCATGTAATCCTTCTTTTATGGGTATCTTTCCACAAATAGTTTTTTTATCTTCTATCATGTTGCTGTTAATTTAAGGACTAAAAGTGCAATTTCATAATGATAGTATATCTTTTTTTTCATACACAATTCCAAAGGTTGTTCTTGATGCATCGTTTGTAAACTATAGTTGCTAGATTTTTGGTCTACAGATGTGGTCTTTAGTCGGAATCCTAGCTCACATTCATAGTTATTATTTTTGTGTTATTTGTCTAACTAATATCAAAACAAGTCACTAGATATAAGGTTGATGTCAAATTATAATTTTAGCCTTTAAACTAACACCAACATGAAAGAAGATTTAAAAAAGGATAATTTGTTTTAAAAAAAGATCATTCGTGGAAAGACACCATAAAAGGATTACGGAAGTAATATTTGATAATAGATGACTAAATTAAATATGGAAATCTCCTTGTTGTAAAGAACCAATTATGAAATTTACTCAATACTAAAATATGAGTTTCATGTTTTCATTCTAGAAGTGGGGCCAGTGCCTTGTGACAACCTCACATTGTATGTTGGTATTCCATATTGTTTTTGGGTATTATATAGAAACATTATTAACATTGTAAGTTCTATTTTAGAAATAAAAATATAATGTTTTTATTTTAGTTGTTTCTCTATGTTTTGTTTAGTATTTTTTTCTAATTAAATTATTCATAGGCTCAAATTTTGACCTTTTTCTTTGTCAATTTTTATTATTCCTTTGATAAAATAATATAGTCGTGTTACTTATTATTTTTTAGAATTTCTAATATATATATATATATATATATATATATATATATATATAATTTTAAATAAATTAAATTAAATACTTCCTCCGTCCCAGTGTATTTGTACAGTTTGACTTTTTCAAGTCAAACTGAATAAATTTTGAACTCCAATTACTCTCAATTTGTATTGCATATTAGTATAATGAAATACAATTTTAAAAGTTCTCAATACGATAAATTTAATAAAATCATTTTTATGTTAAAATATATTATGATTTTTATTTAATTAAACTTCAAAATTTGTCCAGTTTGACTCAAAAAAGTCAAACTAGATAAATGTACTGGAATGGAGGAAGTATAACTTTAATGTGATATCCTTATACTCATAAAGCTAGGAAATGCGATTATGCCAAGCAAGGCCAAACCCCACAAAGTCACACAGACCGTTCAGATTTGGTGAAAAATATTCATAGCTTAATGGTTATGTAAAGGATGGGAAACTTTTAATTTTTGCTTTATTTATACCAGTAGTATATTTTACGGAGTACTCCGTATTATTTAGAAGGCCCCCCCCCCCCTCCCCCCAAAAAAAATATAAAGAAAAGTGAGTAATTAAAATAAATCTTCGTAGAGAAATACAGAATCGAAACTCAAAAGAGATGATGAGGAGCACTACTTTTAATGCTTTTTTTATGGGTTTTTGCAAAAGAAATGTCTAACTTTTTCTCACTTTGGTTTTTGTTGTGACCCCAGGCCAGCAAAAACATTCTTTTCTCCACAAAGCATTATATGTAAAGCTGTAGAATATATAATTGGGGTTACCAATTATTAATAAAAGAACGGTAGTATTCGGTATCAAAAGATGATTTTCGTTCATTTTGAGTTCATTCGGTGTTCCAAATAAAAAATTGATGCTTCCTATATCTTTCGAGCCATGTGCACCCACCTTAAACCCCTTCAAATAATAGCCACACATTTGGAGGGATAAAAGGAGAATTCTAGGATGGGGGGCAGGGGTTAGAGTGAGGTGGGGGTGCGGTAGATAGTTTAGGGATGGAGTTAGGATGGGTAAGAACTATCAATTTTGTGAATGAAGCACGGAAGAAGTTCCAAATAAACGAGTATCATCCGTTGACACCGAATATCAGTGTCAACGGAACCTTGCTTGCCGATAAAAGAAAAACTCGATACAATACTTTTTATTTTTTCTGTGTCAATTTTCACTAATTTTTGAATTCAAATAATTACGTAATTAACTTGCATCAATAACTTATTTTATGGATGACGAGAGTAATTATTTTATTCGACTTTTATATTGGAGATGCAAATTTAATTTGTTTTTTCAAAAGTACTCATCTCAATTGGAGTAGAACAAGCATATCCTCCGTATTAGAATAAATTAAAATAAATTTTAATGATTTTAGTTTTAAATCTACCTTTTAATTTGTGCCACAAGATATGGAACGTGGGTATCCCAAAGGGGTGCAAAGTGTCCACCCGCATGGCCCTCAAACTTCTAGGATCCTATATTGCTAAATGTTCATTATTTTAATTACTTGATATTTAAAATTTAAAATAAATTTATATTTTAATATTCAAATTGTTAATATTTTAAATTTTAATATAAATTTATATTTTGATATTCAAGTTGTTAAAAAAGTTGTTATTAAAAATCAAAATTGGCACAAATTTAAAGTACAAATACTCTAAAAAATAAAACAGGACCCAACACTTAAATTTTGCACATGACCGATTTCATGTTTTCACATTTCCAAGCCTACCTTGATATGAAGGCTCTCAAACGATTAGATATATGGCTATCAAACTATACCATATGAAAACAAATTAAATTAATGTGGTACATGCTGCTAGAGTAGTTTTTTTTTTTAAATATACTTTTGTCTCTTTTGAAGCCCATAAAGTAATCCGTGAAGACAAGATTTTCCTTTAGTTGTCCAAAAAAAATCACAATTTGGTTTGAATGGGAAACTCTAGTTTTTAAGTTTCTAGACCGAAAAGCAAACATGAAGAATGAAATAAGGCCGGCCAAAGGCCTAAATTTATTTTACTCCTTTTGCTTTTGTTTAGTAGATAAAAAAGCAAAGCCGACTCCACAAACAGAACAATGCATGAGATGAATCGTAACTTGGAACAATTGGACAATAAACAGAAATGATCGAACATAGAACAACAAAAAGATTTACAGCCGACTCCACAAACAGAATAAATAATGGAGTTAGAAATAAGTAGAAAACAGATTCACTAAATAATATTCATGAGATGAATCATAGATTTGGAACAATCGGTCAGTAAACAGAATTGATCGAACATAGAAAAACAAAAAACTTACAACCTTGTATGCGGACAGGGATGAGGTCGATGTATCACGACGATGGAAGTATTTGAGAAAGCCGGTCGTTTTTATTGGATCAAAGAATCGGCGTTTGCATCTGGATCGAAGAATCGGCAGTTGCCATTGGAACGAAAACTCATTCACCTCTTGTTTTGAAAAAAACTTTCATTGTTGCCATTGGTCGTTGCCATCATGATTCTTCGATCCAATGGCAACCGCCGATTCTTCGATCCAGAAGCAAACGCCAATTCTTCGATCCAATGGCAACAACCGGTTTTCTCAAATATTTCTCACCTCATCTCTGTCTGCCTACAAGGTTGTAACTTGTAAGTCTTTTTGTTAATCTATGTTCGATCAATTCTGTTTATTATCCGATTGTTTTAAATATATGATTCATCTCATGCATATTCAGTGAATCTGTTTTCTACTTATTTTTAGCTCCATTATTTGTTCTGTTTGTGGAGTAGGCTGTAAGTCTTTTTTATGTTCTATGTTCAATCATTTTTGTTGTTGTCCGATTGTTCCAAATCTATGATTCACCTCATGCATGTTTAGTGAATCTGTTTTCTACTTATTCCTAGCTCCATTGTTCTATTTGTGGAGTCGGCTATAAGTCTTTTTATTGTTCTATGTTCGATCATTTCTGTTTATTGTCCGATTGTTCCAAATCATGATTCATCCCATGCATGTTTATTGAATCTGTTTATTGACTTATTACTGATAAACTTTTTTAACTTATAAGCTGCTAATAAGGTAAATATTCTTTTGTGGAAGTAAAATGACTTAAATGATACTCCCTCCGTCTCACAAAAAAGTTCTCATTTTGACCATAAATTGGTCACACTGTTGCACACTTTGATCTTAAATTAAATATAATCTAAATAAAGAAATGCTAAAAAAATTTGAGATATCAAAACTAGATCATAAGATGAATCTAATTATATAAAATTTATTTCATAATTCAAAATTCAATATACCGTTCTCACAATTTGTAGTCAAAGCGTGTAAATATTTGACTAAATACTATTCAAAATGGGAACTTTTTTGTGGGACGGAGGGAGTAGATAAATCATTTGTAAATATTTATGAATGGTGAGTAACAATTTTGTAAATAATCTTGTCAAAATGGAGAAACAAAAAAACAGAGGAAGACATTTTTTTGTGTACTTGAATGACATTTTTTTTGTTACTCTTTACTATTCAATTTCATCTCTCTATTTTCTTTTCATCCAAACATTATGTACATGCGGTAAATGAAAACTTAACTTAGGAATGTAATTTCATTTACGAATAGTTATTTGCAAACAATTATTAAATTAAACATATAATATTTCTCGATTAACTAAGATAACTACTTACTAATTAAAATCGTCAAATCAAATACTAATTCAAACTAGTTAATACTAATACAAACAAATAAGCAGAATTTTTAAACAAACTACACTTTTTTAAATATGAGACTTCTTTTTATCCAATGACATGAACCAACGAAATATTAGGAAATTATTAGTAATTGTCAAAGAGGGATTAAAAGAAAATTAATGGCCAAATGGCAAAATTTAAATAAAATTAAATACGGAGGACTATTCATGAGGTAAGCCGCCTAAACGTCAGGTGCCGGCGGCGGCGAGTTAATTGGAAGTCCACGGCCAGGCGAGGCCAATGGGGTGAAATACGACGGCGAGGCGCATGGAGTGGCGAACGGCGTCGTTTCTATATTCACACAGCAATGATCGGCCGTCGAACAAACCACCGCCGGCTTAATTTCCGGCGTCCCCTGCTCGATCTGGAAACAGTCCTCCAAACTCCTCCGGCCACCGTCGCATTTCCACTCCGGACCCTTCTCCGCCGAATTAGAGCAAACAGATTCCATTTCCTCCTTCTCTTCTTCCTTGATCGTGAATAGAATCTTGGAGGGCCCGTAGAGGCCGCCGCCGGAAAGCTTCAGCAGGTCGACGAGATCCATCTCCGGCGACTCAGGGGACGGCCCGGCCGAGTCTTCGACGCCCGGGGTGGAGCTGGGCTCGACCCTGGAGGGGTGCGCGGCAGTCCTGAGGCAGAAAAACAAGAAAACCTCTTTTGATGCCAGCGGAGACCGGCGTTCGTCATCGCCGGAGACAGGGGGAACGGTGCGGCGGCGGCGGCGGCGGCAGAGGACGAGAATGAACTGGGCAAAGATAGCTACGAGAAAGGCTGCAAAGACTACGGAGAGTGAGGTGCCTAATTTGCTGACGCCGGCGGCGGACATATTTGAGGGAGGTTTTAGTGAGTGCGGCGGTTGAACGTCGGCATGGAAGTGGTTGAGAATTTCTTGTGGGAAGGGGATTGGTCTTCTAACGGATCAATTTTTTCATAAGGAACAGGCGAAACCAAAAGGGTGGGGCATAAGACTGGCTTTTGGACTTTAATTAAATGAGCCGATGGAATAAGAAGTGTTTGGAATTTGGATTGGATATGCACTCTCCCATTCAAATATGATAGATTGATAGTCTTACCCTTAAATACTCTCATGATTGATTTATTTTTAAATTATTTTATATAAAAATTAATATAAAAAAATAAATGTTTAAATACTAGATAAAAATCTACAAATTTAGAGGTGATATTAATATATTATTTTATTAAAATGCATAAAATTTGATTGTATGAATAGCATAGGAGAAGATAATTATTTCCAGAACTCTTTATTTGAACAACGTATCAATTTCTTTAATTTTTAAAATAATTTTATTTAGAGCTTCTTAGCGAAATCGTAATATATACAATACAATACGGTATATACGATGTATCCGCGACGAATCCTCATTTAAGAGTGATTGAATATTTATTTTCGAGCAACTGGATACTCATTTTTTAGTAAGCGAACACTCATTTTTCTAAAATTTAATTATGCTCAAAAATGAATATTCAGCAACTCAATCCCACACACTTATCAGCTTATTAATGCGGAGCTAGCCCTACGGTGTGTAGATGCCATCTCCCCCGGATCCTGCAACTTAAATGCAAAATTCAACTTCGTTGGTTGGTATATACAACTCCGCCATCCTCACTCGACAAAGCATGGCAAGTGACGATGATGTTTTAAAATCAGTGTTGTCAAAGTACCAAGCCCAATATTATAGTTGTGTCCCACATCTGAAAGCGGGGAGATATTGACTAGGGACCCAAAGTTGGTTCCGGTACCCAATGAGGTCTCTTGGGTGAAACGGATCGGACCAAGATGCCAGAGTCCGGAGAATATAGTAGTCTCGGAGGGTCCGACGACGCTCATTGGACGTCGGCGTTGCTAAGTGACGACGACATCATTTAGACCCATCCAGAGCCGACATAGCCCTCGGGAGAGACAAGGTGAAGAGGCATCATCATCGATGGCACCCGGGCCCAAAAAGTCAACACAATCGACAACCTTGTCTCTGCCGTGGCTGCCTTTAACCAAGTGCATTAAGACAAGATTCGGCTACAAAGTAAAGCACTTCAGCTGGAGCGCGAACGTAATGAGCTAAAAGTTAATGAGATTTTGATCGTGGGTGTTAATCATTTGTCACATCTAGAGCGTGCGATTACTAAAAAATAAAGGATAAAATTATCCGGAAGTGGTTTGGAGTGCGACCAACAATTTGGGCGGCTCTTTGATTTTCTAATCAAGTAGTTTTTTTAATCTAGTACTTGTATTTTCTTTTTTACCATTTATCACACTCATTGTTTTTTTCGCATTATGTTAATGTAATTTTTAAAAAAAAGAATTTTAATGAAATTTTTATTTAATATTTTTTAAGTGATTTTAATTTAAATATTTTCAAAAAAAAAGGTGTGATGGGCGTGAGCCCCACCCCTATCCAATGATGGTTGTGATGTGAAAGAGAAAAGTTGATGTGGTGTTGAGTGAGATGACGTGATAAACGTGATGAGGAATACCACACCTACCAGCCTAACACGCCTTTCACGGGCACACGCAGCCACTTTGAGCCTTGCATGTAAAATTTTATTTTTTTAAAACTTGGTGGCGGTAAGTTTTGGACTCGTGACTTCTTTGTAAACAAGACTCTGATACCATACATGTCAAAGGTTTTCTCACCGCAAGCATTACATTTTTCATGAGGGATTTGCGCCTGCGCAGATACTCCGAATCTTACTTGGCAAATGATCGTATAGATAGTCGTTCGACAATTGATTATCTTATTTATCTTGGTGATAATCTTATTTCTTGGAGTACATAAAACCAGACACATTTTTTTAATATTCTCTTCGTCCAAATTTAATTGTTACTTCTAAGAAATAAGCTCAAAATGTCAAATAAATCTTTTTAAATCGTATCCTACTTTATCTTATATAATCTCTCATATATTTTAGATAGTTCATCACAATCTTGTTAGTACATATGAAAAATAAATATATTATCCTGGATAAATGAAAGCAAATAGATAATTAAATTCAAACAGATGAAATATTACTGTGACACATTATTTTGCTTTAAAATTTCAAAAAAAAAAAACTAGGGCAATACTTTGTATTTGCACGTCTCCTCCACGTTGGGTATGTTAGATATATATGACTAAAATGGTGTGTTTGTGAGTATACATGGGTAAAAAAGATTGAGTAACAATTCAGCTTTCCTTTACAAAAAAGGGACTGAGTAACAACTTCATCTTGGAGTAAGAATTACGTGCGTGGCAGTTTTTTTACCGCAGAGATCGAACCTTGGTTTATTTGAAAGGTACCCTCATTTGAATTGGAGCATTTTAAAATATTTATCTTGTCTAATTTTTTCAAATCATATTAAGGGTCCATTTGGTATACGGAATTGACGGAATTGAAATTCCATGGAATTTAATTCCATAGAATTGAATTCTACCAATTCTAATTCATTTTTTACACTATCAATTCCAAATCCACATAATTTTTGTGCTACCAAACACCAGAATTGGAAATGAAGTCTTCAATTCCAATTTCATAGTTTGAATTTCGTGTACCAAACGGGACCTAAACAAATTTAATAACTAATTACTAGTACATTATATATTTATACAATAAGATAATTTTTTTAAGAAAAACTTTCTCTACGGCAAGTATAATAAGTCGTTGTTGTGCCACGGAGTAATATAAAATTCCATCTTAATTTGATTAGTTAATTAACTGGGACACAAGTAATAAGTTGTTGAATTTTTGCACAAAATGTGGGGGTGAGGTGGAGTGATTTTGACATTGGACCCACCAAAATAAATTAGGGTAATTTACTACCAAAATGTGGGGGTGTGGTGGGCAAATTTCACAATAAATTGTGAGTGACTTGAACTAACTCACAATCACATTCCATGCTCAATTTGTCCGGGGATAAACTTCATAATCCGAATATAAGAAATTTGAAATAAAGTATGGCACAATGAAAGTTTGATTAGATTCAATCTACTGAAAAAATGATCAATAAATTTATTGCCTTAAAAGAGAATTCGAAAAGTGTGATATTTATTTTACGACGGGCAAAGAAAATACTCCGTATAAATTTCATTTTTGGACAAGAGATGTTTCCATCGTCACCTTAATTTTAAAAAAAGTTATTCAGGTTCAAACAAACAAATTTTGCATGAGTGCAACAATGTAATGTTCTATACAGTATTTTAAAGATGTTGATTGATTTCAAAAATGCAAACACCAAAAGTTGTCGTTAGATAACATTTTTAAAACATTAAAATAAACCATCGGTTCAAGTGACATTTACTTTGAATTTCATTGGTAAAATTGATAGCTCATAACCCCCTCCCCCTAAACCCCCCTGCAGCTCCGGGCCCCCTCCCTTTCATCGATAGGTTAAAGGGATACAAACCATTAATTTTACCTATGGAGCCTCGTAAGAGTCTCGTAACCGGCCCTTGAAAGCTAATACGGAGTATCACACAAAGACAGTAAATAAGAATTTTTCTACTTGGTTCAGTCTCGGTTGATGGTAAGATTTAATTTTCTGGGCAATGAAAAGATTGGGCTCAGAAGTGTGTTTTACTTTAATTCATATAAGCCCATCAGACCCACTGCAAACAATGTTTAGTCCATTTCTATCGAGAGCTTTTTCTGGATAATGAAATGATTGGGATAATGAAATGATTGGGCTGAGGAGTATGAAGAATGCTATACATTGGGCTGGTTCCGTAAATAGAGGAATCGAATACGGAGTAACATGTAAAATTGATTGGTGATTCCGTGCACCCAAAGTCTAACGCCTAATTTAAAAACTCTCCTAAAAATTGTTAGGCTTAGAAGCTAATGTGAAAAGGGCTTCTTCCACCGAAGCTAATGTGCCTATTACTAATGTTAATCCTAATCCTAATTTCCTTATTCAAATCATAATCTTAATCCCCTAATCCTAATCTCATAATCCAAATCCTAATCTCCTAATCATAATCCTAAGGGGCTGTTTGGCAACTTCTGAATACGCAAGTGCTGAACCAGTAAGAGCTCTGAATTATTAAGTGTTGAATCAATAAGAGATCTGAACCATTAAGAGCTAGTATATTGCTTAACTATTCAGAGGCAAATTTCTAATCAATTCAGATAAGAGGTCTTAACCATTCAGACTCTGTATAATACTTAACCATTCAGAGGCAAATGTCTGAACCATTCAGACATCTGAACCATTAAAAGGCTGAAACAAACAGTCTGAACCATTAAGTGCTGAACCATTCAGACATTTGAACCATTAAGAGGCTGAAACAAACAGCCCCTAATACTAATACTAATACTAGTACTAAGAAGTCCACATAAGCAAGATCCATATAATTAGAATGGATATGACCATCTAAAAACCATAGAAGTACTTGCCTTGAAAATAACCTTTCCATGAATCCAAAGTCCACGCCTCATTAAGTTCACACTCATTTTATTAAGTTCACACTCATTTTATAAACCTTGATAATTCGTATATAATATGGTTATATGTATCAAGCTTAGTAAAAAAATGAAGATATTCAATTATAAGCTCATACAAAATATGTGAGAAAATTCACATTTCACATGTGAACCTTAGAACAACAATAGCAAAGCTCATTAGGTTTGGATTGATCGAAAATTAAAGAAAAACAAGGATTGTGACTTTTTTCTTCTTTGAGTAAGCGTCTGCTTTCAAAAAAATATGTCTTAATCTTCTACTTCCTCTATCCCCATAAATCTTTCCATTATACGTTACGAGGCTTGACCGACTTTATTTTTAATTTAATTTGTTTGATTGTAGGTGTAAAATTTAAAAACAAAATTTATATATTAAAAAATTAAATAAAAATTTTACAAAACAAAAAGTGACAAGACTATATTATTTTATGAAATTAATAGTAAAAATAAGCAAACAAAATGAGCTAAGTTTGATCTTGTGAATAGTTTCTGTAAAGATCTATATACGAGGGGACGAGGGGAATATTTTCTAATGAAACTGAAACTTCAGAACTTTGGGTAATGCTTGTGTACACCAAAGTTACATCAACTCTATTATGTACTTCAGGAACATATCTTGTCTCTGCAGTAGAAATTTAAGATTCATGTACACTTTGGTATTATAGTTTTTGATGTATTAAACCCTTCGGGTTTTTGGATCCAGATGAAGTTTAGGCCTGGCATAGGTATCCATCACTATCTATACTTCAAAACTACTATAATTAGAAAAGTAGTGTTAGGGTAAGAAAAAGTTGGTTTTATAGTCCACATTACCCCCTTCTTTTTAAAGGGATAGAAAAATTGACAAAGGTCAAATCTTTTTGAAGAATCAATCCTCTATCCAATTATCTTTCAATTTATTTCTTCCTAGTTGAGCTACCTCCACATTGCCACCGCCGAGAAGGCGAGAACCCCGTATATGAATTTAACAAAGGATCCCTAAAAGTATAATAACAAGCAAGGAGAAGAGCTAAAATAATAATTTAACAAAAATATACAGTTGCGTCTCTTCTTCCGTTCTCACAGAATAGGTTCCACAGCCCCCTGTGGGATGGCCAAGTTGGTTCTAAGGTGGCAAGAACTTGTTCCTTAAAAGTTTTAAACTTTCCTTTAGGAACCAGATGTATTTAAGCAATACAAACACACTCTAATGACAAGGTCCCATGGTCTTTGCTATTGTGTTCCAGCTAGGGCTCTTTTGAAAAGCAATCTCTCGACTTTTAAGGGTAACATCTGCATACATATACCTTCCCTAGACATTACATCGTTAGATTTTACTAGGTTTGTTGTAGTTGTTGCGTTTAGGTTGAAGGCTTCATAAGAACATAATAGGTTTGCTTTAGGAATTACACACTAGGTAATATATACTACACTAAACACAAGTGAATTGCAATTGAAATGTAGAAACAATCTGAAAAAACCGAGTCGAGACGAAATCCTTGAGGGGAATATGTGAAAAACACAATCCTAAATGCAGCAAATGGGAAACAAATGCCAATGAATCTAAACGCAGTAAAAGACTAAAGACAGAGTTTATTTTTTACCTAGAGCATAAAGAATCTGGTGAAGAATAATAATATATCCTGAAGAAAACAGCAGCTACCAATCAAGATGGCAGGTTGTTCTTTCGAAACTACCAGGTGATGTGCCATTGGAGACCAGAGGAACCTTCTCCAGATTGCAATTGATTGTGCACTTGAATTTCTTCGATTTGATGAACCAGAATTTCAGCCTGATTTTCAGATACAGCTTCAAGTCGATCTCATAAGCCCCATTTCTCTTCTGTTCACTGTACTTTGAATCGTCTCTGAGGGGTAGCGAATTCTGGCCTTTAAACGTCGATTGAAGATTAGATGTGTTTTTAGTCCCCTGGAAGAAGGGGTCCAGATTCACGGCGGCGAATCTCTGATTGTCGTACAACGCCCTCGCCTCGATGGTGTCGTAGTAGACGCCGATCCGCTTGTTAGGGTTTCTAATCGAGATGCTCGCGGCGAGGTTGTAGCGGAGGGTTTTGCCGCTTGCGGAGTAATCGAACTGCGTGAGGGTGGCGTCGTCGACGTAGAACCGGAGGGCGTTGGGGCGGAAGACGAGCCAGAGGACGGCGGCGACGACGCCGGCGATGACGAGCAGGGTGCACAAGATCTGGCAGATGCAGCTGATGAAGCAGTTGAAGAGGCAGCCGCAGCAGCAGCCGCAGGGGTTGCAGCCACCCCCGCCGCCGCGGCGTCCGTGGCTGTGGAAGGATTCCCTTGATTTGGACATGGCCGGCGGTAAACAGAGATCGACGAATCTGGGCAAATTCAGCGATTATTGTGAGATCGGAAGAAGATATAATAATGTGAAGAAGAAAACTGCTGGGGAATTGGGATTGTAGTGGGAGTAGAGGTTTTGGACTTCAGGGGAATTTGAAACGGTAAGCGAAAAGGCAGGGCCCACTCCACCCCGGCATATAATAATGGGATAATAATGAAAAAAACGTTGCAAGGGCGTCGATTTTTTTGTTTTAAGGAAATAAGACTAAACTAGAGACAAAATATATCTAAATATAAGTTTTATATGTTTATTTTTGAAATATGAATAAAAATGTATTAGTATTATCAATCATGACCATTTTCATTACCAAAAGTTTTTTAATTTTTATGTTTGATATATAAAATTTAAAATTTAAATTTTAAATTTTGATATACTTCCTCCGTTCTGGAGTATTCGTCCAGTTTTGACTTTTGGAACTGTTCATCTAAGCACTTTGACTCATCAAATTCTCTCAATGTGTAAGCCTAAATATAGTCATGTGTGATCTTGTTTGATTTGTCTTAATATATAGATTATTAATATATACGGAGTAATTTCTATAATTTTTTAATATACAAATTACAAGATAAAATGGATTAAAGAAGTGTATTGGATGGTGTGTAAAAATGAAAGTGAACAAATATTCTAGGACGGAGGTAGTATAAGTTTTAAATTTTAAATATAATATTTTAAGTAATAAACTTTAGATTTTAAATTTAAAAGTTACGGATTAAGATTTTAAATTTTGAATTATAGAATTTAAATTTTAAATGTAAAATTTCTAATTTTGAATTTTTAATTTTAAGTTTTAAACTTTAAATTTTTAATTTTTAGTTTTAAATTTTAAATTTTATATTTTTTTTAGTTTTAAACTTTAAATTTTTAATTTTTAGTTTTAAATTTTCAATTTTATATTTTTTTTAGTTTTAAACTTTAAATTTTAAGTTTTTAAATTTTAAAATTTAAATTTTTAAATTATTATTTTTTATTTTTTAGTTTTAAACT
Organism: Cuscuta campestris; assembly: GCA_900332095.2. Lineage (NCBI taxonomy): Eukaryota > Viridiplantae > Streptophyta > Magnoliopsida > Solanales > Convolvulaceae > Cuscuta > Cuscuta campestris. The sequence goes on from OOIL02000003.1 coordinate 496,856, forward strand.
TTAATTTTTTAAATTTTTAATTTCTATTTTTAAGCTTTAAACTTTAAATTTTTAATTTTTAGTTTTAAATTTTGAATCTTATATTTTTTTAGTTTTAAACTTTAAATTTTAAGTTTTTAAATTTTAAACTTTAAATTTTTAAATTTTTATTTTTTATTTATAAGTTTTAAACTTTAATTTTTTAAATTTTTAATTTTTATTTTTTAATTTTTAATTTTTATATTTTTAATATTAATTCTTAATTTTAAATTTTTAATTTTGAGTTTTTAGTTCATTTGGTTTGTTTCTTTGTTATAACATATCATAACAGAGCTTACAGATAAAAGCTTTGTTTAGCAACATCGTTAGAATGTAACGTTAGAATTTTGAAAATGATACGAAGTATTTAAGACTAATCTTTATCGTTAGAATTTTCAAAATTAATCTTCACTATTAAATTTTTTTAAAACACAAAAATAAAGATAAAAAAAGTAAAAAAGTCACGAGGAAATTTTGGTTTCAAACATTAGCCACTTGAACAAATTAAGCACACTGAGCCAAATCATGAGACATATATATACGGAGTATAATACCAAGTAACGACAACTAGAAAATTTCTGGAATTTACTAACCTTGACCATATTAGACTAGTTTGGTATACAGACAACAATCATTGATAACAAATGATCATATTTGGAACATTAGCAATGTCAATACTGGTGTCATATTTGATGAGTTTGTAGCATAAATCTAAGAACCAAACACTACTTGAAAATGTTTTACTTGAAAATGTTCAATTTATGTTGATAGTTGCACATTGTTTTCTCAAAAACATGAGGAGATGAAGATGTAACATCTTTGAGATCACAGTCAATGGTGGAATTGACTTTCTTCACCTTCATCACCAAAACTTTCACTCTCATTCTCACATGAATCTTCAAGCTTATATCAAACCCTCCATTTCTCCTCATCATCTGCTCGCTCCAAGTCCGGTTCCGGTCCTTAAATACCATATGTAGCTCCGTCGTGTTTTTCCCCCCTTGAAAGAATGGGTGCAGCTCCACGGTGGTGAATCTTCGCCCGGCAATCGTCGTTGTCGCCTCGACTTTGTCGTAGTAGAACCCGATTGCCCTATTCGGGTTACGGACAGACACGTTCACGGCGAGGTAACTGCTGATCGGTGCGTGGCTCTTGTTCTGGTTGTGGGGGAGGGTTAAGGAAACGGAGTCCGCGTAAAACTGAGGCGCATAGCAGCGAAAGACGTACCACGCGATGGCAAAGACGACCGCTGCGACAGCGGCGGCGACACACAAGATCTTGATGATGCAGCTAAGGATGCAGTTGAAGATGCAGCCGCAGCAGCAGCTGAGGAGGTTGCAGCAGCAACAGCAACCTCCGTCGCCGCCGCGGCTACGGTTGTGGTAGGCTACCATTTTCTTAGACATGTAATGGCTCGGCTAGTAATAACTATACTATACGGAGTAATAATATGCTAAACAAAAGGATGGGCCGGGGTATAAAATATTTTCCTTTGGTAAGATGTTAAGATGGTGAGGTTCAAGGAAGGTCCCAATCGGCAAGAGATATGTAAACTTAAGTTGCTTTTACAAAAGATGGTACAATTTTCTAACATTACTTTTGACAAACAAAAATTTACTTTGGCACTTTTTACTTCCCATCAAAGACGGAAGTCTTCAAAGTCCAAACGCCAATGGGATGACAATCACATTTTTCACCAAAAATAATAATTAGATCCAAAATTTCTTTCTCTGGTTGCTTTGGCAAAGAGATTAGGAAAAAATAAAAAGTGTAAAAATTTTCCATGTATTGTCCTAGATGTGATGAAATAAAATGAATACTGTAAATATAAAGTAAGATTATAATGATACATTCTTTAAAAGTTTGTTACCAAAGTAGGAAACTGGAAAAGAATTTTTAGAAAGTCCAAAAAAGAAAGCGAGAAAGAAATTAATGGAGAGAGGGAGTAGATCATAAACTCGGAATTCAAAAAAGAAATATTTGCACTAAATAGCACTAAAACTTAAGTCATTTCTCTAAATAGCACTTAAATTGTTTTATTCTCTAAATAACACTTAATAATGTCTATAATGACCAGTGATGGCAAACATTTACTTGAATAATGACTAATGGATAATGACTAAAAGTGCTACATTGGGAAAAAACACATGTAGTGCTATTCAGGGAAAGTCATTATGTTTTAGTACTATTTACGTAAATTCCTCATCAAAAATCTGGATTCAACTAATCCGTATATTGGGTTATTTTGTATTCAATTTGGAGTATTATTTTTATGTAATAATTAATATATAAATTTGGGTTTGTAGCGGTACAACTTCGGACATAAATTTGGTGGGGTCTATAAAATTATTTTTTCAAAACAATTTTGGATAATTAATCTCCCAAGTGAAACGTTTCTTTTGAAACATTGTGAGCCAAAAATGGTGCTCGGTTGAATGAGAAATTAATTCATAAAATTGTACATTTGGAAGGAGTAAAACTCATATATCCCACATCGGATTTGAGAATTTTCATATTCCACCATTTATATGGTAACCTTGAATTACATGTTAAAGTAATGGAAAATGCTTGGTTCACAAATACAATGGTTTGTAACGTCCTACAAACCGGCCTGGTTTTAAATAAGTAAATATTATTTATTTATTGAGACTCATTATTTTAAATTAATAAATATTGAGATTTCGATCTCTTTAAATGGCTTTCCAAAGCTAATGTATTTTAATTATAAAAGATGTTTTAATAACGGACCTCTCAACATTAATTAAATGAATTAATTAATGATTGGGGTGGACCCGGAAGTTTGAAAAATAAAGTTCATTAGAAAAATAATTGAACACGTCATTAAATTTGTTTTGACTGTCTGATTCCAAAAACGCAAACGGATCTCAATTCAGACCCGTTCGGGGGAAAAAGCACGCATCGTTCAGGTCAGATTTTACACAACGGAGTAAAATTAATGAAATAACTCCCCACTTAATTCCACCTCCATTCACACGCCACTTCCCCCATTTCTTCACATTCACTCCCCCATAAACTCTACATTACTCCTCATCATTATAATAGTTCCCCCCCCCCCTTCATTTCCTTAGCAATTTGTAACTTCCACTCCATAACTCCCTCACTCCCTCTTCCTCTCCCCCAATTCGGCCAAGGCAACAAGCGAACCCAAGGAGGATTCCGGTGAGTAGACGTGGAGGTAGAAGAAGAAAGTTCACGCAAGAAGTTTGTTCGTTCGTTTGTTCATTCATCGTCATCTATTCGTTCATCTCGTCCTATCATTCCGTCAACTCCTTCAACTAGAGGTGAGTAGTTGTCCCCTCTAATTCTAGAACATCAAGTTATAATCTATGTTGTTATATTCATAGGAATATCGTACGCAACCTATGTAGAATTAATGCATGTTCGTAGGTTAGCCATCAAAACGTTCACTACGTAAAACTTGTATATATTGGCCTAGGAATCACTAGGAATATGTTTATCAATGTTTAGATTATTGTTCTAAAAAGAATCAAGGTGTTAAGTTTGCAAAACGGATAAAAACGGAGCCAAAGACAGAAGACCGTCATCGAGACGGTCGACCGCCGCTACGGACGGTGGACCGTTCCCATGGTCAGTCCGACGGTCACCACCGTGACGGTCGACCGCCGGCCACGACGGAAGACCACAGTGGACCGTCGGCCATCCAGACCTCCATAGTGTAGCCCACGGTCGACCGCCGGTAGGGCACGGTCGACCGTTCCGCAGGCAGAATTTCGGGCAGTTTGTAGAACGAGCCCCATTTGACCAGTTTGACTCAGAATCTGATTGTGTGTTTGCACGAAATGTTAATATTCATTATGTGTGTTATTTAATTGATATATTCTTGGCGTTGACCAAAGGTAAATACATCAAGCATTCATCATGTTCAATTTAGACACATGTATTCATCATGTCCATCCTAGACGCACGGCCTAGGTTTATCATCATGTGCATACCGCTGTAGGGAGGTCATGCTTCCGTGCGCCTACTACAGTTGGCCCGTCCAGTAACCTTTGGGACCCAACGGGTTTTCATCAGGTGGGCTTTGTGTACGTACATGGTAGTCAGGCTACGGCTACCACCCGGTTTTTGCTAGTTCACTTGCAACGTTTTGTCGAGCTCGGGTCATTACCGGAGTGCAGAGGTGATCCTGTCAAGTGAGACTAAGTCAGGGGTGTCCCTAATAGTTCAAGTCATACATCAAGTTATATAGTCATCATGTATGTTCCATGTCACGTCAACAATCAGTATGGTTGTCATCATCATGTATGTTCCACGTCACTTCAACATTCAATGTGGTTGTTATTCATTTTGTTAGGTGTAATAATATCCCATCAAGTGTAAATTAATCAGTTAGTAAACAGTTGGTTTTCCGTACGTTAAAGTACAGGTATTAATATGTGTATAACCATATGGGTTATCACTTAAAGTTCTTTTGTTAGATTCACTCCTCAACTTATGCTGAGCGTGTAGTTGTTTTTGCTACACGCAGGTAGACATGACGGTGCAGGTGCTAACCCTGGAGGACAGTGATGGTGGGAAGATGGGCGGCGCATGGACAAGTTCAATAATTAAATACAGTAAATTAATTAATCATTTGGGCATGAACCCACCATTTGTCGTTTTACTCATTTATTTACTTCCGCTTTTACTCTGCATTTATATCAGTCACGTTTTTGGGAATAACTCCTAACATTTATTTCACCAAGTAAAACAAACGTTTTCATAATAAATAGTCATTAATATCCCATTAATCAAACGTAACCGTTTTCTTATTAAATAATCATTAATGTCTTTTGCTACGGACGGTTCTCGGACCGCCCATGTAACCCTACCGGTCCGTCGGGTCGCGGGTGAACTGGGTCTACGGAAGGCGGGTGTTACAAGAAACTTCACAAATTTACTATTTGTGAACTTCAATGGGAAAAATTAAATGGTTTATAATGATTTTAAAATAAAATTTTGAATCATAAATAGTAAGTTTGTGAGTATTCTATTTGTGAACCTAGCATTGCTCCTCTGTAGCTTCCAACTACCGTGATATGAATAAAAAAATTTAAAAATTTAGCGGTATCTACAATAACATTTACAACAAGGTGCATGCTTGATAAAAATTTCCAACTTTAAAGTTTTTTTTAGGTTTAGAGAGTATTACCCGGAGTATTATTTATAAAATTGTACAGTACAATTCTTCTAAACTGCATGCTTGATAAAGGGATTCAAAAAACAAGAGTAAAATGAAAAAGAAATACTCATTCCTTTGAAAATGTTTCTCCAGTTTTGATTTTTTATAACCAATCAAGATTTATTTTTAATTTATAATTAAATAAAAATTATATTAAATATTAATTAGATAGAGCAATATTTTTTCGGAATATTCTATAACATAAAAAATAAAATTATTATTAAATAAATATTTAACATCATTTTATTTAATTTATACCAAAGTTTGTTAATATTGACTATGAAATTCAAAAATGGACAAACAGTTGGAAACCATGCCACGTTGACTAGCTTGACCATCAAACGCTAACGTCGCAACTCTGGGAAAGCTGATACTTGACGGTGTTTCCCACGACGATACCTCCGTCTCCGGGCGTCGTCCCCAGCGGAATAAAAGCCGGGCAGTCTACATGAAGATGGTAACGGCCCGTGATAACGTCGCCTACCCTCCACCTAACGCGGCCGGCGATCTTGAACGTGAGCCAGACGGCGCCGTCAGCCTTGTCCCGGGTGAGATCCGGGCCGTAAAACGGCGCAATGGGGACGTTATTGCCGCGAAGAAACGGCGACCAAACGTTGACGTCCTTGTGGCCTTGGTACACCGGCGAGATCTCGGAGAAGTAGGTGACTTGCTGGCCGCTGTATGTGGCGTAGACGTCGAGCTTGTCGTAATAAATTCCGACGTTACTGTTCGGGTTGCGGGCGGTGACGGTGACTTGGATGGTGGTGGAGAAGACGTTTGGGGCGGAGACGTTGAAGTTAAAGATGGTGGCTTGCCGGAGAACGAAATTGGGCTTCTTGGGCTGGATTATGGCCCAGATTATCAGGATGAGGAGGAGGATGACGAAGAGGAAGATCATAAGGCCGGAGAGGCATCGCCGGATTCTCTTCTTTTTCCGGTCCTTGTGGTGGCTACACTCCTTCCCCGACATGGTTTTCCGGCAACGGCAGGCGGAGGAGTAGTAGAGATGTGTTATAGCAGGGCACGCTAGGTGTTTGTAGTAAATAAATTAAATAAGGCTCGAGAAGTATTTATAGGGTCCTATATCCCGAATTAATTGTCTCATTTAAAAATAAATTTTTTTAAAAACTAAGTGACACTGAAATTTAAACACGTGACCTCTTGATTCTCTCATATCATGTCAAAGAATTTACTCAACCAATATAGATTGCACTGCTATTATAACAGTCGTTCGATAACTTTTGTTTGTTTGTATATTTTCATTGATTAATTGATATTATAAGATATTTTCATTATCTCTTGTTTTTAAAAACTTTTGACGGAGTATTTTTGAACGATATAAAATTTTATTTTTTATATATAATGGAGTAATTAGTAATCAAAATAATTTTAAAATCTAAAAGATTTTACACATTATTTGAATTGACAAGTATTTTAGGATATGGTAGGGTAAAATGATTTTGGAGGGGGGAGAACTATTTAATGATGTGTATATCCTACCTGTGCATGGAATATGGTGGAATTAATTAAGGGACGGTTGTCTGTGTGATTTGATTATGTTGTGCATGAGTGTGGGGAAGAAAGTCTCCCAAAGTGGCTAAATTATCGTCCTACTACATTGAAATTTGTGGAAAAGGTGAAATAGTGAACATGCATGAAGCTAATGGCTTACACACACACACACACATATATATATATATAAAATCTAACCTTTAGATCTGATACATTGTGCGGCTCAGATTGCATTTGCAAATTGCAAAAGATTTTGGTGTATCTAATTTTGAAACAATCCTTACCCTTAGATCTCACTATCTAAAGCACCAGATTCATTCTTATTTCTTTCATAAGGTCGCATTCTCACCAGAACACACACACACACATATATATATATATGTGTGTATGTATGTATGTATGTATGCATTGACATATCACACTGATATATAAATAGAAAATGTTTTCCATCTTGAACTAAAAGATCTCATGTGTCGTTTTAATTAACTTAATTATGTGAAATTTGCACTGAATAGGACAAAAACATGAATCATTTCCCAATGTAGGATCGGATTTAAACTTGTTTATTGCCTCCGTCCATCCCCCTGTATTTGTACACTTTCATTTTTACACACCATTCAATGCACTTTTTTAATCCATTTTATCTTGTAATTTGTGTATTAAAAAATTATAAAAATTATATATTAATAATCTATATGTTAAGATAAATCAAACAACATAACATATGACTATATTTAGGCTTACACATTGAGAGAATGTGATGAGTCAAAGTGCTTAGATGAACAATTTCAAAAGTCAAATGTGGACAAATACAGGGGGACGGAGGGAATAATAACTAGTGAGAAAAATAATTTCCAAGTGATGCTAGACATTTAGTTGAATAATGACCAATGGTCATACAGTGGAAAATAAAAACTTATGATCCTATATTGAGAAAGTCATTATGTTTTAGTCCTATTTAGGTAAATTACCCCTTAATTATTCATCGAGTTCTTTGATTTTTGTGAGGGATCTGGGTCAACAAAAATAAAATATAGTTGTTGACTTGACTAAGGATTGGGGGGCGAATAAATGTGCACAAAATTACGGAAAGAGTAAATTTGATCATACTCTCTCTCGTAATAATGTTCGACAATAGTTTTTTTTATATATATCTCAAAATTAGATCGGTAAAAAATTACCCGACCTATTTTTGACACGAAACCCAACTTGAAAACATTGAATTTTGAACAAAGGTTTTGATGACTGAACCCGAATTGACCGAACCCGAAATGACCGCTAAAAATGGGTCAAACCTGACCGAAATCAAACCTGACCTTACCGACTCGCGAAAATTATAGTTTTTCAAAATCATACACTTTACTACTCGTTTTTAATATATAAATTTATGTTTTTAGAAAAAGTTTTAATGATATTGCATAATTATTTTACTTTTTTCTAAAACTTAGACATTTTTTTGAATTCCTTATATTGATTTATATATCTAATTGTTTTTTTCAGGATTTAAAATAGAATAACATAATAGATTTAATACATATTTTTTGATATTTTAGAATTATTTAATAGAAAATGTAAGTGTTAATGTGAATTTAAAAATTTATAAAACTAAAGTCATAACTTGTTGGGTCGACCCGAACCCGATGACACTGGGTCATGAACATACAGTTCTCAACCCGAACTTGAATTAACCCGAAAATATCTAAATTAAAACAAGAGTTTTAATTTTTATTTCTAAAATAAAAGTTAGAATAATACTGAGTACATATCTAGTGTCAATGATGACTATATGCATTACCAAAAATTTTATGAAATTTCTATATATGATGTCACATTATCACAGGTCAAATATCTATTTTAGGATAAAATTATGAAACTTCTATTTTAGTAATTTCTCTATGTTTAAACGGTGGAGTTTCAGTGACACCGAAGTAAGGTGACACTCCGGTGCCACTGTCATTTTGGAGTAGTTCAGGTACCCCGTTCTCAAAATTGACGGTTCCTACCCCTTAACCCACCCCCTAAACCCCCACCCTATCCCTGCCCCTGCACCCCCATCGCCACCCCAACCCCGTCGTAAGCCCCCCACAAAATGTGTGGCTATATTAAGCAATGTACCGCCAATTTTATGGGGTGGGTTAGGGGTAGAAATCGTCAATTTTCCAACAGAGCACCGGAGATGCTACAAAAACGCAGTGACACCACTAATGTCACCAAACATGAGTGTCAGTAAAACCTCGCCGATGTTTGAATTCTATTTAGGGTACATTCTCTACTACTATTACTCCGTCTTATATTTTCCACTAGATTAACATTAATTGTAATATACCCGGTAACATTTTTGAAATTTATACTGATTATGAACATAACACTTACTTCTAAAATAAAACTATATTCCAAAAGATATTAATTTAATATTACAACTTAATGCATTTTCAACAAAAAACCAAGATCAAATGTACAAAATTTGACCTTAAAATTAGAACTATTTACACTGTACAGGAAAAAGAATAGAAGAGGATTCAAAAGCATCTACAGATTTTTTTTTGTGGGTTCAACCGAAAACCATGCACGCCGGTTTAACGCCATCCCAAACTCCGGCACCGCCCGGATCCTTAAACTCCGTCTTCAGGCCGGCGCAAACAACCTTAAAAATTGTCCGCCGGCTCCACGACGACCCCGACTTGAACGTCGCCACCACCGTCAACATTAGGTCAAACGTCACGCTCCGGTCCCGGTCGTACTCACTTTTCATATCCTTCAGCCAAATCTCTCCGGCGTCGCCGAACCCCCCCGCCGGAGTGGCAAGCGGCGCCGCTTTCAAAACCATCCTGGCGTCCCTTTTGAGCTCGAACGGCTCAATCTGTTTCTTGGCTATGACGGCCAGCTGGCGGTACCCCACCCCGACCTCCACGTGCTGGAACGTGATGTCGAGCTTGTGGTTCGGGTTCTCCGCCGCGACCCCGCCCTCGAACGCGGCGGTGAGGGTGGTGTTCCCGGCGGCGGTGAAGTTGAACGACGGGACGGCGAACGCGGCGACTTCGAAGGTGGGGATGTCGGAGCCGAAGACAATGTAGGTCAAGAGGCTCATGACGGAGGTCATGAGGATCAAGAAAACCATGAGGCAGAGAATCACCCGCGCAAATGCGAAGCTCCGGCGGGCCTCGTATTCCAGGAGGTGCGGCGGCGGCGAGGGGCGAAGAGGGGTGGAGGTGTAATTATTATTATACCCGGGGTGATGTGGAAGGTTTGGCGTGGAGGAAGGGTATTGATTGGGGGGATATACTCCGTGGGGGCCGCCGGCGGGGTAGGGGTGCGGCGGCGCGTAGGCGTGGAGAGGGTGGTTATTGGTCGTCGGGGGATATTGGTGATGATGACGGGGAAGAGGAGGATTATTAAGGGGCTGTTTGGGGGCGGGGTATCCTAAAACGCCCCCCGCCGCCGCCGTCTTTTCCTTGTCGGGTGGGGAGACATTATTGGATTTCATGTCCACCACCTCCCGGCCGGCTGCGGCGTCGTCGTCGCTGTTGTTGTTGTTGTTGTTTCTCCCACACTTTCCGGCGGCGATGAGAATTATGGCATCAAATAAAAGATTTAGCTAGCAATTAAAGAGCAAGGCGTTGTTGATGATAATATAATGTTGATTATGCTTGAAATGAAATTAATGAAAACAAAAAGAGATGAATTCATTAATTGATTGATTATTAAGCTCGATGAATTTGCATGTTTGTTGTTTCGCCTTTCATGCTCAACCGTTACAATCTTGTGTGACACACCACGACCTCTTTAAAAGTTATTATTGGGAAAGCTTTTTTCACAATGGTTATGGTTTAACCCCAAATTTTTAATGCCAAATTATTACGGAGTATTTGTCATTGCTATCACTCAACCTCTAATTATATTGGACGTGCAACCCGTCGGTCACTCGTTAGAAATTTTTTTGACTCAAATCACATCCTGTAAATCATTGATCTTGTAGTCATCCTTGAACTTCACACGCAACACAATCCACTACTCAGACACACTCGATCAAAACATGGGCTCCGATCGTCTCATTAACTAAGATCTCGCAAACCTTCATTCTAACTCTGTATTGAAGACAGAGAGAGGACTTATATAGATGTGAGGACAAATAGAGTACTTGGAAAGAAAAGCTACTTTTCTTTTTATGTATGAGCTAATTGTCCTTGTCTAAGAAATCACCCCAATCAAAAACTTAAGCTTATACTCTAACACGTCTCTCACGTGGAGGCAAGATTTTTTTCTTGCTCAAGCTCTGCACGTGAAAATTAATGTTGAAAATCGGGTGACGCTCTATACTCTCTAGATGGAGTTTTCTTGGGAGATGCGAAAGAACCCCTCCGTCGTTGCATATATGTGCCCATTAATTCCAGAGACATTGGCTGCTAAGGAGGCACAATCTTGATTAAAGAATAGTGGGGTGTTTTCCCTTCGCGTGTTTTCAGACTCTGCTATCATGTGTCATAACGTGACGAATTTCTTGGTTGACGATGGATCCTATGTGGGCATCGCTAGCTTTGATTGCAAGAAGCTTTATGCATTGTTCATTTCGTTTTATCCCTAGGCATGGTGTTACGACGATGTACCGGGAACTTTTCCTTCCAACTTTGTTCCACTTCAAATTGAATGACGTTTGTTCTCTCCTAAAATGTTTTTTTAACATTTAGTTTCGGTAGTTTAGAAATGTTATCTAAGTTTCACTTTAAATATTTACAAAATTAATCCGTATCATTAATAAAAAATATAACGTGTTGTTGCAGGCACTAGGGTGATATGATACAACTTAAAGAGTGATTTCTTATCACTTATCCCAAGTGTATGTACTCTCAATCTCAATGCAAGACATATATACAGACTATGTTTCATATAGGCCGGGTTTTCCACATTTTTATACCATTCTTATAACTGATATGTTGAATGCATCGCCGTGCACTATTTATTAGCATTGTAAATTTATTTGAATGAATGAATAATATCAGAAGAGAAGCTCTAAAAAGCCCAAAATTGATCTGCAAAACCACAACAAAATCTCTATCGTTTTTGCTCATTCCATGTCTTTCCTTCAAACAACTCAGACAGCATCCTTTCAAGGTCCTCCGGTGTGAACCGAATGTACTTCTGTGGGTTCTTTCCGTTCTGAATCATAGGCCTATCCATGCATGCATATTTAAAATCATCAAAAAAAAAATCTTATTTTACATCGTTTGCTTATGTTTAAGTGAGAAAGACAAGGAGGTTTTTAGCTTTTACCCGAAGCGCTTGTTGAAGGATCTATAAGCTGTCAATAGAACTTCAGCAACGGACAGCCTCAAGGACTCGCGCAACTCACTGTCGGGAACTGTCCATTGTGATTGCCTTTGATGAAGTTCTTCAAACAGCGTGTTGAATGTTTTGTACCTTTCCTTTACCGTTGCCCTTGAAACGTTGCTTGTGGAGCTCGAAGGAGGAGGAGGAGGATCCCCTGTAAATGAATTGCTCCCCCCTTGGGAAACTCCCTGGATCGATACACACTGAAGAATCTGCAACAAAACAATCAATGATCTGATCACCGGAGTTCTTTCTAAAGCTGATGCCTTAATTATGTTGTTGGGCTGGTTTAGAATTGCTCCCTACGTTTCACAAAACTCTTCCGCCTAATTTTTTGCACACCTCGCAGAACACTTCTACCCCCACCTAAAATGTCTAAATACACCCCCCATTGCATAGTTTATTGCGAGTAGAAGTTTTTTTAGGGTGTTTTAAACCTTTTAGGTGTGGTAGAAGTGTTTTATGGGGTGCGCAAAAAAATTAAGGTGAAAGAGTTTTGTGAAACGGGGTGAGTAAATCATAGACAAAAAATTAGTCTAATCTAATGAAGATTTGGTTTTAAAAAACCTTTGACCAAGAGAGCCTCTTGTACTGATTTGCATGCTGCTGGACTATCCTTCTATGTATCTGCACCCAATCATCGCCTAACATATCTTTAGCTTCCGACCTAAACATTAATCCAAGAAATTTTATCTTTTTAAAATTATCTGAAAGTTGTTGAAATACTATCATCATGGAGTACTATATAAAGACAGCTAGAATCCTAACCTGCGGACAGATCTTACAATGTAGTGTATATTGTTCATCATGAACAGTTGAGTCAGTGCAGGGTCTTTATATTGCTTAGATTTCCCATCAAGATTATTCATAAGAGCTTGTATGATTCGTGTTGTTATAGCTCCCATTTGGACATCTGCATCAGTGTCATCAAACTCTCCAAACAGCATTTTTAAAGTTGATTGATAGCTGTTCATACATAGTAAAAGATCAAGCAGTCAGACTTTTATTTTTTAATAAAGAGTGAGTAAAATGGATGGAGTAATGAGAGGCGTACTCGTATAAAAACTTGACATAATTGATCACATAGCTAGTTAAGGGATGGACCGTTCCATCTTGAACAGCCGTTTTCGTGGCATCTTTCTCTACGGCTTCTTCAAAGTCAACAAACGTCTCTTGAGCTGTCTCAGCCAAACGTTTTGTCAAAATTGCAGCAGCCTCTCTCACTTCACCACAATATTTATTTCCAAAAAGTATATCCAACTGTCATCATTACCAGATTTCCCAAGGAAGAAAGATGGTGTTAAGAGAATTTCGGTAAAGCATTAATATATCAGCTTTGCCTTACCAATTACAGATAACTAAAACACATGAACTAAGTGTTGTATTAAAACTGAGTTTATATCCTAAAAACTCAACCTCACAAAGTAGCTCAAGACTTATTTGCTGGTTTAGTTGAGTTTCGTTTATAAGCAATACTTAACAAGCTCTGCAATATCGCGAGTCATTGGAGGAATCCCTTTTGAAATTTGTGCACTTCATCATTTGAAAGGTTACAAGTGGCACACTTGAAGAAAGAAAAAAACACAAGAAGCAATGCTCATCTACCTCCGGTTGAACTTCTCTCATTATTTCATACATGTCAAGAAGGACAAATAGCTTTTCAGGTGATCTTTTGCTCTTAGAGATGGCCTCACCAAAACTGAGTAGGACAGACACACCATTTGTTGTAACCTCTGCAAAACATTGATCCCCTAGAGTATCATGACCTTCAAACATTTGATCAGAGACTTTCTTTTCTGCAGCAAATAAAAGCTTGACCTGTCTCAACATTAAAAAAAAGAAGAAGATACGATAGTAAAAATGGAGCCATACAACAACATCAATAATCCCTACGTAACCCCAGTTGCATTGGGACTGAGACGAGGGAATCATACAACAACAAAAAAACAGAGATGTTCTAGAGATGGCAATCACCGCAATTCGTATGTAATGAATCCAACTTTGAATTTTTGCTTCCAAAACTTCCCATTGCATCTTTTGTACATCCTCTTTCGTTACTCTTTCCACTCCTAGTTTTCTAAGACTCAGTTCAACAACCGAAGATCGGACTTCTCTGGATATTCAGGAGAACGTTTAATGAATTCTTAGTATAGTTAAGGGAACAATTTTGGAGAAGAAAATGCTTCATATAAAGTATTGAAGTTTTACTTCCCTTTCTCCCCGACAAATTGTTCATATGGATAAGGTCTCTAATCCCCACATCAGATATGGCAACTTATGTATGCAAAAATCAATTCCTCTAAAAACATAACTGTTTCCACTGAAATCATTTGAAACATACTACAACTTTACATTATGTAGAGAAAGATAACCAATAGGCAATCCATGGACTCCAACTCCCTCTATAAACTATTTTTTGGGATCAAAGCTATAAAATACATATTTTAAAGTAAAAACTACACAATGCATATGGAAATGGCACCAGAACTGTAATACATACCTACCGAATATTACTTTGTATACAGTTTCTTGTAGCTTTTCTAAAATTATTGCATGCGTTCCAAATTCAATAAACGTACTTTAACAATATGCAGTGTACACTCTTGGACTTGTACTTCAACTCATTCATGCAAAAATTTAGTACTCAAAACTCTTTAGAAGTTTAGACTACTACCTCAGTCCTCCTTTTCCGGCCATGCTTATCAAACTTAGAAAGAATAATACTTATGAATTCAGGATTTCGCTGAAAAGGAAATACTCCGAAGACTAGGTGAAAGGGACTAGAAAAGTATATACCACCTTAGCGTCTTCAATGTAATTTCTAAAGAGTAATCGTTCCAACTTCCAAATTGTTACATAAACCATTTGAGGAGCCAAAGTTGCCTATTGTTGTTCAAAATTTTAAATTAAATGTCAAACTGAGCTATCAGATTACAACCCAAGATTATCTTTTACCTGTAAATGTTGAAAACTTCTGGCAGGTGACCAGCTTGAATCAGCTGATGGGCCAATGCATGAAGAAGCGGCACAATTCTTGGTGGAATAAGAGCTGGAGGGTGGTAAATAGCTGTTTCTAAACTCCTGGCCTGGTGCTGTTTCATGCTACTACCTTCACTGTGACCAGTTGATGCTGTTGATGGTCGTAGAGATTGAGGTAAACAATCAAAAAGACGATCGGGTTCCACCGGTTTGCTAATAACCATCCAAGTATAAGTGAGAGATCATTATAATATTACCACATGGAAAATAACCAACCCAACCTATGATCTTGTCGAGTTAACCTTAGGATAAAGAGAAGTGGAAGATATAGCAAAATTTTAGATTTTGAATACGAGATAAAGTAATCAAACTAACAAATTTCTATATTCTCCCCAAAATACCATAAGAAAATGCATCAATTTGATCAAAAACAGTAAGAGGAAAGTGAGCAAACCTGTATGATGTAAGAAGCTGACGAAACTCCTCTTCTAGTTTAACAATTGACTTTGTGATTAAAGTAGTGGCATGTGTAATCACTCCTATACTACCCTTAAAGTTTTTGTTACCACTAAAGAATTTAACAACACTCCTCAACTGATCACACGCCTCCAGATAACTTTCTAAGTCCTCATGTGGCCCCTTAAGGATTTTTGCCTCTGCCTGAAGTTTTGAAGCCACCATTAATAATACAAAGTATGTAGAGGAATCTGGGAAAAAAGATCTGCATATCAAATTGATATACCTGCCGTGCAAGATCAAATTGACCTAAAATGAGCTCAGTAACTTTGCGCGTCTTGTCAATGTTCTCGTGCGCCCTTCGGATTGAATGTGTTCGTATCTAGATTATCCAAACTCGAGCCGCTTCAGTCATAAGTATAAAGAACAAACACATTTTTCATATTAATGTGTGTGTATGATCACAGGACGCCTCAATAGATTACAATCTCTGGTGTTCTTACAAAGCGTTGTTAAATTAGACTGAATTAGCATTCAAATTTGAAGCCACGCAAGTACGAATCTATGAAATTGTGATTCAATCGTAATACATTGAGAGCAGAGAACATGATTTTGTGAATATCTGATGGAAAAACAGGTACTGTATGAATCGAATCGGAACCTGGGTGGGGCGCATGGCGGTTTCTAGGGCGGAGAGGCGGTGGTCGAACGAACCGAGAATCGAGACCATGTTATCGGTGATGGTTTGGCTCTTGTGTAGCGATTCCCTCATGAACGACGCTTTCTCCTTAAGGATTTCCATGGCTACCTCCGGTGAGACGGCCATTTCTGACTCTCGCTACCTTCGTCAGAAGGACGGACGCGGTCGCCGTTGTTTTCTCCCACACTTTCCGGCGAGCGAAGACGACGATGAAAATTACACCATAATCATCGAAGGACGATAATATTGATTATGCATCAAATTGAATAAAAACGAAAAGAGTGATGATTTGATCAAGCTCTGCCCCGGGATGAATAGCATGTTTGTTGATTCGTCTTTCATCCTCATCCCACCCATGCAATTGCAAGTTTGCACAAGGGTAAAATTGGCACTTCAAGTAAGAGTGGATCAAGAAAATAGGATGATTGAGCTATTTGAAAGAGAAAAAAAGATCTACGTGGATCCATAAAAAATACTCCCTTCCTACCTCATATATCTTTCCAATAACCCTTTTTCTTTGTCTACAATAGATCTTCTCATTTCATTTTTTAACAATTAAAATACCACAACTACCCTCACTTACTTTATTTATTACACCTCACCCACCTCATTTAATACACTCCACCCATTTTCATTAAGGGTATTAAGGTAAACTTTCTCATTTTTTCAACTCTCCTTAAAAACCACCAAAAGTCAAAATGAGAACATCTTAGGGGGACGGAGGGAGTATGAGAAAGTCTACATTTTACGTGTAAATTTTAAGATAATAGGAGCATAACCCGATTCAATGCAGCGCTCTTATAATTTTTTGGAATACGAAGTAAAATGATAAAAATGATGTTAAATTTAATCTTAATATTTTGAATTAAAACACATAATTTATGATTAAGTAAATAAATCATTTTAAATTTAGAACTAATATAAATAGATTTTTAAAAAATTAACTTGCCATTAATTCATATCATCATTGTGCAAAGCATTACAAATAATCACCAGAAAGACAGAGACTCACTCCAGAAAATCAGATATAGAATCAAACGCTCTAACCATGAAATGACCAACGTGATTCGCTGACCTACGAACTACGGACCACAAGAGCCAAAAAACTCTGCTTTTAAACACAAACAATCGGAAATAATACTTGTGAAGTACGAATTATCTTTCAAGTTCTTATGTAATGTTTAAAAAAATCGTCGTATTGTCTATCTCCACCTCAATCAGTTGATGTACCTAATTTCTTTTAAGCCAACTCAGCACCTCCCAAACTCTCATTGCCTCCGCCATGAGTGCTTTATCAACGTAACCCGACCCCTTGTATACCCCTCGAAGGAACCCTTCCGGTGGAAGTCACGTAAATCATTCCCACAATTTGATGACACCGTTGATTGGCGCCTTCCATGAGTTCCAATTTGTTAAGATCGTAGAAGCACAATTCGGCCTGGTGCAGCTGTGCATCGCTCCTATGTTTTTTTTGAAATACGAAGTAAAATGATAAAAATGATACTAAATTTATCTTTATATTATGAATTAACACGCATAATTTATGATTAAATAAATCATTTTAATTTTAGAACTTAAATATAAAGAGTTTATTTAGACTAATCTTTAAATAAAGATTTTTAAAATGTTTGAGCCCCCCTCCCCCCCAACTCACCTTTTCTTTTCTTTTTTCTAACTAAATGGGTGTTTTGGAAAACTGATAGGGATATCATTTTTCAGGTTTTTGTAGTGAAGACATCCTTAAAATTTAGAAAAAAGTTAGTGTGTTTAATAGAAATCTTTTTAAATTTAGTGCGGACAAGTGTCCCCGCGCCCCCGTTTGAACTATTGTGCATTTGCCCTTCACTAAGACCATCTCTGTTTTTTCATAATAAACTAAAATTCAAAATGTGGTAAATGTCAAATTTACATCAATTTATCTGAATTCATGCCACCAAAATCAAAATAATATTTACATGATATATTCTTTTTTTATTACTTTTTACAAAACTAGAGTAAATGTGACTATTCTTTTTAAAATATGTAATGTTTTAATTACAAAAAAAAATTATCTCCTTATTCAAACAAGTGAATTGTTGTTATTCAAAGAACATTGTTCAAAAAAAAGTTGGGTGTCTTGTAGAAGGTACACTAGAGTATAAACATGAGTAGTCCGAAGGATGTGCAAAGTGGTCAGTCGTACATGATATCTAAATTTTTAGGGCCTCATATTTTTAAATTCGACATTAATTTTAAAGTAAAAGTATTCTAAAAAATAAAAATAGGATCCAAAATGTAAAATTTAAACATTTATAAAAGGTTGTTAAGTAATGGTAAATCGTAAGATTAAAAAGAAATAAAATCATTCACAAATTTAAACATGCTTTTAAAAGAATTAAAAAAACCAACAAAAATATACTCATATAAATGGATTTTACCAAATCCTCCACGAATTCCTTCCTCTCTCTGAGGACTTATAGTACGTAAAGTTCCTAATTAACAAAGTTCCCAATTTTACTATGGAGTATTTTCTCTCCGTGCGAAAAAAAAAAAATAAAATATTCTAAGATGGTTTTCCTCAAGTGCAGTAGGATCCGGCACAGGGGATTGCAGCTTCTCCGCAATATTTTCCTTCTACAGTGATGAGCGTCCGATTGGGCCGACCCGAGTCCGAAACCTTTCACGGATGACCGGGTCATCCGGGCAGGGGTGGAAAGCCGTTGGTTCGCCGTTCTTCTTCTTCTTGCCGCCGCATTCCTCGCATTTGCCAAGGTAATTTTCGGTCATCGCCGAATAGATTTCTTCGATATCGGGTAGACCATTCGGATCCGGTCCGGAGCTAGCTTCCGGGTCGTCGGGGCTCGTCGGGTCCGGGTGCTGGAGGATCTTCGGGTTCGGGTCCGGATTCGATCTAGCCATCGCCATTGCGTAATTCTGCTTCTGAATGTTCAAATCTTGCAGCCTATTGTTCAGACCGGCCAACTCCGCCAACGAAATCTGGTCGAATTGAGGCGGACGGAACCCGGAGAGGACCGGATCGGCCGGGTTCATCATGCTGACGTGAAATTCCGGCTGGTTCCGGCGCAGCAAGATCAAATTCCCCACCGGGGGCGAGCGGGCGGCGAACTCGGACTCCCACAGCAAATCCTCGCACTCCTCCATCCAATTCGCCCTCGGCCTCCGCCTCCGCGCCGACTTGCGCGATCTCTTCAGCACGGCGAGGATGAAGCAGTCCTTCTCGCAGGCGACGATGAACTCGAAGTTCACCTTCCCGGTGATGGGAGTCTTCTTGCGGTCCGACTTGCGGTTGCAGAGGTAAATCGAAATCTGGTTGGGGGAAATCCCGATCCGCCGGCTGATCGTGAACTGGAAATTCTTGAATTCCATCATCGGGTTGACGCGCATGCGCCCGATGTCGACCTCCTGCTGGCCGTCGAAGAACACCACGGGGAACGCCGCCCCACCGCCGCCGTCGCCGTCCGCAACCATTCTCAACGGCTGAGACGCAACGTGGGAAGGAAGAATACGGCAAGAAGGGGACGGATTTGTTGGGGGAAGGGACGGGGGGATATATAATGTGAGATTGTGAGCAAGGCGGTTGGGGGTATTTTGGGAAATAAGCTATTCACGCGATTGGTAATTTGGTAAGTAGAGTCCCGATGACAATACTTTCCGAGCGGTGGTGGGGCCCGTGGATTACTTGGGAATCAAGAACCATAACTAGATGGGATACTCTCTCAATTACTCGCTCTCCCATTCCCACAAGATAATTGAAAAAAAAAAGTTGTTTTTATTTTTATTTATATGAAAAATCGGGATAAAGTAAAAAAATAAAATTTAAAACTATATATTAAAATTTATAAAATATGAGGTGGTACTACGATATTCTTTTTTGATGAGTTGTGAAAGTAAAAAAAAATTGTACTAGAGAATTTAATATTTACTTCGTCCCAAGATCTGACAAAACAGTTGGTCAAATCGGGTTTGGGTTTAGTATTATCTGGTTTGGATGTGTTGGGGTTTGATTCTAAGAGTGCTTGCTCGTGATCCAAAGTTATTGAATTCAGGTTAACCAAATAGGTTAATAGACGTATTTAAAATTTAAAATTTTTGCTATTTAGATATCAAGTGATCAACGTATTATTCTAAACAAAGAATGAAATCATAAAAGTTTATACGTCTACTTGCAATATATCAAAAGAAAATTGCAATATACCAAAAAATCATATTTTTGCAACATACAAAAAAAGTTACAGTAGATGGAAAAAATTGAAGATTCTTTCAACATACCACAAAAAAATACTCCCTCCGTTCCCAATTTGATTACAAATTGTGGGTTACGGAGTAAAATTTCCTACTTTTTGAAATCATTTTATTTACAAATTGGTATATCAATATGATATAAAAATTACATATTAAAAAACTACGTCAAAAGTTCTACAAAACAAGAGGTGACAAGAATATATAAATGCATTATTATACAAATAAGTGAGATTCTTACAACATACCAAAACAAAAATTTGCAGTATATGAATAGTCGGATTCTTGTTTATATTTTAAACATGGTACCGTGAGTACATTTTTTTATAGAATGTACCAAAACATGTACAGTCATTACATAATTGTAGCATATAAAAAATGTAGTATACCAAAAAAAAATTAAACAATACCAAAAAATTTATAATATACCAAAAAATTTAAAAAAAAAATAATTAAAACTTGAGTTGCCCGCAGACGCAACTGAATAAAATGAATTAAGATTAGAAATTCCACTATTGTTATGGTGTCTTCTCACCATTTTGATTAAGTCGGCACCTAATATCGATTGATGGTTGAAGAGTGGAAGAACGAAAGAGATAGAAAAAGAGAGGGGAAGAGAGAGACTAGAATGTGGCTAGATTTAGATTAAGTTTTACACTTTTTGAGTTTTAAATAGCCTGATAGATAAATCATATCTTAAATGAATATATAATAATAAATAACAAATAAAAGTAAACAATTAAATGCATAACTTGTGAGTTCAAACCCAACCCGACCTGAAAATTTAATGGGTCTTTGAGTTCGGGTCATTTCAGGTTCAAGTCGCAAAATCGATGTTAAAAACCCACTAATTTCGTGTCGGATTACATATTAATAGCGGGTTGGGTAAAATTTTTGTGGGTCTATCGGTCCCAAATCCTTTGGCTTAATAAAAATGAGAAAAATGACCAAAGTATACAAAATTAATGAAATAAATAAAGTAATCAATAAAAATTAAGTTAAAATTGAAAAGAAACAAAAAATACAAGATAATTTTTATTTTATTTCCTACCAATTTTAGGTTAACTTATATTTATTACTATTTTTTATTACCTTTTTGTGATTTTTTTCGTTATTTTTTATATCTAATTTTTTTATTTTAATCCAAAGTTAGACTAATCTTAAAAAAATAGAAATGATAGAGGTTGAAATTAATTTTTAAAAAAATTAAATTAAAATTCCTAAAGAAAAATTAAGAGACGAAATTCATCGAAAATAATCCCAACGTTTGTTTTGTACATGACGTTTACGTTAACTCGCAGTTAGTAACTTAACGGTGACCCAAAATTTACAAACTTCAATAAAGTTGGGATTATTATGCATCAACGTGAAATGTGAGATTATTTTTGAAAGAACGGATAAAGTTGAGATTATTCAAGATAATTTTTCCAATTTAAATTATAACTGAATGTATTTTTTCACAATTTATTATCAAATACACACTAAAAGCAAATTATGACAAATAATTTAGGAAGAAAAGAGTTCAATTTGATTTATTTATAATCAAATTATAAAAAGTTGGATCATTAACTAAATAAAAGTTATATTGCATAGTAATAAATAATATAACCTTTTAAAATTTTTAGCAAGAAAAATTTAACAATGCTACCTCTGTCCCAAAACAATACGTACAAATGAAAAACACGGAGACTAAGACAAATTTGATGAGATGTAATGTAGTTGAAGTAGTAGAAAAAATATAAAAAAGTGGTACAATAATGCTTTGTATAGTGTGTAAAATGTTAAACCCACCAATCCATATTTTTTATCTTATTTGTTACCAGTTTCAAGTTAATGTGATAAATTTAGGATTGGGTGTGGATAACTGGATTGGGCAATAAGACACTTGAGCTGAACCACATTAAAAAATTGAATCCAATCGATTAGTTAGTTCAACTATAGAGCTTATATACCGATTATTTTACTCTTAGATTTTCCGATGTGGGATGTACTCTAACACTCCCCCTCAAGTGGACAACCGGGCCATTTTGAATCTAACCGGTTGACCACTTGCAAATGAACTCCCATTCCCTTGACTTTTTTTTTATAAGCGCCAACACCTAAAGGACCACGAGTCGCTGGGTATGGACTTCCAGACGAGCAATCGTGTTAAACAGGCCACAGGCCGTTGGATACAACCTCCCTACGGACAACTGGGCTAAAGACTAACGGGCCGCTAGGAATGAACGTCTAGACGGACACCTTGACAAACGAGGTGGGCTAAAACTGGCTCCGATACCATGATAGAATTTAGGATGGGGTATGGACAACTGAATTCGGCAATAAGACATTTGGGTTGAACCACATTTAAAAGATTGAATCCAATCGATTAGTTAGTTCAACTCTAGAGCTTATATACCGATTATTTTACTCTTAGATTTTCCGATGTGGGATGTACTCTAACATAATGTCTATTTATTACTATTTTTTCATTAATTTTGTATGATTTTAGTTATTTTTTCATTTTTGTTATTTTTTATATCTAATTTTTTAATTTCAATTTTAAGTTAGACTAATCTTTAGAAAATAGAAATGATAGAGGTTAAAGGTAATTTTAAAAAATTAAATTAAAAATTCCAAAAAGAATAGTCACATTTTTTGTAGTTTCGTAAATGTATGTACATTTGTAAATTTTATTTTTAAATTTCACATCAATTTTTCCATATAATTAAATTTCAAATAATTCGAGTGAAACCAAAGTATCCTTTTAATTACAAAAAAAAAAATTATCTCATAATTCGAACAAGTGAAGTGAATTGTTGTTACTCAAAGAACATTGTTCAAATAAAAAGTTGGGTGTCCTTTGGAAGGTACACTAGAGTATAAGGGTTGTTAAGTAATGATAAATCGTATGATTAAAAAGAAATAAAACCATTTCACAAATTTAAACATGCTTTTAAAAGAATTAAAAAAAAAAACCAACAAAAATATACTCATAAATGGATTTTGACTATGGAGTATTTTCTCTCCGTGCGAAAAAATAATATAAAATAAAATATTCTAAGATGGTTTTCCTAGAGTAGAGTAGCAATATTTTCCTTCTACAGTGATGAGCGTATGATTGGGCCGACCCGAGTCCGGAACCTTTCACGGATGACCGGGTCATCCGGGCAGGGGTGGGAAGCCGTTGGTTCGCCGTTCTTCTTCTTCTTCTTGCCGCCGCAATCCTCGCGTTTGCCGAGGTAATTTTCGGTCATCGCCGAATAGATTTCTTCGATATCGGGTAGACCATACGGATCCGGTCCGGAACTAGGTTCCGGGTCGTCGGGGCTCGTCGGGTCCGGGTGCTGGATGATCTTCGGGCTCGGGCTCGGGTTCGGGTTCGGGTCCGGATTCAATCTAGCCATCGCCTTTGCGTAATTCTGCCTCAGAATGTTCAAATCTTGCAGCCTATTGTTCAGCTCGGCCAACACCACGGTGAACGCCGCCCCATCGTCGCCGCCGCCCGCAACCATTCTCAACGGCTGAGAGAGCTGTGTAGAGGCGTGAAACGCAACGTGGCAAGGAAGAATCCGGCAAGAAGGGGACGGATATATAATGTGAGTAAGTAGAGTCCCGATGACAATACTTTCCGAGCGGCCCGTGGATTACTTGGGAATCAATAACCATAACCAGATGGGATACTCTCAATTACTCGCTCTCCTAGTCCCACAAGATTATTGAAAAAAAAAGTTGTTTCTATTTTTATTTATACAAAAAAATTGGGATAAAGTAAAAAAATAAAATTTAAAACTACATACAAAAATATACGGAGTACAAAATATGAGGTGGTACTACGAATTTTTTTTAGATGAGTTGTGAAACTAATCAATATTTGTACTAGAGTATTTAATATTTACTCCGTTCCAAGACCTGGTAAAACAGTTGGTTAGGTCGGGTTTGAGTTCGGTATTATCGGTTTGGATGTGTTTGGATTTGAATTTAAGAGTGCTTGTTCATGATCTAGAGTTATTAGGTTCGGATTGACCCAACTGCTTAAGAAACGTATTTAAAATTTAAAATTTTTGTTACTTAGAGATCAAGTGATCAACACATTATTCAAAATAAAGAATGAAATCATAAAAGTTTATAGGTCTACTTGCATTATACCAAAAGAAAATTGCAATATACCTAAAAAATCATATTTTTGCAACATACAAAAAAAGTTACAGTAGATGAAAAAAATTGAAGATTCTTTCAACATACCACAAAAAATATATGCATTATACAAAAAATTGAGATTCTTACAACATACCAAAGCACAAATGTGCACTATATGAATAGTAAGATTCTTGCTTATATTTTAAACATGGTACCGTGAGTATAGTTTTTATAGAATGTATCAAAACATGTACCGTCACTATATAATTGCAGCATACAAAAAAATGTAGTATACAAAAAAAATTTACACAATACCAAAAAAATTATAATATACCAACAAATTTAGAAGAAAATAGTTAAAACTTGAGTTGCTCGCAGACGCAACTGAAGAAGTTGAAATAAAATTAGAAATTCCACTATTGGCCTAGTGTCTTCTCACCATTTTGATTGAGTCGACACCTAATATCGACAGACGGTGAAATAGTGGAAGAACGAAAGAGATAGAGAAAGGGAGAGGGAGAGAGACTAGAATGTTACTAGATTTAGATTAGGTTTCACATTTTTTAGTTTTGAATAGTCTAATCGGTATATCATATTTTAAAGAGAAATTTACCTAAATAGGACTAAAACATAATGACTTTTCCAATATAGGACCATTTGTTTTTATTTCTCAATGTAGGACTTTTGGTCATTAAGAAGTAGTCATTATTCAAGTAAATGTCTAGCATTACTGGACATTATTCCTCCCACGAGGTCATTATTTAGTCCTATTTAGGGAATAAAAAAGTTTAAGTCCTACATTAGGAAAGTCATTATGTTTTAGTCCTATTTAGTGCAAATTTCACTATTTTAAATAAAAATAAGGAGCATAATACTAAATAACTAATAAAAGTAATTAATTAAGTGCATTACCCGTCGGGTCAAACCCAACCCGACCTGATCTGACCCGAATATTGAACAAGTCTTCAGGCTTAGGTCGCAAAAATCGATGTTCAAAAGCTACTAATTTCGGATTAATAACGAGTTGAGTCAAATTTTTTAGGGTCTATCCGTCCCTAATCCTTTGGCTTGTTTGACTTTTAAGATAACTTTGAACACACATTCTATAATGTATAATTTTATATAAATAAAAATTATAAAAATTGATATACCAAAAACTATATCATAAAACAAATCTTACTATATTAAATTTACATGGAAAAATCAATCAAAATCATTTAAATTTTACTTCGTCTTTTAAAAATAATACGGAGTATCATTTTTAACAGTAATGTATAGTCATCCCAACCTTACCAAAATTTACGAGTTTTAGGCCACCGTTAAGTTGTTAACGGCGGGTAAATGGAATGACCTGTTTTGCGCAACAAAATGAAAGTTGAAATTATTTTTGGTCAATTTTCGTTTTTAATTTATTTAAATTTTTAGTTAAATTTCTAAAATGACTTTCTATGTCAATTTATTTTTCCTTTTTAAATATATTATACTTCTCTTATATAAAAATATAAAATATCAAAAATGAGAAAAATAACCAAAATCATACAAAATTAATGAAATAAATAAGGTAATCAATAAAAATTAAACTAGAATTGAAACAAAATAAAAATATGACTGGAGTACTCTAACATTCTATGCACTATAGAGAGTATTAATGTACTACTTATTTTTTTAAAGAACAGGCAAAATTATGATTATTCTATATAAGTTTTCCTAAAAATAAGAAAAGGTTGTATATTAATGCTCTGATAGTGTGTAAAATGTTAAAACTCACCACTGCATGTATTTTTATTTTATTTCTTACCAGTTTCAGGTTAATTTCTATTTATTACTATCTTCTCATTAACTTTGTATGATTCTAGTTATTTTTTTCATTTTCGTTATTTTTTTATATCTATTTTTTTATTTTAATCCAAAATTAGACTAATCTTTAAAAAATAGAAATGATGGAGGTTGAAAGTAATTTTTAAAAAATAAATTAGAATTTCCAAAAAAAATTAAAAAACAAAATTCATCGAAAATAATCCCAACTTTCATTTTGTTGAGCAAAACAAGGCGTTTTTGTTAATTCGTCGTTAGTAACTTAACCGCGACTCAAAATTCTCAAATTTCAATAAAATTAGTATTATTATGCATCACCTTGAAAGGTGATATTATTTTTGAAAACTGGATAAAATTGAAATTATTTTGGATAATTTTTCCAATTAAAATTATAACTAAATTTTTCTCACAATTTATTATCAAATAGAGGCTAAAAGCAAACTATGACAAATAATTTAGGACGAAAAGAGTTCAATTTGATTTATGTATAATCAAATTATAAAAAGTTGGATCATTAATTAAATAAAAGTTATATTTCATAGTAATAAATAAAATAATCTTTTAAAAGTTTTAGCAAGAAAAATATAACAATACTACCTCTATCCCGAAGCAATACGTACAAATAAAAGACACGGAGATTTAAAAAAAATTTGATGAGATGTAATGTAGTTGAAGTAGGAGAAAAAGTATAAAAATAATTGAAAAAGTAAAATTAGTAGTTGAAAATAAGATAAGAAATATAAGAATAATTGAAAAGATGCAAAACTAATTGAAAAATAGGAGATGGTTAAAACTAAATAAGGGAGTGTGCACCTTGTTTTGGGATATCCGATTTAGAAAGTGTATCTTTTGTTTAAGAACGGATGGAGTATCAATATTACATTTAGCATATACTCGCATTGTCCTGAAATAAATTATAATTTTTTTCTTCCTTCTCGATAACATTTGTTTATATATATATATTTTCATCAAATATTTGATAAAATAAAATATTTTTGTCATCCCTTATTTTGTACTCCCTCCGTCCCGTTTTAAATCGCTCGTTTGGACTTTGGAGCATATTTAAGGAAGAGAAAAGATAGAATTGACTTTCTGAAATTGTCATTGTTTTTTAGGAAGGGTGACGATGAATGAGAAGATAAGATGGAGAAGAGTGACTTATTTTAGGGATAGTTTAAATATTTTTACCCTTTAAAATTTACGATAACAAGAAACATGTAACTTATTTTAGACGGAGAAAAAAACAGACAATTTAAAATGGGAGAGGGAGTAAAACTTTTGACGTAGTTTTTAATATGAATTTTTTTTTATCGATGAATCGAATTATAAATAAAATAGTTTTAAAAAACAAAAGATTTTGCCTTGTAATTCTAAATTTGTAATCAAATTAGGGATGAAAAGAGTATTTAATACGGAGTAAATAATCAAAACTAGTCTAGTTTGACAAAAAAAACACGACTACTCAAGCACAAAGTAACACAAAATCAATTTATTTTGCACAACCTAGTAACAAATATTTCTTGGGAGGTAGGGAGATAAATATTACACACACATACACATATTAGCTAGCTAGCTTGTAGGTGGCAAAGCAGGGACAGTTGGTTCAACGGCGGCATGAAAGGACACGGAAGTTGATAACTGCCCGGTGAGATCCTCCACGCTCACCTTCACGGCGTCTCTTCGCACCCCAATGTCAGCGGCATATCGGCTGGCGCAGTACACCCCGACGGCGGTAACCGCCATTCCGTAGATGTTCGTCGTCACGAGGCGCATCGGCGTCGACAGAACTGCCGCCAGCGGGCCACCGATTATGGACACCGCCTGCCCGCTCTGCCCGACCGCGAGCAGCCCCGTCTTGCAGTAGATGGCGAAATCCTCGCAGTTGTTCTTGAACACGTTGTAGCACCCGAACCCGTTTTTGAGGAGGTGATTCGCCCGGCGGACCACCTCCTCGTCCGGGTCCGGGACCGCGAGGGAGCAAGTTCCCCCGCGCACCTTCGCGATGAAGAGGGTGGGGTTGACTCCGTATTCAAACCGGTAGAGAACACCGCCAGCGAGGAAGCAGTCAAGGCATGAGGACTGGACCCCGTGGCCGTCTCTTGACGAGGGAGGAGTACATGTGGCACAAGGGACGTGGGACCGGGCCGGTCCTGAACTTACCAGGAGGAGATCCAACACCGTCCCGGTTCCCACTTCTTGACCGTGTCTGGTGAAGTGGACAACTGTGTTGTCCCCAACATAGATACCTGTGAAGGGTTAGTCTTTCATTTTAGTTGAAATCCAAACAACAACAAACTCAACAAGTGTACTCCATTAGGGAGGGTTTAGGGGGTCATAGGTACAGTCTTTTATCCCTATAAAAGCATCATAGAGGCTGGTTCTATGAGATGCATTGCTGCATTTACTACCCCTAAACTTCAACACCTGAACCAAAAATGAAAGGTAAAACATGACTCTTTAAAAACTCCATTTTCCCCTGAGGGGCACCTACCCTAGCAAAGGGTACCAACAAATGGTGTAATACAATAAAGAATCCCCCTTTTCCCCCTCACAAGTTGCAAATACTCATTTTATCAACAAGGATGGTGAGACCCCGAGCTAGTAGCCCCGTGAAGTAGTGGTAGCGTGCCGCATAGTAGTGGCACTCATCACATCGTCAGTACTTAAGTTTTCCAAATCTGCAGTAGGGACCTCAAACGTTCTCCATGAAATGTCTTGAAAAGCCCCAAGGTTAGCAAGATGATCCGCAACCTTACTTTGTTCAAGCAAGATGGCTCTAAAGTTGATTTTATGGAATCGGTCCGTCCAACTCTTTGTCGCTATGGTGGTATCGCTGATGGGTCCCCTCAAACTCGTCGATCTTGTAATCTATTTGACAACTTCTCTAGCGCCAGTCTGCACCTCAAACCTCAAGATCCCTCACCCCTCTACCCCATGCCCATTGGATGCCTTTCTCAATGGCTTTAGCCTCGATTCCCTCAATGTTATTTGGTCTAGTTCTGTAGGAAAAACCACCAAGTCATTCTCCACTATTGTTACGAATGATTCCGCCACACCCAACCCCGTTTTCCATAACTTTATTGCTTCCATCAACATTAAGAGTGAATTCATGATCAACTGCCAGATTCCATTTTAGCAGAGGATATCTTGTATTCAGCAAAGAGGGGGTTGATGCATGATTTTTGTCGAATACCCCTTCAATCTCTGTGAATGATCCCTTAATCCAAGCCACTTTATACTGGGTGTCAAAAGGTCGTCACCACCGAAGGTGTTAGGACAGAAGAGTAAGGGCATACATGTCTGAAGTAGAGAGACTATTTACAAGAGACCCCCGCTCAAACACGGAAGCACAAGCCTTACCCTTTTTAACGAGACTTAATTAGCATATCAACCCCTTAACCAGAAACCAATACCCATTTTACTGCAAATTAATCAGCAAAGAATTTAACCATGTAAAGGAAAGTGTCCCAAAAATCTCTGCCCCAGCAAAGGGTACCAACAAACATCCCAAATGGTGCAATCAGAAAAAGGATCTCCAACATTTCTACACAATTACTTGAACCTTAGTAAAGATCACATAACAGGGATAGAACAGCCACAAAATTTAGAGAGAAAAAAAACACAGGCGTAAAGAGGGAGAAGGAGAGGGAGGGAGGGAGATACCATGATGAGCATAAATGTAAGCGGTGCGCCATGAATATATGTGATCCCCTGCTTTAAGGCTGCTCTTATCGATCCTGAATAAGTAAAAAAAATCACGATTACAGAAGAAAATTGAGGAAGATCCAATCGAACTCCAATGGAATCAGATAAACACGCATATGAAGATCACAAGTCCGATCATCGAATCAA
This sequence comes from Cuscuta campestris, assembly GCA_900332095.2. NCBI lineage: Eukaryota > Viridiplantae > Streptophyta > Magnoliopsida > Solanales > Convolvulaceae > Cuscuta > Cuscuta campestris. Next base: position 527,074 of record OOIL02000003.1, read on the forward strand.
ATTCAAAACCTGTTGGAAAGCAACCCCATTTCCCACCGGGTCGGCTTCAAATCGAGATCGCCCTTGTGCTGTGGATCTAGATCTGGGAGAGAAGTTATATCTGAGAGATCAAACAGTCCCAAACGGGTGGCGTCACCGTCGCCGGCGCACCGCCTCGTTTCTCTTCCTTCGTGATACGGTTTGTTTGATGTGCTGGATTACTACGTTTTCTTTTTTGCTGAAAGAATACGTAACTTTCATCATTTATTTTGAAACGAATACAAAAAAAAACCAAAATATGAGTCCGTTTAATTTAATAATCGAAAAAAAATTAAAATATACTCGTAATATTTTACATCGATGCAAAATTGTCATATTTTTAAGGTGAAATTTCACATTAAATGAAATAAAGAAAATGAAAAATAATCTTAAATAATCTCCTTTTTCATGTTTTTTCCCAAAAATAACCGTACTTTTCATTATCAAGAGAAACAATCAAACATTTTTGCATGCGTGCGAGTTTTGGATCACCGTTAAACAGCTAACAGCTACTTAACGGAATTTTCGGAAAATGCATCCTTTTCGCAAATAAAGGTAAGAATATTTTAGACAAGTTTACTTTTTTCATTTTTTAATTTTAATTAAAATTAATGTTTTTAAAATAAAATTATACACTCTTGTTTGAGATTTGTCTCAACTTTTTTTTAAAAATATAACGATTTATAAATTTTGTATTCTGTTATAAGGAAATTTAACACAAGGTATTGATTATCAAAAAATTATTAGAGTATCGCTTTAGAAAGAAATTGCAATAAAAAAAAATTGTAGTGAGTAATAAAAATAATTATTGTTGTTTTGGAGAAAACATATATTTTGTCATTTTCACACTTTTGAATTGTCATGTTGGAGAAAAATTTGTATTGAATTATCAAAAAAAGCATAATTTGTGTAGTGCCATTTTAGAAAAAATAATAATAGATGATTATCGATAGACATATCAGATATTATTTCATGAAAAAATTGCAATACCACAAAAGATGTAGTAAGTTAAAAAGTACAAATTCAACAAAAAACTATTGTCTTATTTTCACAACTATTGTAATGTGATTTTGAAAAACCATTTATACAGAAAACTATAATTGAGTGTCACTCTAAAAATACTTGAATTTGGTATTATTTGTATAAAAATTTTAAAAAATACATTTAAGTTTAGAGTTAGATATTAAAAAGATGACAAAAAATTTGAATTTACGTTAAATAATCTCATCTTTCATTTATTTATGAAAAAACAAGCATTTTAAAAAAAAAAATTTGTTAACTAATCGTTAGTATCTTAAAGCAAATGTGATACTACTATTTCTGACAATGAAAAGTGACATTAGTTTTGAAACATGGTGAAGAGATAAGACTACTTGAGATAATTTTTGCAATGACATTTCTATTGCATTTCAATAGCATTTGGGCTTTGGGCTGGTGGGCCTAGTGTAAATTACATTCCTACTGCATTTCAATTGCATTTGGGCTGGTGGGCCTAGTAGATCTGACTTGTCTCATACTGTAGAGTTTGGAGAGGGAGGGAACAGCACGGAGTAAAAACGGAAGGAGAGAGAGCCTCCGTAAGAAAATAAAAGAACGGTCCCTAATTTTTAGGCGTAAAAATCTCAGCCAGCACCCAAATTTTGTTACGGTAATTTTGTTTTCTCTTCACGAATTTGAAGTTTCTTTCTCATCGGCGGCGACCGGATTCCCCCGAGCCCACTTCAATCAGCTGTGAATTTCCTTCACGGGGGGAGTCCGGGAAGCACGATATGATTGATATCAAGCCGGCGGCGGATGGGAGGACGGCGCCGACGACGGCGGCGAGTTCGGCCGCGATCGTGTCGTTTATATCCAAGGGTTTGCGGGAGATGCGCACCTCCGCCGATGCGGATATTAAGCTCATCAGGAATCGAGCCAACTCGTTCATCACTTTTGCTGACCGAGGTCTGGAGCACTTCATCAACTCCGCGTCGTTCACTGTCCCTACTGTCACGCCGTCCGTCCGTACGACTCCGGCGGAAATTGACTTCGTGAAGAAGCTCCGCCCGAGACTGTCGGAGTTCAAGTGGGCCAATAATTGCAAGCTGCGGATTGATTTGTCTGCTATTGGGAACGCAATCGTGTCGGAGGTTGAGGAGGAGAACGGAAGTTCCAAGTGGAGGAAGTTGAGGTTCACGGTAGGAGGGGTGAAGGTGGAAGCACAACCGGGGGAACCCAATTGGGAACTGATTAAGGGATTTAAGGCTCTCCAGAGGAGGTGCAGGGAGATTGAGGCGGAGCTCAAGACCACAGGCTCTTCTACTGCTGAGATTCTCGAGGGGATTAAGAATAGTGAATTCATGGGAAAAGTGAAATCAAGTCTGGTAATCAATTTTTACTCATGTTCTGTGCTAGCATGGCGTAGTGTTTCATCACTGTCAATGCATTTTCTTTATTTAGAAGCATATCAGTGTTGCTGGTTTTGATGAAATATGTGGCTAAAGACTTAGGTAGCTTGCTCGGCTTCAAGGACGCTTGTATAGTCTATATATGTGGAAATGCAAACATGGGAATTTTAAATGTTCTGAGATTTTTATATGAGCAAACATGAATTACTGGACTCTGGGTTCTAAAAAAGTTGAATATGACTACAGTTCTTAGTTCTCTCTTACAAGCCAAGTAGCTAACAAAAGTTATTCGACTTCATTGGTGCCTAACAAGATTCAAGTGATTGATATTGCTTTTTTTAATATTGTGCAGAAGTCCATTTGCAAGGAACCAGTGGATGGGAAGGTTTGTTAGTTATCTCATACTGTGATGATTTTGAGGCTTCCATTGCGCATTAGAACTTTGAAATATTGTCCGAAGTTCCATAAGAAAAATTATTTGATGAAACTATTTCAGCATAAAAGGTTAAAGAAAATGTATACATCATTGATCTGTTTTTGCTGGCATTGAGCTGGACAAATAGTGTGGGGCAGTGTATTATGTTTGGACCTCACACTTGAAAACTACAGACTATATAGGTGACATAGATAAACCAGTGATTGCTTTTGTTCTTTTGCTTAAGTTTATTGCAGCAAACTCATTTGTTCTTACTTCTTACCCTGGGTTCATATACTCCAGGAAGTGCCACCATTGGATGTGCCAGAATTATTGGCGTATTTGGTTAGAAAGTCCAGCCCCTTCTTGGATCAACTTGGAATTAGAAGAGGTAAATAGTACACGATCAATATCAGGCTTTATTTCAAAGTGATTTGGGTTTTGTTCCTTGTCCTGCAAGTGTTCTCTAAGATGCCAGTCTTGCTATTTGTTTATCTAATATCAAGATTTGTCATAAAAAAAATCTTTGTTCCTGTTATTGCGTGTTTTTCATACTATGGTTAGGTTATCCCGGGTTAAATCGGATTGGCATATGTAGTGATAGGTTTAATCAGGACTTCTCATTTCAAATTTTAAAATAAAACCATATTCCTGTTTCAATTGGGGCTCCATTACTTTTCAACAGAATTATAAAGCACAATGTGTTGGCATTAAGCACGCACCTTTGATTGTTTTGATTTCGTGACAGAAATATCAGACAAGATAGTGGACAGTCTGTGCAGTAAACAGAAGAACCGGATGTTAAGATATTCACTAGAAGGAGAATCCTCAATTGTTGAAGGGGATAGTAACATTGCTGATGAATTGGATCTAAGAATTGCCACACTACAGAGTACAGATCATTGTTACGAAGGCGGTGACATTTGGACCGGTCCATCAAAAAAGACTCGTTCGGATGGTAAAAGGCATGTAGCCATTGTCACAACAGCTAGCCTTCCTTGGATGACAGGAACAGCTGTAAACCCACTGTTCCGAGCTGCTTATTTGGCCAACTCAGCAAATCAAAATGTCACATTATTGGTTCCATGGCTCTGCAAGTCTGACCAAGAGCTTGTGTATCCAAACAATCTTACATTTAGCTCTCCTGAAGAGCATGAAAGTTATATACGCAGTTGGCTTGAGGAGAGGTTAAATTTTAAGGCCAATTTCAAGATTGCATTCTATCCTGGAAAGGTTAGTTATTGATGATTTTGCTGCAATATAGTTTTCTATGTCACGATACATTTGAATATTTGACCTAATTTTTTCCTTCATTTGATGAAGTTCTCAAAAGAAAGGCGAAGCATAATACCTGCGGGAGATACTTCTCAGTTCATTCCATCAAAGGATGCTGATATTGCAATACTGGAGGAGCCAGAACACCTTAACTGGTACCATCATGGTAAACGCTGGACAGATAAATTTAACCATGTGGTTGGTATTGTTCACACAAATTATTTGGAGTATATCAAGAGAGAGAAGAATGGGGCGTTGCAAGCATTCTTTGTTAAACACATAAATAATTGGGTCACAAGAGCGCATTGTCACAAGGTACTCTTCTAACCTTCAGTTATTAATATTATTATTATTCCCTCCATCCCAAAATCTCTTTTTCCTTTTGACTTTTATAGCATTTAAGGGAAGGATATTTTTGCTTTGACTTTCCCAAAATACCCTTGAAAGGATGGACAAAAGTAGGATGTGATAGGTAAATTAGTAGTTAATAGATATAATGTGATAGGTAGGGTAATAATTAATAAGGGTAAAAGTGACTTTTTAATAGAAAGATGAAAGACTTTTTGGGAAATGAAAAACTGAAAGGGGAAAATCTTTTAGGGGCGGAGGGAGTATTTTTTTTTTTTTTGGGGGGGGNATCTGTAGAAATTGCTTATATGGTTATATTGGCCGGCTCAGTGTGCTGCAAAAATATTTATTTAATACCAGTATATATTTTGAAACTAGTTTAAAGAAATTGATTTCTAAATTGAAGGTTGTAGTGGCATTTTGATTAACTTAAGCTCGAAAGTAACATATGCACCGCTTTTTAAATATGCTCATTCAGTGAAAGTAGTGTTTGGCGAAAAAATCTGGCTGGTGAAGTCGTCCCTACCAAAACACACACAATTTCATCACAAGTTTTCTTAATCAGAGAGAATGAGCTTTTTCTCCTTTTCAAATAGGTCCTCCGTCTTTCTGCTGCTACTCAAGATTTACCAAAGTCCACTATCTGCAATGTTCATGGCGTCAATCCAAAATTTCTGAAGATCGGGGAAAAGGTTGCTGCAGACCGTGAAGTCGGAGAGCAAGTATTCTCCAAGGGAGCATATTTCTTGGGCAAGATGGTTTGGGCAAAAGGGTACCGAGAATTGATTGATCTCTTATTGAAGCATAAGAAAGATCTTGAAGGCTTCAACTTGGATGCTTTTGGAAATGGGGAAGATGCTCAAGAAGTTCAGAGCGCAGCCAAACAGTTGAATCTAAATGTCAACTTTATGAAAGGCAGAGACCATGCTGATGATTCTCTTCTCGGGTAAGATAATGCTTAGGGCAATACACTTGTACTAGGTATTAATTTAATGTCTTGTTTAGCTTTTGGTAAATGCCCATTAAACCTCCTTCGCTTCTTACTTTCAATGATATTTTGGGTCGTAAATGCAGCAATGCTCAAGGGTCTAACCCAGGGGTAAGGTTGTGTTCATATTTACCCTCAAACCCCAATTTGGGACCAAATTGGGGCTTAAGTCTTAAAATGAATAACTGTTTTAGGTCAGAGCAGTCAATTATCTCCCTCGTCTGATTTTGACATATATTTTAAAAATCACAGTTACAAGGTGTTCATAAACCCCAGCGTAAGTGATGTGCTCTGCACCGCAACGGCCGAGGCCCTGGCAATGGGCAAATTTGTGGTGTGTGCAGATCACCCATCGAACGAGTTTTTCATGTCATTCCCCAACTGCTTGACATACAAATCCCCAGAAGAGTTTGTGGCAAAAGTGAAAGAAGCAATGTCGCGCGAGCCCCTGCCACTAACTCCAGAACAAAGATACGAGCTCTCATGGGAGGCCGCCACCCAAAGATTCTTGGAATGTTCCAACCTCAACACCGTTTTAAACAACGGCGATGACAACACAAGAAGAAGAATAAGAAGAAGAAATGAGAAGAAAGGATTTGTGAAATCGAATTCCATACCCAACTTGGGAGATATGGTTGACAGTAGCCTGGCATTTGCCCATTACTGTTTCACAGGTAACGAGTTTTTGAGGTTGTGCACCGGCGCGATCCCTAATTCGCGGGACTACGACGAAGAGCATTGCAAAGATTTGAATCTCCTCCCTCCTCCTTCTCCTCCTCCTCGAGTGGAGAATCCGGTTTTAGGTATATAGATTCTTGAGAATAAGTCACCTCTGTACATTATTTTTGTTTCTCTTGTTGGTGTGTATTATCTATCATACATTCATATGTGTATATAATTCATTTTACTCGTCACTACATTGGAAGGACTTTGTAAGTTTTGAGGCTCTTTGTCTCTCCCCTATATGTTGTTGCCTACATACATCCTTCCTAGATTCTATGAGCATGGGATTCTACTAGATTGTTGTTGTATTAATACAATGAAATGATACTTTGAAGGTTCTTTTTTTAGAAGAAAAAAGTAATACTCGTATTATTTTTGTATTAATGTGCAATTCAATTTTATAGTCTTTAATGCAACACTTTAATAATTAATATCTCTATTTTTATATAAACTAGTGTATCACCTGTGCTTTGCACGAGAAAAGGTAATTTCAAATATTATAACTTCTTAAATAAAGAAGTAATGTTGTGGTAAAATGAATATACTGTACAGATTGTATTATGCATAATCTAATGAATGCCATTACAAAAATGTAACATTTTCAATATATGAAAAAAGTTATACAGGTAGTACTTTCAAATGTTATGAAAAACCTCCTTAAAGACAACATTGGTGGTCTCATTATCTGGCCTTTCTACATCATTAAATATCAAAATCTTCAAACCAGAATGCCTTCGAACCCTGGACATAGCAACGTATAGCAGTCCATGACTAATCTAATTTGTTAACTTGTTACTTTTTTTAAAAAAAAAATATAAAAATAAAGTAAAAATAAAATTTATATGTTTAAAAAACTAAGAATACTCTTACGTTATACTTTCAAGTTTCTTTGGAGGTGGGAATTAAGCTAGAGGTATACAGTTTAATCCTCCGCCATGCGGGCGGTACGGTCTTCCCTAACAAGTCCCACGCACGCCATCGTTGTTCCTCAATGCTCCGCTAGCTTCAAAGCACCGCGCGTTCGGCATTCATAACACCGCGCGTTCTTGCAAATGATCTTTTTTTGTGGATGTCTCCGTTATTCTTCCAAATGATCTTTCACGATTCCATCGCAACGGACCATGCGATTGCGTTTCTTGTTGTTGTTGTTGTTGTTGTTGATGTGACGACGACGACGAAGAGGAGACTGCGGCTCTAGTCGTGGTGGTCGTAGCCGTCCTAGTTGCGGGCTTTTTGAAATGCGCTTTCTCAGAGAGCTCGACGACGAGTTTTGAGATGCCGTTAACGGAGTTGGTGATGTCGATCAATATCGACGTGACGGCGAGGCAGGGCAAGATCTGGAGGAGCTGATGATCCTCCATTGATAGCGACGTCGTCGTCGAGCTTCGGACTGCGGTTTCGAGATCATTAATGGCTGCTCTTGAGTTTAGGAGGTGGGCTAGTGTAGTTTTGGAGGGGAGGGTCATGGTTTTGATGGTTAATGATAGCCCTTTCAAGGCTTTGCTTGATTCGAAGCACATTCTCTTGCATGTTTCTTCAATTCTCCTCTTGAACTTCATTGATGCCTGGTTTCGTTCCATGCATATATTGATACACAAAACTTTAATATTTTTCTAAATAAACACTAATAAATACTCTCTCCGTACCAAAAAGGCTGTCCCGTTTTGAAAAATTTGCGTCTCTTAAAATCCGTCTCATTTCTATTAAAAAATCACTTTTACCCCTTATTTTTTCATACCCTACCTATCACATCATACATTTTTCTTAATAATCTACCCATCATATCCTACTCTTACTCATCACATCAAAGATATTTTTGGAAAGTCAACACAAAATTATCTCTCCTTATTTTACCACTTTAGTCAAAATATCCCAATCGTTTTGGGACGAAGGGAGTATATTATAATGTAGTAGATGTTCATATAGTCTCAACACATTAAGCACATGGAGTTATTGTCTCCATTGAGGATCGAACTTGTGACCTCCCAAACGAGAGAGTCACCATTATTCCGATTTGTTGGAGTACAAAGTTGAGTATGTAGTGTTCTTTTAACATTGAAATCCAATGATATATTAAAATATTGGTCCTATTGACGCACCTACTATGCTTCGTTCAATCCAAAAATGATTTGTATCTCCTCAAGTTTGATAACATTTTGATCAAAATATTGACTAAGACGTCAACCAACCTTTGAGGGTTTAAGAGAAGGGGAGACGGGAACGGAGCATTGTAGATGTTCATTTTTTCTATTTGGAAATCTTAAGTGGGTCACAATCTTTCTATTCTCTCTGTATCATTTTTAATCATATAGTTTTACATTTTTTAAAACTTTGTGTCAAGTCAAATCAAGAACTTTTTTTGTAACATAAGTATATGAAAATCATGGAATTGAGAATAGTGTCAAAAGAGTGTGTAATGAATAAGGGAGGGGAGGGCAGGCCTGATCATTGGTGTTTAAGTGCCCACAAAGAGCCTCGAGATGAGAGGCACATTCCCTAGCCAGGGCTCCCACTTTTAGGTAGTGCTTCCATGGGTGACGAAATCTAAACTCTCCATGCCCTATTTCCCACCATGCAAAGTTTGCCTGCACCATATATATACACATATATGCAATAATAATGCACACCAATTTATGTTATATACTCACTAATTTCTAATGATATGAGTTGAATTTATAGCGAGATATTTCCTCCATCCCACAACATCTTTGTCTATTCCTTTTTCATCCGTTCAAAAGAAATTCTGCTTTCTTTTAAAAATTCATTTTTATCTCTATTAATTCTAAACCTCTTTATCACATCATATTTTTTTATTAATCTACCAATTACATCTTACTTTTACAATCACATTCAAGTAGAACACTTATATAAAGTCAACACCAAAATACATTCTCCTTAAATTCTTTAAAAGTCAAAACAAGAAATGTTTTGTGGAACAAAGGCATAATAGTGAGATTCAAACTCGAAACTTCTTGGCCAAGAAGACTTTGGTACTAGACCATGTTTATTAATTGAATTAACCAAAAATTTAAACTTGTGGTTGTATGCTCAGAAAAATCGTTACATACTCTAGCTAACAATCAGGTATGATGCTAATTAGTGACTAAAAATGATTTTTTAATAAAAAATGAAAATACTTCTCAAAAAAATATAAATATTTCTTAAAACAAATAAGAAATGCAAGTAAAATTTTGTTTTGAAAGACAAAGAACTCTAATAAGAGTATAAATTTTCTTACCAAAGATTCCTCAGAAGCCTTGGAATTGAGTACGGATCTATGGTGTTGAGCAAATGAGTTGTCACTTTGGGCGGCTCTTCCTTCCCCTTCCGGAAACCTAAAATATGAACTTCCAAACCCTAAAACCAATTAAAGGGCAAGTTTTTTTTACTCCCTCCATCTCAATAAAAAGTTCTACATTTAACTTAGACATGAAATTTAGAAAAGTAAAATTATTTTGTTAAAAGTAATGTATAGAAGAAAAAAATTAAATTTAAGAACCACAAATGTTTGCCTAAAAATAAAAAGTGAAACTATTTTTGAGACATAAAAAAGAACTCTGAAACCTTAGGTTAATCCTTTTTATGAGACAGAGAGTATAACATTATATTGTAGTTGATCATCAAGATAAAATTGAGAAGTACATGTCTAGATAGACTTCTTTAAAAAGTTAACTAAATGGCACGAAAACATCAAACTTATATTAAAATAAAACTTCTTTTTACTACGTCTATTTTTATCCTGAATATTGGCACTATGCAATTAATGTTACAAGTTGGTATCATATATTGACATTTCACAGTATTTTTTTACATCATCTATATTGTGCATCTTTGACATATTATAGGTCATGTTTTTATATAAAAATATCAAAATTCCTTTTCTATAGCATGAACCTCATCCTCAAAGGCCCTTTATAATCAGTCATACAGTTACGCGAGAGAATGTAAATCGAGTCTGCACCTAGTCACTTGTCATATGCTTAGCATAGTTGGCTTTAAATACAATGGTCAAAAATCGAATTTTAATATTACCTATGAACATTTCTTGTCTTGACAAGTACACAACGCTCACCCGCACTAAAATTCTTTCTTATGATATACTCCCTCCGTTTGAAAAAAGTGTTCCTCTTTTGACTTTGTGTAAAAATAAGGAAGTATTAAATTGTAGTTGACTTTTAATTTTGTCCTTGATGTGATAGGTAAAAGTAAGATGTGATGGATAGATTATTAGAGATAAAGTATGATGTGATAGGTAGGGTATGAAAAAGTAAGGGTAAAAGTAGTTTTTTAATAGAAAGTGGAAGTGTTTTATTAGAAGTAAAAAAAATGAAAGAGGAAGTGTTTTTGAGAAAGGAGAGAGTAGGGAAAAAAATTTTTGTGTCCACTAATTTCTAAATATTACTATACCTTCAATGGACAATCCAAGTTTTTCAATATTTGCAGCAATTAGGTTTTGGAGATCTTGGCCGGCCCATGCAGGGCAGAGAATGATGGAGATAAGTATGCAAGTCCCGCCGGCGATCACCACCGTCAAAAACCGGTGACGAGCAACCTCTATGATTTCCTCCGATCTATAGCCGGAGACAGCCACCATACTGAATGTGAGGATGAATATCAATACTCCATAGTCATACTTCTTCTTTATTCGAGGTGCAAATCTCGCAAACGTCAACACCCCAGCTGCAAGTGAGTAGAGTGACGTATCATACAATAGCAAGTCACTAATTTTAACATTTAAATTTTTATACTTTTCTGACATATTTTAATTATTAAAAATTATTTTACTTATCGTTGTTTTTCAAAAAAAAAACTAATTTTTTTAAATATTTTATTTTATTTAAAAAGGGAGTCATTGCCTCGTGCATGGCTTGCAAGGCATGGAGAATAGCCTTGCCACACGAGGCATTTAATCGATTGCGATTTTGCTGATGTGGCAAATTGGCAATGATAAAGTCTCGCCATTGCCAGTGCTCTTATATTGAAGTGCAAAAGAAATGAACCATGGGTATAAAACAATCAATTAGGGGTGGATAAATAAATAAATTGATCATCTGATCCAACCATGGGGCGGGTCAGATATACTTAACTTTATCTCTATCCGAACTTTCTTATTTGATTTTCACGAAGTTAAAGAAAAACAATTCAGGGGCACCTACAAAAAGGAATACAATTGGTGTTGAAGAAGGTGTGTACCTAGGATAAAAACAAGTGCACCAAGAACAATTGGCTCTCCCTTTTCACCACAAAGGTCAGCTAAATATTTAGCTCCAACACCCATTCCTGCTGCTACAAGTGTTGCAAACCCCCTATTCAACCCTTTAGATAATGTTGCACCTGCAAAAAAACAAAATTATAAATGGTTGAAAAACAATCACCAAAGAATGGATAATTAGTTAATTACTGCAAAATAATTATGGAGTAATACAGAGTACAAGGTTAAACAAACTCACCCACAGTAAATTCGAAAACGACGACAACGGTTAAAACGGCCCAGATTCCAGACGTTTCAAAACTATCATAAAGAGAATTGCAGTAGTAGAATAAGGAATTGATTGTGAGAGCTATTCCAACTTTAAAAGAATGCACAATTCTTCTTGGATCTTCTTTCCCCATTTTGAAGACATTTTTGGCAATCTCCACCACTTTAGCCCTCAATTTGCCCAAAAATGTTGATGAGGATTGTGGTGGTGAATCAATAATGTCCATTGATTGATGAACCATCTTTCAGTTAGAGCAATAATACAATAATCTATGTAGGGAGTAAATGGTTAGGCTAGACCACATGAAAATGATGATCTTTAATTTTTTATAAAATGGAATGAAATCATATATCTTGACTTAAATTAAAATGTATATACAGAATATTTCTTCGGTTCTTTTTAAATTTATCATTTTAATTTTTTAGACACCGAAAATGAATTCAGATATAAACTACTCGTATGTCTATATATATTTGTTCAATTTTCACTGTGTCAGAAAAGCCATGATGATTATTAGTTTAAAAATAATGAAGGAAATGTATACGAAGTATTTCCTAGGAAACATATTTTTCTTTATAGTTATTATTCACACGTACAGTCAGATTGACGCTTTTGTGGTCTTAAGATCCAACCCATTCTCCTTAATTAATGTTAAACTATTTTAACATCAATTAATGATCGAAACACTTGTCTAAACTATGAGAAAAGGACTAAAGTAAGAGTAAAATATTGAAAATATATCAAAATAAGAGTTTCATGTTTTTATTTCCAAAATAGGAGTTAAAATGCATTTACATAACGAGTCCTGACCATGTACATTACGTAAACTGCACATGTACAAGGCCATATTACCAGAGTACAGATTTCTATTTCGGAAATAAAAACATGAAACTCCTATTTTGATACTTTCTCTATGTTTTAATCGTATCTAAAAAGATTTCTTTTTAAAACTAATCCGGACCCCATTTTCATCTACCATGTGTGTACCTCACTCGAATCCCGCATTATTAACATCAATTAATGAAAAACTTTTTTAAACGATTCATTTAATTTTTACACCCACCTTTTTATTAAAATGAAATACGTAGTATTCAAAAAAGTGGACTCCTAAATTTAAATGGATGGTCGGATGATGTAAATTAAAACAAGAAAGTAGAGGAGTAATATTTTTAATTAGCTTTCTTGTTCTCGAACAAGAAGTAATATTTTTATCTTGATTAAAGGAGTACTTTATTACAATTATGTCCGGGATTACTAAAATCACGGTGTCGTCTTGTACAAAAAAATCACATTGTCTGTAATTGTTGGAGTTCCCACATCGGAAAATAAAGATAAGTATCACTTGCATATATTGAAGGGTGAAACCCTACCTATCAGCTTAAGCTTTTGGGTTAGAATTGTGGATCCCGACTTTATATGCAAGTGGTTAATTTTACCCGACACTCTATCCGTTGTTCTCGGCCCGCTACTGGAATTTTAACAGTAATTATAGGACTGTATCCGTATTGTATTGCTATAAACTGTCAAAAAAAAAACAAATCTACTGCTAAAATAGTGGGAAGAAAATTACAATCAAGAAAATTTCATCAAGAGAATGTTCAAAGCAAAATGATTTGGCAAATTTTTAGATTGACTTAAGATCTTTGATGGATTTTCATATAAATTAAACAAAGATTTATGTATTATTAGGATGATAAAAAATTGAAATTCTTTTAAAAAATACTCCCTCCCATTTGAATCTTTCATGTTTAACCAATTTTATTTTTAATTCAATTTATTTGATTGTAAATGTATAATTAACAAATAAAAACTATAGATTTAAAACTACGTCAAAATATCTAGAAAACTGAATGTGATATATATATTTTACTTTATCAGAAATAAATAAAAATGTGTTATTTGACTTATGTTTAAAACAAAATATGTTATTTGACTTATGTTTAAAACGAGTAACATAAGAGTAAACTTAGATTGGAAACGGGTAGATATAGTCGAATTTGGATACGGGTTGTTATCAAATTTGTTATTGGACTTATAATTAAAAAAAATAGAAGTGGGCTATCTAGAAAAGTTAAAGTTGGCTCTGATTCCAGTTTAACCCAATGAAGTAATGGACTTAGATCAGAATGAACTGGATGTATATCGATCTACAAAACGTGGATCTAAACCAGGCTGATTAAGATCCGATTTTGCCCGAAACTGGTTATTCTGGTCAGGTCTAGTCTAGTTCACATGCCTAAACTTGAATTTGTACACCCTTATCTTTTAACTCACCCCTACATACCCTACCTCATTGCTCCAACCCCACCTGCCACCTTCACTCCTCAGCCTCCTATTCTCCCGCCCCCACCCTGTCTACCCACGCCAACCGTCCCACACTCACCCCCACCCCACCCACCTCAGCTCCCTATCTCCATCCATCATCTCCCATCACTCGCCATCCTCCCATGAACCTTATCCAACCTCTCCCGCCCTCATCTACCTTGCGTTGCCCCTAGCCTACTAAAATATTTTTTAATTATCTCAAAATCACTTTTCAATATTAATTTCCAAATATGAACATCAGAAACTAAACTTTTAAGAAAATATTTTCTTTCCTACCAAACAACGGAAAACACAATCGAAATATAATTTTCTTTAGAATTCATTATATCTCGGAAAATATTTTTTTAGGAATATTTTTTTCTTGCAACCAAACACGGCCTTTATTCAAACAAATTTTTCATCTCTATTTTGTTTTCCTCCTAAAAGATTTTTCAAACCGCTCTTTCTAAAGTGTTGCGCCGAGTAAATTTAAAAAAAAAACTCTCAGCAAATTGTCGTTGGGTGGGGCGAATATTTGGTCCAATAATCCAAGTCCGCTTAATTCTCGACCCAAACGATTATGCATGAATTTTGGCATGGGCCATTGATCTAATTCAACAAGCGCATTCCAATAATACTCTACATTGTACTGGCCCAGGAGGAATAAAATGAAAAAAATACTAAAGTTTGAGTAAAACATAAAGAAAATATCAAAATGAGAGTTACATGTTTTTGTTCGTGAAAGAGGAGTTAAAATATATTTACATTATCAATCATAACCATGTTCATCACCAAAAAGTATAATAAAATATCCATGTACAATGTCACATTATCACTATGCAAAATTCTATTTAGAGAATCAAATCATAGAACTACTATTTTGATACTTTCTCTATGTTTTAATCCTATTTAGATAATTTCTTGAATAAAATATACGGAGTACCTTTGAATAGGTTAACTCTTCATGGTGTCCTATATATTTCTTCTACATTGGCTTTTTATAGTGACTAATGTAATATTTTGAATATTAATATTTCTATTTTTATATACTCATATTTAAAAATATGATAGGGAGTATTTCAAAACAATGCCTCAAAACAAATCTATTGGTATTATAACAAAACTTGGATGGAAGATATTGAGCGAGGGAATATTTTGTAAAGATCTATTGGAATATTTACACTTATATTATTTTCAAAAAATTAACAATTTTAATAAGGTAAAAACATTAAGAAGTTAAATAAGGTAAAAACTGTTTTAAAATTAATTTATATTATTAGTTTAAATTAATTATTTTAAAAATAGTAATTTCGCGAATTGATATATGAACATCACAACTTATAGTATGAAAAATATATACTCCCTCTGTCGCCATATATCTTCCCAATCTCACTTTATTTATTTTTACTAATCATTCATAAAATAATAAAGTCACGTTGCTTCTAGTTTATAAAGTTTTTCAGGTCGTTTTTTATTTTAAAATTTTTCTCTCTAAATTTACTCATATAATCCACTAAATTAAGTTGAAAATAAAGTCAATCAAAAATTGTAGCGCGTAATGGGAAGATCTTTCGTTGATGAAGTGAGTAACTAGTAGAATCTGAAGTGACGCTCGCATAGATAAAATAAACAACATAATACAGATAGAATTTTAAAGGTGTAGATTAACTATGAAAGCGTTAACGCTAAAGGCTACCGTCAGATAGCATTTTCAAAACGCTAATCCTAACACTAACCTAACACTAACACTAACACTAATGTTAATGAAACGCTAACACTAACTTCTAACGTTGATGTCAAACGGGGCGTATGTAATAAAAAAGCGGAACAAAAGGATTGGGAGAAAGGGACAAAAGAGAGTGACGTGTCGCCAACGTAAGAGATAATCGGATGGTCCACCTAGGATCCATTTTGTGTTCGGCACGTGTCCATTCTTTTTTCACAAGGACGGATGAGATCAGATACGAAAAGGCTATAGTAGGGGGGTCCCACATCGACACGCCTTGCCTCTCATTGGTTGCTTTCTTGACTTTTCGCAAAACCCATATGGGACCCACTTCTCTCCCTCCATCCCCACCAACAAAGTTTTGGAATTTGGAGAGTAAACAAATGCCGAGTAAAACCATAAAAAAAAAAAAGATTGAAAAAAAAAAAAACAACGTGTTATTCATTTTGTTTAAAAGTTCACTATTTAAAAATTATAAAAAACATTTATTTATATATATTTTGATCGATTACAGAGTATTTGATAAAATAAAAAATATGTGTCGTATTTTCTTTTAATTAATTTTTGATATAGTTTTTTAATACTTTTTTATTTCTATTTAAATCTTTAAATAAAATGAATCAAAAATTTTGAAATTTCACTCACTTTTACGTATGTCAAAAAAAAAATTGGGAGAAAGAGAATAATAAAAGGGGAGAGAGGGGATCAAAATTCTGCCTATTCAGCGTCTTAAATTCTTTTTTAATTTTTTTTGTAAAATTTTGATACTCCGTACTTTTTATAAAAAATAAATTTTAAGAACTCAATTGAAATAATGTTTTAATTTTAGATACCCTAATTAATTGATTTTGTTTTTTTGCGATCAACACCATAATGATCACAATTATTACATGTAATGTTTTTCAACGAGATAACAACAAATGACTTTCCAGCAATCAATTTAGAAATCACCCTAAATATGACTAAAACATAAAAAAAATTTCAAAATAAGATTTTCATATTTTTTATCCGAAATAGGACTTCACAATTTAATAATAAACATGACTATTTTTGGTAATGCAAACGCAATTTAAGTTTTATTTCGGGAATTAACATATGGAAGTTCTATTTTAGTATATTTTCAATGTTTTAGTTCCATTTTAGTGTTTCTCCCTGATCAATTTGACTAGTGAATTACTGTGTCCCTCGTTTAATTTTTGGTCGTTGAGGGTCCGTTTAGTATATGGAATTGATAGAATTAGAATTGAATTGGAATTGAAATTCAATGGGATTCAATTCTCTAGAGTTGAATTCACCAATTTCAATTCATTTTTTGCACTATCAATTTCAAATCTACATAACTTTTGTGCTACCAAACACCAGAATTGAAATTGAAGTCCTTAATTTCAATTTCATAATTTGAATTATGTGTATTAAATGGAACCTGAATTTTTTATTGTGTCTAATAAGTAAACCTAATTATGACATGTACAATGGGAGCCCTCTCATGCCCTTCTCAATCTTCACTATTGTCACTTAGTATTTTTACAACATCATACTAAAACACATAACACATGTAATAGTGACACGTCATTTATTTTACATTCTTCATAGACTTAATGTTTTCGGTACTCCCTCCGTTCGACAATAGATATTTTTCTCCGAACAATATGTAAAATTTCATCACAAGTATAAATTTGTATAGCAATCAGAAGTATAGATTTGATAGTTAATAATGCCTAGGGTTTTTGATTGGATCTATGAGCCCATTAGATTAAAAGAAATTTCATATTTTTATTTCCTAAAAAAAATTGCATGATCGTAATGTGGCAATTGACATGTACATTTTAGTTTACTTTTTAATAATGCATATATGATCATGATTCGTACTGTAAATGTATTTTAACTCTTATTTCGAAAATAAAAATATAAAATTTCTATTTTTATATATTTTCAATGTTTTAGTCTTACTTTATTCTTTTCCTAGCGTACCTTTACTCTCTATATATTGTAATCGTTTCTCATTATTATTGAAGCAATAAGAATATCATAAATTCCAATCTCTCTTCTCTTTTCTTGGAAGCTTGGAAACACTTGAAGTTTACTATCTTTCTTTCCACTCTTCTTCTTGGAGCGTGAAGAGTGCTCAAAATTCTTCCGCATCCGATATAATATTCGTATCAATTCATGCTTTTATTGTATTGAACATTTGAACACCAAAAAAAGACCATAAATAGAAGAATAGCAATTGCCGCCGCCGAAGCCTAATTGTCACTCAGATCCGATGCCTTGCCGCTTAGATCAACCGCACACAAAAAAAAGGACTCTGTAAAATTTTTGATTAAAAGACTTTTGCCACATTAATTCTACCCAAACAACAAGTGTGTTGGCTAATTATTTTTGTCACAATGAGCTTTCTACCGATTTTGCCCCCACAACTTATTTGGTCAACAATGAACTCTATACTTCGGATAAGTTTCTTGATTTAATAGAGAATGTTTTATGTGGAGATATTGAATTTGATGAAGGAGTGTGTAAATTTTTTGATCACGTGTACGAAATTATTAAGAAGCTCGGGTCCATCCCTCATATTGAAGGTCAAATTAATTATGATGTGTTCGACGTATAAATCTTTTGCTCAATACAGGGTTTGGTTTGTGAATCCCCAATTGTACCAAGTCAAATTCCTTTATAGTTATAGGTTTTCAGAACGCACATTATGGATATTATACGGAAAGTGACAGGCGCTCCATTTTCTCCCCCAAGGATGCTCCCAAAATGTGACGGAACTGAACCCTTGCAGTGGTTAGCCAGTGCATGTAAGTACTTCCAGTTTTATGAAATCTCTTTAGATGATTGTTTGCACCATGTGACAACAATGTTAGAGGGTTTCGCTACGGATTGATGGTTTAATTGGTCTATGCGTGGTGGTTTACTTGATGGTTGGGATGATTTTGACAAGAAGTTTAACATTTGATTCGCTTCTTTTCATGATTTGAATTATGTGGATTATGCTGTAATTGAGAAGACACCAACAATGGTCATGGGCAGTGGCGGACCCAAGAATTTTGAGGAGTGGGTTCACATTTTGTGCACAAAAAAATGTTGATATTTGTATAACAATAAATTTAAAATCTTAAAGGTAAAAAAAAGTATCAATAAATAGCATTCTGAGATTAATATTGTGAATTATATGCAATATTTTTGAAATACTGTATAAAAAATATAATACGCTCATTGTTTTAACCAAAAAAATTAAAAAACTAAAGTAGTAATTTTAGACATTTCTTCAAATACTAAGTATATCTTAGGAATCTTTTTAAAACAATTAAACTTGTTCATACATTTCAAAAAAAATTGAACCCCCCCATTTTATAATTAAGTTTTATAATGAAAGGTAAATCAGTTTTCCAAATCTAAAAGAATTGAAACATAAAATTCTATACAACTATAGAATGTGTCCTCTCTTCCATTTTTAAAAAATAGAAACTAATCACATATAAATATACTCTCCTTGGACGCCCTTAGCCTACCTATAATATCTAATTATATACTACTACTAATAAATAATTTTTTTTGGAGTGGGTGCAAGTGACCCCACTGCAGCCACCCTAGGTCCGCCCCTGGTCATGGGCAAGCTTATTAAAAAGGTAAAAGAAATAGTCGCACACCCTGATCTTGCCAAAAAGGATACTGGTGAATTAGATGGACCAAGCATCAAATCCCACAACGAGGATGGATGTCATGGATGCAGGTATAATACAATGGGTGAAGACGATGGTGCTACTATTAAAAATGATGAGTCACCCTACAAGCCAGATCCAATCAACATCTCGTGATTATTCAGTACCAATAACATAACTGTATCGGGTGATGTGGTTATTAAAAAGGATCAAGCTCTCGGAGTTGTAATTGCAACAGACATTCAGTATCCTCTTGTTTTATTTGTGCCTCATGTGACCAAAATTTTTGCTCTCACTCATGTTATGCAGTTGGAGCACCTGATACTTGTAGGGGTGTTTGGACAGATGTTTGGTTGTGTGTCATATTGTCCTCAAGGTGAAAGATCCTGCTCATGCTTTTGAACAAAGGAGGCCATGACAAACCAAAGAAGACGCTCATTTTGTGTACAATCTTCACGAAACTTGCTTATTCATCACATCAGGGGCAAATTTTGAAAGTCAACTACAAATATACACTCCTCATTTCACCAATTAGTCAAAATAAAAACCCTTTTTAGAAATGGAGAGAGTACAAAAATAGAGGCATGTGACAAAAAATATTTTATTTTATCAAATTTTCAATGAAAGCATACAAATAAATAAAAATCATCAAAAAACCGTAATATTAACAGAGGCATCTTTTTTAGAACGACGGAGAAAGATGCCAAAAGTGAGAATTGACTTCCAATTGGTCTAAAAGTTTACCCTATAAATTAAATAAGAGGAGTTAATTGCTTGTGGCTTATATTTACCCGCCGGACATCCCAACCTATGTGCCCAGTTGTGTTTTAGGACCCGCGGTTACATGAAAGTTAGTATCGGGCTGCTCCAAGGTTTTGGGCTTGAGCTGACCTGGACCAAAGGACCTTTGGAAGTACGTTTGCTGAGAAGGAGACCGCGGCTAGGTTGCGGAGAAAGAGCCGGAGAAATAAGATTGTGCAAATTACGAAAATTAGCTTCCATAATCGATAATTACCTTAATTATGT
The DNA here is from genome assembly GCA_900332095.2 of Cuscuta campestris. Lineage (NCBI taxonomy): Eukaryota > Viridiplantae > Streptophyta > Magnoliopsida > Solanales > Convolvulaceae > Cuscuta > Cuscuta campestris. The sequence goes on from OOIL02000003.1 coordinate 547,426, forward strand.
AGAGAGATATGTATAAATAGAGAGGATCGAAACAAGGATCCTCAAATTAAACCTAGCGTGTAATTTCATAATTCTCGAGTTCTTGAATCAATATTATTTTTACGATCCGTCCATCGAGTCCAACTATTTGTTGGAATTCTTGTCTATCAGAAACAAACTACAAACTGACCTGGACTAATATTGTTTGGAATAATAGGGTGGTTAATTATTCCAAAGTAGTTTGTTTAGTTTTGCTAAAGAGCTTTACAAACAAGTTAATTGTACTGATGGTATCTGGTTGTGGTTTGAATGAATTTATGTGCTTGGTAAAAAACGGATGATTAAGTCATTGTCATGCATGACTGAGCTTTGAATAAAATAAAAAATATATTAAAATAACAAAAAATGAGAAAAATAACTAAAATTATATAAAATTAATAGAATAAATAAAATAATCAATAGAAATTAACTTGAAACTGGTAGGAAATAAACTTAAAAAACACAGAGTGATGGATTTTAACATTTTACGCACTATAGAATATTAGTGTACCACTTCTTATTTTTAGGAAAATTATCTAGAATAATCCACACCTTACCCATTCTTTCAAATGATAAGAAGTAGTACATTAATACCTTGTATAATCCGTGAAATATTTGAACCCTTCACTCCTTATATTTTTATATTATTTGTACCAGTTTCAATTTAATTTCTATTGATTATCATATTTATTTCGGTTATTTTTTCATTTTCATTATATTTATATCTATTTTTTTATATTATAAAAAATAGAATAATATTTTAAAAAGAAAAAGAAATGGTGGAGGTAGAAATTTAATTTAAAAATTTAAATGAAAATTTCAAAAAAAAAAACAAAATTCATAAAAATAATCTCAACTTTTATTTTGTTGTGCAAAACATGTCGTATCCGTGAACTCTCATTAGTAACTTAACGGCGACTCAGTACTCGCAAATTTTAATAAAGTTTATATTATTATGCATGATAGTGAAATATGGAATTATTTTTGAAAGACCAAGTAAATTTGGATTATTCTGGATATTTTTTCCAAATAATAATAATAATAATAATAATAATAATAATAATAATAATAATAATAAATATAAGGAAATTTGAGCTAATTTGTAAATTTATTCAAAAATGATAAAATTGGTCCAAAATCTTGTAATAATGGGCCGATTTTGAAGTTTAGATAAAGGTATATCAATTTCGTATAAGTCTTAATAATAGTTTTTCCATGAGTAAGTTCGTCCCAAATTACAATTTTCAGCCTTTTCACGGAATTTTAGAAAAAATAAAATTGGTTGAGTTGAGATTGGTGCAGAGAGGGAGAAAAAATTGTGGTAGACTATGTCCACTTCTTTAGAATTTTGTGGTGCCGCATTCAATGAATTATTGTAAATGGGCCTGGGTTATTTGGGTTGGACCGTAGTTAATTTAGTTGACTTGTAAATATACATATTCTCAATCAGTATGGAATGTAAATCAAATTTCGGGGCCTCTGCAACTATCAAATATTCAAATGTAAGTTTCACTTTTTGTCATTAATTTGCGATCAAATTACAATATACATCCTCTGAGTAACTATCTGGCGGGATCTGAGAAGGCCCTCGAGGATGTGGCTCATTCTTTTTTTTGTAAATCAAGTTTCAGTTTCAAAAAATTCTACATGGTCTCGGAGTCTTGTTGACCAAGACGTCACTAATTTCAAAACTCACCACCATCCAATTAAAAAAAAATAGATTTCACGTGCAAGGCTTTTGAACATATCACGCCTATACGTGAGGAGGCGTGTTAGGATTCAAAATCTTTTCTACAGCCATTTAATTTTCACGTGCAAGACTTAGTTTATTGTTGAGTTGATTTCTTAACATATAGCATCAAAGCCCGGTTAACCAAAAGATTACGAGTTTGAAACTACCGCCATTTAATTTTAAAAACAATTAATATTCACGTGCAAGGCTCAAACAAATAGAAATCTTGTCTGCACGTGAAGATGTGTGTGTGTGTGTGTGTGTATATATATTGATGGTGTAAATATAGATGGTTGGGTTGACCGGGTTTGACCTGGACACTTGACCCGTAATATAAAACACACAACAAGAACACAAAGTATGACCAAGGCCGGGTAAATCTCCTCCGTCCGAAATATATTTCTTACTCTGTCTCAAGAGTGTACTAGTTTTTAGTGAGAGAAAGAATTGATCCCCTCCTCTATCCAATATCATCATATTTATAGAGAAGGATTTGTGACCTTCCCCTGTTCATCCATGGACAAAATGGGAAACCCGGAGGAAGGTCACTGTACATAATCAATTTACTATTCAATCAATGAATATAGCAACTACAAGCCAAGACATGCACTGTTCAATCAAAGACTAACATGGATATTCTCAATCCCATCAATCCTGCAAAACGTCAATCATTCCCTTCACTGTTTGCCTCGTGATGGATGAGCGGCGGGGTGTCCTCTAGCCTCTGATGTTGATTGCCCTTCTCAAGTAGCGCAACATGACCGGTCACCTTTCCTCAAAGGTTACCCGGTCATTTCTTGAGTTCAACTCATCTCTTTGGTCCTCTGGAATATCCTTCGCAACATTAAGTGGCGAAATGGCTATCGCCCAAAATGTGACCGGTCACTTTTTTAGTGGAAGTGACCGGTCAATTTTTGACCCGTCCCAATCGAAGAGTTAACCTCATTTGGTGATTGATAAAAGTGACCGGTCATACTTTGACCTGTCCCTTTCGGTTGTCCGAGTCGGGTATAGGGATATACCCATCAAGAAGTCCTCCACTTACCGGCCTTGTGAGGAAGTCATCAAGGGCGGGAAGTATATTTATGTAGATCTATCACTTTTGAAATCATCAAGTCATTCTCATGACCTGTTCTTCTTTGAAATCATCAAGTCATTCACATGACCTGTCCTTCTTTGAAATCATCAAGTCATTCCCATGACCTGTCCTTCTTTGAAATCATCAAGTCATTCCCATGACCTGTCCTTCTTTGAAATCATCAAGTCATTCCCATGACCTGTCCTTCTTTGAAATCATCAAGTCATTCCCATGACCTGTCCTTCTTTGAAATCATCAAGTCATTCTCATGACCTGTCCTTCTTTGAAATCATCAAGTCATTCCCATGACCTGTCCTTCTTTGAAATCATCAAGGCTTTCCCATGACCTGGCACTTTGGGGTTCCTCAGACCTGGCACTTTGCGGATCATCACACGTATCACTTTGGAGTTCATCAGACCTGGCGCTTT
>OOIL02000003.1:554128-592149 GCA_900332095.2 Cuscuta campestris
AGTGTACTAGTTTTTAGTGAGAGAAAGAATTGATCCCCTCCTCTATCCAATATCATCATATTTATAGAGGAGGATTTGTGACCTTCCCCTGTTCATCCATGGACAAAATGCGAAACCCGGAGGAAGGTCACTGTACATAATCAATTTACTATTCAATCAATGAATATAGCAACTACAAGCCAAGACATGCACTGTTCAATCAAAGACTAACATGGATATTCTCAATCCCATCAATCCTGCAAAACGTCAATCATTCCCTTCACTGTTTGCCTCGTGATGGATGAGCGGCGGGGTGTCCTCTAGCCTCTGATGTTGATTGCCCTTCTCAAGTAGCGCAACATGACCGGTCACCTTTCCTCAAAGGTTACCCGGTCATTTCTTGAGTTCAACCCATCTCTTTGGTCCTCTGGAATATCCTTCGCAACATTAAGTGGCGAAATGGCTATCGCCCAAAATGTGACCGGTCACTTTTTTAGTGGAAGTGACCGGTCAATTTTTGACCCGTCCCAATCGAAGAGTTAACCTCATTTGGTGATTGATAAAAGTGATCGGTCATACTTTGACCTGTCCCTTTCGGTTGTCCGGGTCGGGTATAGGGATATACTCATCATATATATATATATATATATATATATATATATATATATATACATATATATATACTAGAGGCTATTTTTTTTAGTATGGTTGATATTGATATTGTATGTGGGGTGGTGGGGGCGAAGGAGGTTGGGAGGGGACCCCACAAGCAAGTAGAGTTAAGAGTTGCGTATTTGGATGTGTTTTGTAGCAAATTAAACAAGAATCACACAATAGATAAAAAGAGCCAAATTCTTGTTGTGACTAATAAAGACATGGACCCCTTTCCGAAAAATTTCAAAACCATCTCCCTCTCTTACAAAAGCAAAAATCATTTTTTCCTACGAAAAATAAAAGCCAAACTATATTTACTTATAAAATGAAACTACCATACACTACTTGCTACTCCTCCGTCCCTAATTTGATTACAAATTGGAATTATAAGACAAAATATCTTATTTTTTTAAATTATTTTATTTATAAATAAATTAGTACATCACTAAGTAATAAAAATTACTTTTATTTAAATTAATCTATTGAGGTCAAATAAAGGAGTCCATAACCAATTTTGTTTGTCAAACTTAATTAATTATAACCTCAATCTTCTTAGCAAGGAGGTAGCAAAAATTGCCTAATGGGTTTAACTTGGCTGCATATTTTACCTTCCCCTAATACCTAAAACCCAAATTAAAACACCTCTTATGAGTTATGACGTCATGTTTCTTGTAGTAGTATAATGATGTTTTATTTTTTCAACTTATACTCCCTACTTCCTCTCTCTAAACAATATTATACCACGTAAAATGACAAGAAAATTATAAACAGATGATTATAGCGGCAGATATTTTGACATTGAACGTTTTGACACTAAAATAACTTACGTATATACGATGTTTCGTTGATAAAATTGATAATTCTTTCATCCTTTATTTCCTCAAAACATCTATGTCCTCTTGATCTCCAATTTGGCAGTGTCAAACTGGCCGCAATGAGGAAGGTTGGGGTAGAAAGTACGGAGTATCATTTTTGTCATGGAAGGAAATACTCTATTTTTGAAATATTGTTTTATATGTTTATTTATATCAATAATATCTATATTTTTATAAGTCGACCCTAATCAACCACAAAAAACTAATTAATCGAATATGACCAATTGTGAATACTTCTCTCATAAAAAATGTGGATACTCTGTTATCTACTCCCTATCCTAAAATCATCGCTGTGTTTATTATTTTAGATTATTGAGGTTTTTTGTTTTTTTTTGTTTTTATTAATCATTTGATAAATTAAAATAAATATTTCTTCAATGTTTTGTAAAATTTTGCATTTCGTTTTTTTAAATATGTAAGTTATATTTTTATTATTATACTAATTTATAAATAAAATTATTTCAAAAGAGATAAAATTTTATTTCATACTCCCTCCGTTCTAAAATGTTTTTTCCACTTTCTATTCACAAGTCAAATTTTAATCAAGTTTTTAACTATTTTCGTTAGTTATTTGATAAAACAATACAGTCTTGTCACATCATGTTTTGTATAACTTTTAATGCAGTTTTTAAAATAAATTTTATTTTTTAATTTTATATCTATATTTAAATAAATTAATTTGAAAGTAAAATCAATTAAACCTAGCTCATAAAAAGAAAAGGAAAGAACATTTTAAGAGGAATATATTTTATGGAAAACAAGAGATAATTTTGGAAGGGATGAATTAATAATAAGTTCTTTGCAATGAATGACAACGACAGAAGGAAACCAATAATTATGAATGCAGGCCCCGTAGTGATACTATTCCACATTTCCACTGGTGACCTGTCTTTTTTAGGAAACGATAGTGCAGAACTTTCAAAACTTTTGGCATCAAGTGTAAACTCTCTATTACTCGGCCACTAGCCCTACGCATTGAGCGCAAACTAGGCATTGCGTGCAATTAACAAAGACAGAGAGTATTAAGAGATAATTGGAATTCGATTTTTGGTAATTATGCTTAGATACAATTGTGCTAAATATAGAGCTTCTGCAAGTATTAGATGTGTATACTTCACTCGCTGCCAACAATTTACGGAGTATATGATTAAAGTCTTTTTTTTTGCAGAGACCGTCTGATCGGGTCTGAAGGAGTCTTTAGGATAGGGCTCATCCTTTTTTTCTACCACTCGACCACTAGAGTAATACGGGGGGGCATTACACAATTCGCAAAAATAAGGAATGTCAAGGAAATAAGACTCGAATTAGATTTTTGACAATTATACTGTGAGCTAAGAAAACTATGATATGTATAGGGCCTCTGTAAGTACTAAATACAGGCTCCATTTTTTCTCACCAATCTGCGATCAAAGTCCAATTCAACTCATCTCAGTGACTGTCCAGCCGGGTCTAAGGAGATCCTTGGGGATGAGACTCATCCTTTTTTTCTATAACTCGGATAATAATACCCTTTCAATTGGGCCGAGAGGGTATCATCCGAGTTCGAATCCCGACAATTGCGCTTGGAGGTAACTATGCTAATAAATATAGGGCCTCTGTAAGTATTAGGTTCACGCTCCATTTGTTGTCACCGATTTATGATCAAAGTCCAATTTAACTTTTCTTAGTGACCGTCCTACCGTGTTTGAGAGGATCCTTGCGGATGAGGCTCCTCTTTTTTTATAATCCTAAGGAAGCCTACAATTGGTTAATAGGGTATCTGTAAGAGTACATCTCACATCGGAAATCTAAGAGTAAAATAATCGGTATATAAGCTCTAGAGTTGAACTAACTAATAGATTGGATTCAATCTTTTAATGTGGTTCAACCCAAGTGTCTTATTGCCTAATCTAGTTGTCCATACCCATCCAAAATTCATCATGGTATCAGAGCCAGTTTTAGCCCACCTCGTTTGTCAAGGTGTCCGTCTAGACGTTCATTCCTAGCGGCCCGTTAGTCTTTAGCCCAGTTGTCCGTATGGAGGTTGTACCCAACGGCCTGTGGCCTGTTTAACACGGTTGCTCGTCTGGAAGTCCATACCCAGCGGCTCGTGGTCATTTAGGTGTTGGCGCTCAAAAAAAAAAGTCAAGGGAATGGGATTTCATTTGCAAGTGGTCAACCGGTTAGATTCAAAATGGCCCGGTTGTCCACTTGAGGGGGAGTGTAAGAGTACATCCCACATCGGAAATCTAATAGTAAAATAATCGGTATATAAGCTCTAGAGTTGAACTAACTAATCGATTGGATTCAATCTTTTAATGTGGTTCAACCCAAGTGTCTTATTGCCCAATCCAGTTGTCTCTAACCAATCCTAATTATAAATTCTATCAGTATCACACCAATCCTGCCTGGATCAACTTTGTCTAGAATAAACTAAGTGTCCCTAAGCATCCACCCATACATATTACGCTTTTCACCGACGACATCTTGACAATCACGACGAACATCTTGAGTACACTCTTTCATTCCAGTCTCCAAACCTTTAATATCGTCAATATCGATTTCTACGTGTTCTTTATATATATGATGATGATGAGCTCCCAACATTCTCTCACTCTCGATGGCATACATATTCATCGCTTGTATGTTGGGCTAAGACCCTTGCAGTACACATGGGCTCTTATGTTTATAAGTGAAATTAGCACTGAATAGGACAAAAACATAAGTTATTTCCCAATGTAGGACTTAAACTTTTTTATTTCTTAAATAAGATTTAATAATGACTAGTGAGAAGAATAATGTCTAAGTGATGTTGATCATTTAGTTGAATAATGACTAATAGATAATGACCAAAGGTCCTACATTTGGAAATAAAAATATATAGTCCTATATTGAGAAAATCATTATGTTTTAATCTTATTTAGGAAAATTACTCTATTTATAAAGCTATCAACCATAAAATGGTTATGACATGATCGACTTATAAGGGAAGTATTTCCTTTCTCCCTCTTTTGAATGTTTCCATACGAAGGGAATAAACTCCTCCAAACTCGTACAAAACTGATATCCGTGGCATATCAATCCAATTTCAATTCATCGTACTACTAGCTAACAAATGAACAGATGAAGAGGTTGGATGCAAAAAAATATAATAAAAAGAAAATAATATCCAAACAAATAAGAAAACAGACAATACAGAACTTCATTTTTAATGATGCAACGAAAGAATTGTCAGCATTTCCTCATTTTTATGTTATCCTCACTAGTGAATGCAATTCATTTTCTTTGGTCCATATAACTTTTAGTAACATTATATTTTCCAATGATTCTCCTAGTGCACGATGTAATAGTTACACATGCACCCAAAGAACGCATTTGGAAAATGTCAAGTCTAAAATATTAGAATAAAGAAAAATAAATGTATTCACCACCTAAGTGAGGTAGGGAGTTCAAGAACAGCCCCAAACTAGGAGCTATTTAAAATTTACTCCTAATAGGTAAATTTTAAATAAGTATCTAAGTGGCTCGATATATTTTATTTCTAAATTATAACATCTCAAATCATGTAGCATCAAATAAATAAACAATATATAATGTATGTTTCGATGTAGTGATACAAGATTATATTGAGATATGGAAGTATTTCGAGCACATTTGAGCTCCAAGAACAAAAGAGATGAGAATAGAGAGATATTTGGGTTTAGGAAAAAGTATTTTTTTGCTGCATGGTACATGGACTTTGTCCGGGTGGTCTTGGTTGAAACCCACCCGGGTAAGGTACAGATCCACCTAAACAACTCTGCTGAATGGTACCTGGAATTTTTCCGGGTGGTCTTGGCTGAAACTCACCCGGGTAAGGTATAGATCCACCCAAACAACCCTGCTGCATGGTACCTCGACTTTGCCCAGGTGGTCTTGGTTGAAACCAACAGGGTAAGGTAGAGATTCAACCAAACAACCATATTGCATGGTACCTGGACTTTTACCGAGTGGTCTTGGGTGAAACCCACCCGGGTAAGGTACAGATCCACCCAAACAACCCTGCAGCATAGTACCTGGACCTTTCTCGGGTGGTTTTGGATGGGCCCAACCCGGGTCATGGCCTGGGTGGATTACACCCATCAGTACATTTGGAATATAATGTTATTATGTTTTAGTATTATTTAAGTAAATTCTCCTTCTTAAATTTTCTCAGAGGATTAAGATTGTCTCATCAAAATGTAAGTCAACAAATTAGACGTAACCGTGTTGTAAATAAATTGTCTTTCACTCGTTCAAAATACTTCTATTCTCTCTACGAATTAAAGATTGTCACCCGTGCACATTTCAACTACGAATAAATATTATAAAAAAATGATAGTCCAAAATTAAATTTTAAAATAAATTATTTTAACTAAATTTACATTATAATTAAATAAAAAATTTTCATAATTATATTCGTGACTAAATGATACGTAGTACTATAATTTGAGTATTTGACAGTGTGACAATTTTTAGAGACTAAAGGAATATTTTATAATTGTCCGACCTATCTCGAAGAAAGTAGTAACTAGTAATGGCCAATGGGAAATCATTTGTAAATTGTAATACTAATACTAGTTGGTAAGATGTAGTGAAAGTCGTTTTCAATCAGAGTGTGTAGACTCTAAATATGAATGCACAAATGTACATCCATTATTTATATCAAGAAGTAGGTGGAGACCTTAGGTAGACGAGACACCTTTTTTTTTTCAAAAGTTAATTACTGGGGATTATTTTTACTTGGATAAAGCTATTTGTACCCATTATTTTGTACCCCACTTTGTACCCCGTAGCTTTGCACCAACACTTTATGTAGGTGTAAAACTAATTTTTGTTAATGCACCAACACTTTGTGTTCGTGTAAATTTTTGTTAACGCACCAACACTTGTATCTGATGGTGTAAATATAGATGGGTGGGTCGACCGGATTTGACCTGGACACTCGACCCGTAATATAAAACACACAACAAGAACACAAAGTATGACCTAGACCGGGTAAATCTCCTCAGTCCGAAATATATTTCTTACTCTGTCTCAAGAGTGTACTAGTTTTTTAGTGAGAAAAAGAATGGATCCCCTCCTCTATCAAATATCATCATATTTATAGAGGAGGATTTGTGACCTTCCCCTGTTCATCCATGGACAAAATAGGAAGCTCGTGGGAAGGTCACTATAGATAATGGAAGCACTGTACAATCATGGACTTGTTACTAATACAACTAAAAAGCACTGTTCAATCAAAGACTAAAATGGATATTCTCAATCCAATCAACCCTGCAAAATGACAAACATCCCTTTCACTGTGTGCCTCGTGATGGATGAGCGGCGGGGTGTCCCCTCGACCTCTGACGTGGTTCACCATGCCTAAGAGACTGCACCAATGTTAGCCAAGTAAAGTGATATGACCGGTCACCTTCTCTCAAAGGTTACCCGGTCATTTCTTGCGCTCAACCCGTCTTTTTGGTTTTCCAGAATATCCTTCGTAGCATAAGGTGATATTTTGGCTATCGCCCAAAATGTGACCGGTCACTTTTTTAGTGGAAGTGACCGGTCAACTTTTGACCCGTCCCAATCGAAGAGTTAACCTCATTTGGTGATTGATAAAAGTGACCGGTCATACTTTGACCTGTCCCTTTCGGTTGTCCGGGTCGGGTATAGGGATATACCCATCAGTATCGGTGTAAAGCATCAAAATGTTTGTGTATAAGTATAACTAGGGGTGTAAACGAACCGAATCGAAGCGAATACCGATATATTTGAATTTGTATTTGTTTAATTTTTTCGAATACGAATCCGAATCCGAATATGAAACGAATTCAAAATAAGATTTGAATAAGTATTTGATTAATATTCGAGTAGTTGTCGAATCATAAACGAATATTTGAATAATCATACTATGTAATTTATATGATGGACCAACATCAATTTGTAATTTAACTTACGATACTCTTTATACTATACTATATTCCGTATATAAAAACATTAATACATTTGCATCTTACACAAATTATGTTTTATAAAATATAACTATTAAAAATCATATGCTTTAGATTTTCGTGTGACGTTAATTTATTGAATTTTTAGTATTTTAAATACACTTTATACTATATTACTTTGCTTGACTTTTGATGTTGAAAACATGGTCTGTGTATATATACATATATTCGAATATCATCCGAATCGAATATATCCCTATTTGTATTTGTATTTGATTAATATTCGAATCAAAAATAATATTTGAATTTGAATTTGTATGTGAATAACGCGAATTCGAATTATCATATTCGAATACAATTCGCGAATCGAATTTAAAATATTTGATTTGTTTACATCCCTATGTATAACTGTGGTGTACAAATGATGTACAATTTGTGGTGTAAGTGTAGCATAACCCTTTTTACTTTTGGTTGTTTCTATTACATTGGTAATCAACATCATGAAATGCCACGAAATTTTTATAGTGATTCATTTGAAAAATTAATGATTTTTACTCATTAAGCCCTTCTAACATCTTGCCGATTTACTGTAGCCAATCAGCGATTGAGATGGACAAAAAGATAAGTATGTACTTCGTATAATATAGAGTTAAATATGTTTTTAGTCCATCTAAAATATGTGACTATTTTTGTTTCAGGTCCTTGTAAATATTTTTTAATTTGTTAAAGTCATTCTTACAAAAAATTTATTTTAAAATAGTTCTTAAATATAAATAAGACTTATAATTCGTTGAAATAACACACTTATTTTGTACTCAATATCTTAGTTTTGTATTTGAATTATGTCAGGCACAATTCACATGCCTTAAATTGTACCATTCATCAAAGTACATCACCAATTTTTAAACTTTATCCTATTATGTTTCTAAGAAATTTGGGTGTTGGTCGGAGATGTAATATTAATAAGAACACAATCTAAGATTTGAGAATTGTGTCAGAGGTAGTTAGAAATACAAGAGTAAAATATTGAGTATAAAATAAACGCGTTATCTCAACTAACTAATTAAAAATGCTAATTATGTTTGATTAGGACCATTTTTAAAATTAAAAAATATATAAGGATGACTTAAACAATAACAAAAAATTACAAGGGCAAAAAACAAAAGTCATCTCTATTACAGGGATTTAAAATATATTTAACCATCTAATATATACTTCCTTCATCCTTTAAAGTCTTCCTATTTTGACTTTAAGAAAAATTAAGGGGGTATACTTTTGTATTGACTTTTCAAAAGTATTGATGTGATGAGTAGATTATTACTCGCTCCATCCTAAAATAATTTTCTCAGTTCGGTTTACGAGGTTTGACTGAAATTATTTTCAATTCAATTTATTTGATTATAGGTATAAAATTAAAAAATGTAATTATATATTTTAAAACTACATCAAAAGTTCTACAAAACAAGATGTGACATGATTATATTATTTTATCAAATAACTAATGAAAATAGGTAAAGAAAGTGATTAAATTTTGACCATGTGAATAGTGATTGAGGAAGATCATTTTAGAATGGAGGAAGTAGTAAAAATGTATGATGTGATAGGTAAGATTAAATTAGTAGGGGTAAAAGTGACTTTATGGGACGAAAAAAAAAAGTGAATGAGTTTATGAGACATGAGGAGTAGATATTAATGATCAAAGTGTTGCATTGAAGATTGTAATATTAAAATGTAAAGATCTTTCCAAGAGGGAGAGAGTACCAATATACTCCCTCAGTCCCTAAGTATATCTCACATTCTTATTACTGAGGTAAAATATTAAGTTTTTTCAATTTATTTTATTTACATATTGGTATAAAAATAAAAAATAAAATTTACATATCAAAAAACTATATGAAAAGTCCTTCGAAATAAGAGGTGTCAAGAATATTTTACTTTATTAAATAACCAATGAAAACGTAGAAATAAATAAAAGTTCTCGCAACTGCTGAAAAAACAAATGTGAGATATATTTAAAGACGAAGGGAGCATTAATTAAATTGAAAATCATAATTTGTATTATTTAAATAAAATACTTTCTTCATCTTGAAATTGATTGTAATTTTTTTCTCACCTCACGATAACTTTTGTTTATGTGAGTGTTTTTATTGATTATTTGATAAAATAAAATATTCTTGTCACATATTTGTTTTTTAAAATCTTTTGACATAAGTTTTTAATATATAATTTTTATTTTCAGTGATGTATCAATTTGTAGATAAAATAACGTAAGATTTTGTCTCGTAACTTCCGATTTGTAATTAAAATTGAGACGAAAAGAGTTTCTTGGAATAAAAATTATTCATTTTAGAATTCTAATTTTTTTTATATTTTGAAAATGAGAAATGACTCAATGAGTGGACACACACATACACTGTAGTGTACTATATGGTGAATAAAGAAAGGTGTCTTTATTTCTTCAACTTTTAAGCCCTTTCTCATCATCATCACTCTTTACATGTCTTAGCATCTTTCCCTTTTCCTTCAGCCATTATCAGCATAAGGAAATTCAATTGAGACTTTGTTGCATATCATCAGTCATCACAGAGGAATTGATTGAGACACCTTATACGTATAAATATATGCTATATATATAGACACACATATAGATACATCCAGGTTTCTTAGCTTCATTTGACAGACATGGGAGAGGGGTATGTTTTTTTTCTCTCTCTCTCTTCTTTTCTTTCTCTCTCTATCTCTGTCTCAAGAGAATTTCAATTGTTAATTGATGATGATCTTGATTGTTGGGTTGCTGTCGATTGTTTTTTGTTTTATGAAAAAGAAAAGATTAGTATTTCTTAGCTAATTCTTCAACTCCTTATAACTCAAGAATAGAGATTTAGGATACAAGATTAGCATGCTTAAATCTGATATTTAGATTATTGAAAAATTTAACCCATTGAATTATGTAGAGAGGAAAGATAAATTAAATTTTAATCACAAATTAGTGATAAAAACAAGAACGTGCAAGTGACGCTTGCAGATGCTTTATGTTTATGTTTAGCGTAATTGCTTCAGAACAGGTCGTACGTTCAATCGTTCATAGTTGTCTTTCAGTGCAATTGTCAGAAATCAAACAGATATTATCTTTTGCACACTCTTTGTGTTTGGGGGGAAATATAATTTTTCATTTTTATTTTTATGTAATGATTGGTTTTGAATTTTCGAGTGTTTAAGCGATAAGATAAGAATTAAAGAAGACCCTCTCCTCCAAGTCAATACCCAAACAGTTCCTTGCCTTTTTTTTTATTTTTCTTTAACCACATGTTCTTTTACTTCACCAACCAAGTCTATGTGTGTATGTATGTGTTTGTAGTCTACATTAATTTATTTTTAATGGTTAGTTTTTTAAAAGTAGATGATTAAGGTTTAATGCGTTCTGTAATTTTTGTTTAATTAATGTAAGAGGAAGCTAACAGTAGTGTAATTTGGTGGTTATTTGTCAGATTTATCAAATAATACCAAACGAGGTTTCAGTCCATTGTTGAAAGAGAGAGATGGGTACGTATTTTCATGGGAATTCTGATATCCACGGCGGCGGGGGCGGCGGTGATGGCTTACAGACACTTATACTCATGAATACTGGCGGCGGATTTGTTGGGTTCTCCGACGCGCCGTCGGCGGCACAGCAGCAGCCTCCGGGGAGCAACTTCGCCTTCCTCAACTCCCACGGGAGCTCGATGGGGTTTTCCCACGCGCCGCAGTATGTGGCGCACCCTTTTGGTAGTAACTCCGCCGCCGCCGCCTCGGCGTCGACTGAGGTCCACGTTTCCTCCGCGCACGACTTCTCCGCCTTCCACGGCTTCCTCGGGCGGCCGCAGTATAGCCTTTACGGCGCGCCGGTCGAGCTTGCGGCGGCGCGTGAGGTAACGCGCTCACAGCAGGGGCTGTCTTTGAGCCTATCCTCTCAGCAGACCGGGTTCGGGAATTTCCGGCCGAAACCGGAGGCGGGGACGGAGCATATGGCTATGGCCGTACCGTCGTCGGCAGCAGCTGGAGACGAGGGGAGAGTTCCCGGCGGATCGCCGTCGTCGGTCTCCGACGCCGTGAATGGTGGGGTCCACCAAAACGTGCTCTTGAATTCTAAATTCTTGAACGCAGCTCAAGAACTTCTTGACGAGGTGGTCAATGTCGGCAGGGGCATGAAGAGTGGCACCGAACCATTCAAAGGATCCAAGGAGGTTTCCAAGAATCCCGGAGCTGCCGCCGCCGATGTACAAACCGGAGGGCAGAGTGGTGGCAAACGCGCCGCCGAGCTAACCACCGCCGAGAGACAGGAAATCCAAATGAAGAAATCAAAGCTTGTGAACATGCTCGATGAGGTATTGGTCTTACTTTTAAAAAAATAGAGTATAATTAAATTTTTCATTTCATCAATTTTTGAAACAAGAAATTCAAATGAAGAAATCAAAGCTTGTGAATACTAACTAGTAAGACTTTTTCGAATCAAACTTAGACGAATTATAATCATCAATTACATTAAATTTGTCAAACTAATGGAGTAAATAGAAGCTTTCTTCTGAAATGGGTCAAAAAGACTTGCACACATAGTTTTCTCCAAGAACATGGGAGAGATGAGAGGAACAAAGGTCTACATCAGCAAAAGTTTTTGCATCAGATGTTTCTGATCAACTTTCTGTCTCAAAGTGTTCTTTTCAAAACCTTTAAAGACTCTCATCAGACTAAGAATGTGTTACCAGTACCTTTCACATCTAAAAAAAGATGCTTCTTTTGTGTTTCTATCCACATTTTCTCATCATTCTTTGACTAAAAATCCAATCTTTATTGTTTTCTTGAACCAATCTTGAAAAAAAAAAACATAGGTGGAGCAGAGGTACAGACAATACCACCACCAGATGCAGGTGGTGATAGCATGGTTTGAACAGGCGGCGGGTGTGGGTTCTTCTAGAACATACACGTCTTTGGCATTACAGACGATCTCAAAGCAATTCAGGTGCCTTAAAGATGCAATCTTGGGGCAGATACGAGCCGCGGGCAAGAGCTTAGGAGAGGAAATAGAAGGGCTGGGAGGGAAGATTGAGGGTTCATCACCTTCATCCTCATCCAGCAGGCTTAGATTTGTTGATAACCATCTCAGGCAACAGAGGGCTTTGCAGCAGCTGGGAATGTTCCAACATAATGGGAATGCTTGGAGGCCTCAGAGAGGATTGCCCGAGCGTTCTGTTTCTGTGCTTCGCGCTTGGCTCTTCGAGCACTTTCTCCATCCGTAAGCATTTCAAACCTTTTGTTCTTTTGTGGGATTTCACTGAGTTTGTTGGTGGTGTTTTTGTATTAATGTGTTATGATTGACTTTAGAATTGGGTACTAAGCCATAAGAGGTTTGGGCCAAACGAATCGATTATCTAGTTCAACTATAATGAGACTTGGAGTTTTCCATAATAAAACAATTGGGTTTGTGTGCAGCTACCCAAAGGATTCAGACAAAATCATGCTGGCAAAGCAGACAGGTCTTACCAGGAACCAGGTATCTAACTGGTTCATCAATGCCCGGGTTCGACTGTGGAAGCCAATGGTGGAGGAGATGTATTTGGAAGAGACAAAGGAACAAGAACAACAAAACAACAATGGAACAGAGAACCAAACAGGAGAACCAAATGAAGCTTCTGCTGCAGGCTGCTCAGATCATCATCAAGAAAACAGCAGTTTTACCCAAAACCAACAATCCACTATATCTACTACTTCTCCCAGTGTTCAAAACCAGCCCAGTTTCAGCCCGAAGAAGGCCCGTAGAGTAGAATGCCCGGATTCTGCTGCTTCAATGGATTTCACATTGATGGGAGGAGCACCAGCAAACTTCATTGGCGGGTTCGGGTCGTACCCGATTGGGCAAATCGGGTCATATTCGGGCAATGCGGTTTCCCTAACACTTGGTCTTCCACACAGCGAAAACCTGGCACACCAGGGGTTCATCCACACCCAAGAAATGCATATGGGGAGAGGGGTAGAAATGGGAGAACCGAACAATCAGTTCAGCAGTATGGATACTCCAATGGGTTACAACATTGAGGACCGGAAGAGGTTTGCTGCGCCATTGTTGCCGGACTTTGTTGCTTGATGCCATCAACAATTGCTATGGAAGCAAGAGGTTCTTGATGATAATGATGATGATGATGATGGTGTAAAGACTTTCAAAAAAAAAGGAAAAAGAAAAAGAAAACTTTATACACTTTGCAGAAGAACCACCATTATAGTTTCATATAGATAGTTTATAGGCATTTAGACAAATATATGATTTGAGGGTTGTATAGTTTGATTGTTGTATTGAATATGGGGGGAAAAAAAAAGACCTTATAAGGATTGTGGGGCTGTATAGAAAATAATGTTAATTTTGGGTGCTGTTTCTTATTTCTCTGCATCAAGTGGATCAGATTAATAATATTCAAAGAAATTATTACTATCTCAGGGGGGGACTACTTGTTATTTTTGTTACTTGGATGGTGATTGATCAACTAAAAAGAAAGTGAACCTTATTTGGGTATATATAAGCTGCATGGGAATAATGTTTGTTGTTGAAAACTTTTGTCCTAAAAGGATATTGCTTCTATGATGAGGACTCTTTGGTTAGTTTTTATTTCTTTTCTTTTTTCATCAAATAAAGTTTTTGTCTACATTCCCAAAAATTTAAGAGTTCACAAGAATATTTCAAGATTATATAATTATCACTAGCACTCTAAAAATAATCAATATTTTTACTTTAAATGAACCCTCAACTTTTAAGATATATCAGTGATCAATATGTAATTTTAGGTATAAAGATATTTAAGAGTGCTAATGATAATTATGTACTCTTGAAGTATTCTTGTAAATCTCATTTTTCTCTTTACTAGTGTAATATCTCAAAGGCCATACATTGGCTTCACAAGAAACACAAAGTGTAAGACTATCTATCTATAAAAGGGTAATTTAATAAGGGTGTTTAAGTAACTTCACAGAACTACACATCAAATTCCAAACCACAAGGGGAATCTTTATGTTACAAAGGAT
This sequence comes from Cuscuta campestris, assembly GCA_900332095.2. Classification (NCBI taxonomy): domain Eukaryota; kingdom Viridiplantae; phylum Streptophyta; class Magnoliopsida; order Solanales; family Convolvulaceae; genus Cuscuta; species Cuscuta campestris. The sequence goes on from OOIL02000003.1 coordinate 568,620, forward strand.
CCATAGAAGCTACATTGGCAAGCACTGCCAAAACAGTGATTTGCATCAACAAACCAATACCAGACCACAAATCAAAATCCAGAGAGTTTCCTAAGTTCAAGCAATGGACTTGGAGCATCCTTTTGAAAATTTAAATACGCAATTATCGCGCCCATAGAGCGATTAGTTTAATCCAAATCTAAACAGGGGGGAATCGTTTTTGTAGTCATTTGTGCCCTCATCATCCTCTTCTTCGTCGCTGCTATCTTCATTTTCATCGCCCTTCAAGTCACTCAACACAATGCCTGATGGGAGTGATTTCTTTTGGTCATACGAGTCAAACCGGAGGGAGCTAAAGTCCCCACGGTTCTTAACCAACATCCAGCGAAGCAAACGGTCTTCCTTGTTCAGGTAGTGTAGCTCCTTGTTGAAGTTTGGTGGGGTCATCATCGTCATTTGCATCATCTGCCCCTATATTGTGGGAACAACAAGTACTTGTAACAAAAAACACAGTGGAATCTTGGGACATTAAGGTTTAGGGAGGGTGTGTGTCGCAACTTTTTTTAAGCTCAAATTCTTCGGAAACACACCTGAAAATACTTCCCATCAAGTTTCTTAATGCCATAGCCAAGCTGCACTGTTCCAAAAGATTTTATATCTGTGAGGACTCCATTTCTGCCATAGACGTGCTTGCTCACCTTGACAACCAAGTCCAGCACCGCCTCCTTAGCTATTTGGGGTTTCAACAAAAGCATGCAGTCATAGAGTGGCATCTTAACTGCTACTCTGCTTCCTCTCTTCCTTCACTCCAATACGACTGCAAGTAATAAAAAAACCTTAATTTGTCCAAAATCCAAATGACAGGAGAATATCGCACCCTAAAAAGAACGACCAGCTTATACTAGGGGCAGAAAGAGGGTTAGATATGAAAATAGTATTTCCGGTCCAAAGATTGATATGTTCACTAAAAATTAGATGATCAGAAGAAAATATACTACCAACTCTGTCTCCCAAAAGAATAATTTTATTAGCCCGTAGGAGTGCCTCTATACCCTATGTTTAATCCTTGAAAATACCGAAATAAGTGCTATCCAGTGGTAAAAAGGAAGTATTCACATGAATTCAACTTTGAATCAAGTAATGGCTAATATGAAAAGCTTCATGCTATTGCTATTTTCCTGCCAAAATAGACTGAAGAAACAGTAACAAAAAACAAGGGTAGGCTCTCGAGTAAAGCGCCATGCTGGTTGCTAAAAAACAATGTCATCTTTACATATGTTTATAACTTTGATCAATTTCTTTGACATTAGATGAGATCAAACCAAAAGCACCAATCTCTTAACTAACAGACCATAACTTTTAAAATCGAATTTCCTTTTGATATTTGAACATTTACACTTATTTACCTATTGTTTTAGCTTATTGTGATTACTTTGATTACTTTTTTAGATAGTGGCTAATGACCTTTTTAAATGTTTTTCCTGTGATTTAAGTTTCTCAATATCTTTGGTTTTTAGGTTCTAGCATACTCCGGGTATGTTACTAAAAACTGTCATATAAGTTTATGGTGGAATACAATTCCTTTTCTAACTGAAAAAGTTCACCGCTGTCAAGGCGTACAAAAAATAATAATCCAGAACACCGCTAAATTCATTTCTTCAACCCAACCAGAAGACATTGTGAAATCTCACCATTTCCCAAAACAACTGAATAGCAACACATAAGCAAACTCATTTAAAGAAGAGAGTACTTACAGTCTTCTTGTCCGATTTTGAGGGATCCTACATATACTTTCAACAATTTCCCCACACCGTCATTTAACAAACGTGGATTAAAACGTTAATATTGATATACTCCGTAAAAAACAATTTTTTTGGAGAAGTTCATAACCAAAATCTGTGGAGAGTAAAGATCACAGTTGCACACTAACATGTGAACACATACGATAATTGCCCATTCTTTGCCAGAATGCAGGGTTGCAACATTTACTCTTCCAATTGCTTATATTTTTCCACTCTCACGCATTCATGAAAAAAATGTCACCTCATCATACCCAAAAACGCAAAGTGCTATACATTTTGAACTCAGAAGTAAATTAGGACTATTAAATTAGGTTAAAATTTCATTTCACCTGGTTGCAAAATTATCAAACCACATCAAATTAGAAATGTTTATTACTAATTTACTACACTAGATTTCGCCCAAGACAATGAAAAAAACACAGATTTCAAAGAGGTATGTCAAAATCAAAATGAATTTGAAAGGGAAAACGCGAATCTGACCTCAAATCTGCTACGGCTTCCAAAAAGGGATCGGATGTAAGGTTTTACGAGGAAGAAGTTTAAGTTTAAATGGAAATCGGAGATGAAAGAATGAAAAGCTTTGGCCGGCGGAGAAGGGAGACTGGAAAGGAAGGGGATGGAATGAAGCTGGAGCAAAGAGAAGAACTTGTTGGGCCAAAGAATTTTAGTTGGAGATTTATTCTTATTGGGCCAAATGTGTTAAGATGTAAATGTGCTCATATTGCCTAGTCTTATTGGGCCAAATGTTTGTTACTTGAAAATTGTTTTTTTTTTACTTTTCGAAAGCACGCGTTTGGTTTACTTGAATGAAATTCATATTGACTAGAATACGTAGCTTAGTCTCAGTAAAACTTTCCATTTCGGAACAATCACAATTTTTTATTCGACTAAACAATTCAGGTAAAATTTTGACTCTTCTGTCACACTTCACCTGAAAATGATTCTTCAAATATGTGTATATATACACGTTAATCTTGCCTATATTTTTAATCTTCAAGTTAATTTTAACCTATAATAATCAATCCATGGATGTCAATGTAGAAATCCCCGACCACTTCATCTGCCCGATCTCTCTAGACATCATGAGCGATCCCGTCGTTGCCGCCACCGGCGTAACCTACGACCGCCACTCCATCGAGAAATGGCTGTTCGATGTTGGCAAGAGGTTGTGCCCGGTGACCAATTTGCCCTTTCCCGGGACTCGCACTTGATTCCAAACCACATGTTGGACCGGCTCATCGAGTCGTGGTGCGGGTCCCGTGGCGTGGTTCGGAGTCCGAACACGCGTTCAAGTAGGGTTGCGGCCATTCACCTCGTCCGAGATCTCTCAAACCCTAGACTCCGCCTTAGCGCGACGAAGAAGATGGAGTTGTTGGCCATGGAGAACGTAGGTGACAACATGAAGATGTTGATCGAAGCCGGGGTCGTGAAGGAGCTCTTGTCATGCATTCTTGCCATGACATGTCCTGTGGTACAGGGGGAAACCCCATACTACAGGACATTATGTTGTGACAAGCTAAGAAAAAGGTTTTAGCAGGAGGAGTAGAAAATGCCCTCTTTGTTCTTTACCTAATCCGAGGTTTTTCTTGGGAATCCGCGGATCAATTCACGGTGGAGAACGATGAGTGTTTGTTCCACTCACTTTTGTGGGTCCTAGACGGCTCGGACAGCTGCGTGGCCATGAAAAGCCACGCGCTGTGCGTGCTGGAATTTGTGGTACAGAAAATGAACTCGAGTGCTTTGAAGAGGCTAGTAACGCCCGAGATTTTGACGAAATTCGTGGATTTCGTGAGGGAGAACGAAAGAGTCACGCAACAAGGACTAGAAGCCGCTTTACACATCATGCTAGCCACCTGCCACGATCACGCGAACTTGGCCCGGTTGGTCAAGTCCGGGGCGATTCACGAGCTCATCGAGCTCGGTCTGAGTCAACTCCCGTCGGACAACAAGAAGGCAACTGAGCTAGTCCTGGGGATTCTGCGCCAGCTGTGTTCTCGTGCCGACGGGAGGGCTGAACTTGTTAGATAAAATATGTAATTATATTATATTCTTGGGCTCTTGTGTAATTATCTAGCCCTCTCCATCTATATATATTGTATCCACCCATACGTTCTTACTTGAGTAAATTCCTTTATTTGGCTCTTCTATTATGGTATCAGAGCTGAGGCTTTATACAAAAAAAAAACCCTAGCCGATCAACTTCTCTGCTGATCATCTTCTCTGCCAAAAACATTTTCATCTTCTTCCTTTTCTCTGCCGATCAACTTCCTCCTCTCTGCCACTCATCTTCCTCCTTCTCTCATGGCAAAAGCAATTGATCCTCTTGATGCTCTTCCCACCGGGTTGAAGCTTTTTATAAAAAATCTCCACTCTCTTTCTCCGGAAAAGCTTGATGATACAAATTTTCCGTCGTGGATTGCTACAACCTCAGCAAATTTGTCCGCTCATCGCTTGCTCGGGTACGTTGATGGTACGATCACAGCCCCTCCAAAAACTCTAGACGTCGCCGGCAGCACGGACATCAACCCTGAGTTTGAGGTTTGGTCCGTTATCAACGCCCAACTCTGTGCATGTTTACTTGCTATTATCAGCCCGTCTGTGCAAAATCACCTTCATGGCCTTGACACTGCTGCGGCAATATGGGAGCATCTTCAGCTTCGGTATAATTCTCTTTCTCGCACACATATTTTTCAATTAAAAGAGCAACTTCACAATGTTCAGAAGGGGCCTGATTCTATGCAAAAATACCTTGATTCTGTCGTCAAAATTGTCGCTGCTTTAGACCGGGCCAAGGCTGCCGTTCCGGAACATGATGTGATATTGGGTGTTCTTCGAGGGTTGCCGGCCGAGTATGCTTCCATAAAACAGAATATCAGAACCAATATGGAAAATGTTACCTTTGCACAAGTTTCTTCTTGGTTATTGGCCGAGGAACATAATCTACAAATGGAGCAAAAACTTCAACTTAGTGATAGTTCGGCCACCACTAATCCTCACACGGCCCTATATGCACAAACTGGTGGACGTGGACGTGGCCGTGGTTCTCATCGTGGACGTAGTGGTAGTGGCTTCCCTGGCAGAGGAGGGCAGCCCAGTCGAGGCGGCTTCAGCCGCGGGCGTGGCGGCCAAACTGGACGAGGTGGGCAGTCCAGCCGAGGCACTTCTCGTGACTCTATTATTTGCCAAATCTGTGGTAAATATAATCATGCTGCTTGGGACTGTTGGCATCGCTTTGATTCAGAGTTTAGCGGACCGCCCTCTCCATCGCCTCAAGCGTTTTATGCGTCTCAATCTACTGGCTCTAATGGAAATTGGTTTTTTGGACACTGGAGCTAATACTCATGTCACACCAGATCTGTCTCGTCTCTATTCTTATAGGCCATACTCTGGCACCGATTCTCTGACTAGTGCAGGTGGTCATCCCTTACCCATAGCTCATGTTGGATCAGGTAAAATACCCACTGCCTCTGGAATCTTTCATCTTGGTAACCTTCTCCATGTTCCCGCTCTTACATCTCACCTACTTTCTGTTCACCGTTTTACTAAAGATAACAACTGCACCCTTCTCATTAACTCTAATGAATTTCAGATCCTGGACAACAAAACCCACAGGGTGAGATACAGAGGCCGCTGTGAGCAGGGACTTTATATGTTACCTTCCAATTACCAAGCATCTCCTCATGTTGAGTCGTCTCCGTCCGTACGATCTGCCGTTCTTACCTCTCAAGACTGGCATCGTCGTTTGGGTCATCCATCTGTGTCCATTACCAAGCGTTTGCTTTCATTTTTAGGTGTTTCATTTTCTGATGTACCCCATTGCGATTCTTGCTTAGTATCTAAGTCACATAAATTGCCTTTTTCTGTATCTTATACTGCTGCGACTGTTCCTTTCCAATTAATTCATTCTGATGTTTGGGGTCCAACTGCTGTCTCTTCTTTTAGTGGTTTCTCTTACTATATTAGTTTTATAGATGATTTTACAAAATTTTCATGGTTATACCCTCTTAAACACAAATCTGATGCGTTTGGAGCGTTTCAAAGTTTTCAATTCATGGTCCAAAATTAGTTTGGTTCTACTATAAAACTTTTTCGTACTGATAATGGTCGTGAATATGTAAATAACAAATTTGGTTTGTTTCTCCAACGCCTTGGCATTTTACATCAAAAAACATGCCCCTACACTCCAGAACAAAATGGAGTGGCAGAGCGTAAACATCGTCATCTCATTGAAACTTTAATAACACTTCTTCACACTGCTCACTTACCAGTTATATTTTGGACTGAGGCACTTGCCACTGCAAATTTTTTAATAAATCGCCTCCCCAAAAAATCCCTAGCCAATGTCTCTCCCTTTGAAAAACTTTATGGTCATCGTCCTGACTACTCGTATCTTTGTGTTTTTGGTTGTCTTGCATATCCTCATCTTCGTCATGAAGTTAATCATAAACTACAGCCACGTTCTAAACCTTGTGTTTTCGTTGGCTACGAGCCCCACACCAAGGGCTATCGTTGCCTTGATCCTGAGACTCATCGTGTCTATGTCACTCGTCATGTCCGTTTTCTTGAATCAGAGTTCCCATATAAATCTCCTCCTGTATCAACCGTCACTAATCCGATCCGTCCCACGTCTACTGAATTTTTTGGTGTCCTACCTCTCTTTCTGGGTTTCTCTCGTTCGTCCCAAAGTCCTGCTCACGACCCTCTGCATGCTCAACATATTCCCAACCTTCCTGATGCTCTTACACCCCTTCACCATACGGCTACCACCAACCCCATGTCATCTACGTCTATCATCAACCCCATATCACCTCTGCCAGCAACCCTTCTCCACAGCCCTTCCCCTACACCTGATCCTCCCTCACCTGAAAACCCCACCTCCACTGCCACCGTATCACCTACGGCCAACCTGCGCCACCCGCCTAACCCTTCACATCCGATGATCACTCGTTCTAAGAGTGGCATCTTTAAACCCAAAATATACTCCACCACCATTCCATATGACACACCGCCCCAAACAGAACCTACCTCGTACAAACAAGCCTCCCAAAACAGGTAATGGTGTCAAGCTATGGATGATGAATTTGAGGCGTTACAGAGACAGGGTACTTGGATATTAGTTCCACCTCCTCAAGACCGGTTTCCTATTGGATGCAAGTGGGTTTACCGCATTAAACGCAACTCTGATGGATCCATTTCACGCTACAAAGCACGTCTTGTGGCGAAGGGCTATGATCAGGAATATGGGCTCGACTACTCTGAGACCTTTAGTCCTGTGGTTAAACAGCAAACTATTCGCGTTGTGATCTCTATTGCGATGCACTATCGCTGGCCTCTTCATCAACTTGATGTTTCTAATGCCTTTTTGCATGGTGAGTTACAGGACGAGGTATATATGAATCAGCCTCCGGGGTATATTGATCAACGTTATCCTCATCATGTTTGCAAATTAATAAAGGCATTATATGGCCTTAAGCAAGCTCCTCGGGCATGGTATTTACGTCTCACATCTTTTTTGACGGCCCAGGGTTTTATCACCACTACTCATGACACTAGCTTGTTTATCAAGCACTCCTCACAGGGATCTCTCATCTTGTTGTTATATGTTGATGACATTGTTATTACTGGTTCATCTTCCTCGCTTATTCAAGGTTTTATTAGAAGTATGCAACATGAATTCCAAATGAAGGATCTTGGGCCTCTTCAATATTTTCTTGGTTTGGAAGTACAACGCACCAATGATCGTCTTCTACTTCATCAGACAAAATATGCTGGTGAGCTTCTCCATCGTGCAGGTGTCGACACGGCCAAACCCGCTCCAACGCCAATCAGTCCTAGCTCCTCGACAGATGGCATGGATGTTCCTTTCCATAATCCTCGTCTTTTTCGTAGTTTGGTTGGTGGCCTTCAGTATCTCACTGTTACCCGACCAGTTTAGTTTGCTGTCAACTATGTTGCTCAAAAAATGCACAGCCCAATCGAGAAGGACTTTCATACATTAAAACGGATTCTGCGATACGTCAAGGGTACTATTTCACAGGGTCTAATGTTCGGCAGGGGGGATATGCGCATACGTGGCTATTCTGACTCTGATTGGGCTAATGATCCTCAGGATAGTCATTCGACCACAGGCTATCTCATCTATCTTGGCGATAATCTTGTATCCTGGAGTACGGAGAAGCAACCAAGGGTATCAAAGTCCTCCACAGAGGCCGAATATAGAGCACTCTCTGCTGCGGCATCAGAGGTAATGTGGCTCACTTACATTCTGACAGATTTGCATATAGCCACTCCGCCACCAGTTCTCTATTGTGACAATCAATCTGCCATTTGCCTCACAAAGAACCTTGTTTTTCATAAAAAGATGAAGCACGTTGGAACAGACTGTCACTTCGTTCGTGAACAGGTTATTGATGGGTCCATGATTGCTGAACACATATCTTCTGAGAATCAATTGGCTGATTTTCTCACAAAGCCGCTAACATCACAGCGGTTCCATTTCCTTATATCCAAGCTTCCTCTTGTTACCTCAAAACTCAGCTTGAGGGGGGATGTTAGAAAATATGTAATTATATTATATTCTTGGGCTCTTGTGTAATTATCTAGCCCTCTCCATCTATATATATTGTATCCACCCATACGTTATTACTTGAGTAAATTCCTTTATTTGGCTCTTCTATTAGAACTGTTGAGCCACGCCGCAGGAATCGCGATGGTGACGGAGAAGATCGCGGCGGTTTCCCCGGTGGCTGACAATATGGCCCTAGAGATTCTTACGGAGGTTTCTAGGTTTTGGGCCGCAGGTGGGGTGGTCCGGGAGATGGTTAGAGTTGGGACGGTGGGGAAGCTGTGCCTGCTGATTCAATCTCGTTGTTCCTTGGCTTTGAAGGAGAAGGCAAAAGACATCCTAAGAACACATTTTCATGTTTGGAAGAAGAATTCACATTGTGTTGATGTTCCAACCTTGATCTGGTGCACTAGCTAAATAGCTGGTATATGTAATTTTATGCTAATTTACAATTTATTACTCCCTCCGTCCCAGAAAACCTTTCTCATTTCTTTTTTCATCCGTCTCAAAAAACACTTCTCATTTCTATTAAAAAGTCACTTTTATCCCTTACTTTTTCATACCCTACCTATCACATCATACCTTTTTACTAATAATCTATCCATCAAATCATACTTTTATCCATCACATCATATGACATTTTTGGAAATTCAATACCAAAATACACTTCCCTTAAATCCCTCTTCAAAATCAAATCTCTCATGTTTTCCGGGACGGAGGGAGTATTTGGAAACATTATGGAATATGGAGTATTGTTTGGTAACATATTACATATTTTCTTCATAAGTCTCTAAAAATTATTAAATTGGAATTGTGAGGTTAAACTTTTTGTACACAAAAAATATAAACTAATTTTACACCGATGGCATATAGAATTTGTGCGTGAATTAAATTGGCTGAACAAGACATAGACTCGACCATGTGTGGACTCTTACTTTTGTTTGACCTAACTCCACAAGTCTGATCCATTCTTACTAGAGGGTGGACACGAGCTAGTTTCAGTTTTAGAAACGTCGGTTTCGAGATCGTCAATGGGAGAGATCGCCACCGGTACCGGTGGCCAGCGGTATCAGTTCCTCCGGTACTTCTTTATTTGCTTTGTGTTTTGTTGAATTGAAATTTAGTTAATTAGAATTTTATATGAAGAAAGATGAACGCTGTGAAGCAGCGTTGAAGAATTACGAACAAAGAACAAGAATACGCTGCAAAGCACCGTTGAAAAATTATGAACAAAGAACAAGAATTGCAACTTAATAGTTTAATGAATCGCAAAAACACTTTCAAATCAAAGTTATTTCAGAGTATACCAAAATATTTTAATCGGATAAGACGTTAACAAAGAAACAACACTTTGAATTGCCTTCTCAACCATACCAGCGAGACTCTTTTATAGAATCGAAAATTTGGAGATCAAACATGAACATTTGCGTAAAGATGTGAAGGTTCGCACGTAGAGATAGACACGGAAATCCTAAGAACAATCGTGCAAAGAGTTCTGCGGTTTTTAGGGTCAATTTGACGTTTTATCCATACGTCTGAATCTTTAAGGTTTCGGACTCCGTTTACGAAAATCTAAAGGATTTTCATAAAGCAATAACGTCCAAATTAAAAAATTTCCAAGTTGTCCTGGCATCTCAACCGCGGCCAGGGACACTGCGCCCCTTAGACCCCACCAGGGGCTGCCGCGCTCGGACCCCACTATGAACTTGTAAAATCGTTGAACGAGTGCGCACTCTGCACCTCCTAACTTAGAAAACTTCTGATCTAAGTAAACCCAATCACTTTTAACCCAATCACAAAAAATAGCCGATTACACTAAAACCACCAACAATTTTTTGTACAAAAAATGATAAGTACTTATCTAAATGTAGTTATTACTTGTAAAACAACTAATTTAAATGTAGTAAGTGCTAGCAATTGAAAAAAGAAAAAGAAAATCGGTTCCGAAAGCAGGACATGAAACGATCATTCCGGTACTTCAAACTTGGAATTACTGTCGATACCTTGTGAATAATAAACAGTAAATTTAATTTGGAACGGAAGGAGTCATTCTCTTTTTAAAAGAAAAGTGAAATATTTGTTTGAAACAAAAAATTATGAAATCTAATCACTAATATTACTAGACTAAAAACGGAATTAGCTACACTTTTCGTATTGGAATTTCATTGTGTAAAATTGTTTACTTGTTAGTGTTTCGGTATAGTATATTGAACTACTCCGTTATTGTTTTATACAGCCGAATTTTCTTAATCCATCAAGCCCATCCTGGTGCCCATTACTTGTTGGGCTTGCTCCCATTTTTGCAAGACGGATGAACTTCTTTAAGTTTCATCGAAAAGCCATTGGCCCAACCCAGTTAAAGAGAAGATTTGTAGACTTCTTTTCTCAACAGATTCATACTAGACTAGATTAATTTTTTTTTACGGAAGTTTTGATTACATTGATTTACCTTCTAAAAAAAACTTTTATCGCGGTAGAAAAGCAATGAGAGGAAAACAAATTTTCTTATTTGATTATAGAGAAAAAGAATAAAATAAAGTTGAAGGTTCAGTGTTATTGTGATGAATGTCAGTGGGGTGAGGATGTTTGTTACTGTTTCCACCACCTATCCTAACGAGCGTACCTAACAACTCCTCCCCTCTTATCCTATTCTATAAAGAAAAACTCGACGTCCTCGTTTTAATCGACAAAGCTCTCGCTGGAAAAAAATCCGGGAAACACAATTTGATCTCAAATTTGTTCATCATGTAACGAAGATCTGTCTCTCTCTGAGCCGTCATTCTCACGAAACAGCTGATGCCAACTCCGTTTCAGTACTTGTGCACAAAGTTGTCCCTCGCTACCGATGAAGAATATATGATAGGAATAATAATTGGGAATCACTAAATTATTCTAGTTCTCCATATTATGTTGTTACCATATTTACTTTTCCTAATATATTTAATATCGTTACTTAAGTTTGAAATTCTTATGCACTCCATATATATATACTGGTTAAATAGTATTCTCTCTTCAACAAGCTAAGAATAATTATTATTAAAATTGTATTAATATGATATTAAAACTTGATGTCAAAACAAATAAAATAAGTGTAGTAGGGAGTAGGTGGATTGACGGTGATCCATAAGAAGACCAATGAGCGGTTCAATTCTCTGGTTGGACCTTTCGGGCAATTTTTTGAGCATCCAACTTGCATGCATTATTTAATGTTGATGCATCTACCCGTTTCTGGAATTATTCCGATGCCTTAAAAATTAATGGACGGAGTATGTATTGGCTATGCAACATTCAAATTATTTTTTTTTCAAAAAAAAAAGGAAAATAAAGTGACATTACTACAAATGACCAGCAGATTTTGAACAGTGGCACTACATTGAGAAAAATAAAAACATATGGTATTACAGTGAGAAAGTCACTATGTTTTAGTATTACTTACGTAAATTCCCTAAGTTCTTTAATATTACACCCTCCCTTCTGAAGTAATTGCAATATTTCAATTTTTAGGAGTTTAAAAAAATGTGTTAAAAGTAAAAAATGAATGGTTGAGACTTACGAATGTATAGAACAAAGAGAAGAACTATAGACTATTCGATGCCCTCAAAAAAAAGTGCAAAGATTATTTTAAGTATATCAAATAAGAAAATGTGAAAATAATTATACTCTGATTGGAAAGAATATTTTCAATGAATAATGTTATTCGTACACTACCTTCACCCTAGAATAGTTGTCCGGATTAATTTTTTATAGTTAAAATTAATAAAATTTGATCATTAATTAAATTAATATTAAATGTCGATATGAATGTAATTTTACGTTGTCCTGTAAAATATTTTCAAAATATGATTTTATCTAATTAATATACTACTCCTTCTAGTCCTAAAAATCTTTCCTCTTTTGACTTCTTTTGGTCAAATGCTGACACACATTGACTACAAATTATGAATAAAGTATACTTAATTATAATATAAATTTAATATAATTGGATTCATCTTATGATATAGTTTTGATATATATCAAATTTTTATTTCATTTATATATTTAGATTATGTTTATGTCAAGGAACCAACTCAACCAAAAGCTCAAGCTTGTGGTTGTGGCCCAGGAACAGTTATTTATATTCTAACACGCCCCCTCACGTGCAGGCGTAGTTTTTTTCGAGCCTTACACGTGAAACCTTAATTTTTTTAAACTGGGTGGCGCTGAGTTTCGAACCCGTGACCTCTTAGTCAACGAGGCTCCGATACCATGTCAAGGAACCAACTCAACCAAAAGCTCAAGCTTGTGGTTGTGACCCAAGATGACTTATTTATATTCTAACACGCCCCCTCACGTGCAGGCGTAGTCTTTTTTCGAGCCTTGCACGTGAAACTTTAATTTTCTTAAAACTGGGTGGCGCTGAGTTTCGAACCCGTGACCTCTTAGTCAACGAGGCTCCGATACCATGTCAAGGAACCAACTCAACCAAAAGCTCAAGCTTGTGGTTGTGGCCCAGGAACAGTTATTTATATTCTAACAGTTTAATTTGTGGACATAGAGTGTTACTGTTTGACAAAAAATATCAAAATAGGAAAAGTTTGAAAGACCAAGGGAATACATAATTTTATTTAATTATAGGTAAAAAAAATTCTTCATTGATTGCAAATTAATAAAATAAAACCAAACAAACACTCCTTAATAGAGACGAAAGGAGTAATATTTATTTATACGAGTATATATTACTGCAGTGGTCCACAAATACGGAGAACGTATTTAATGCACACGTAAACTCCATTTTAATTCGATTATGGGCACAGCTCAATCTAAAAAAATTAATGATAATGCCAAAAAATATTTTGGTTCAATACTTCAATGGCAGCATGGTGACTTCCCAATGAAAATAATACCTAGTAGCTTTCAGTTATGAATAAATATTATAATTATAATAGAGTTATTAATATGTTGTCGAAAAAATAATGATCGATACGGTCATGTCGTCTTCAATTTGCATTTAGGAAGAACCTTTAAATTTTTAAAAAAAGCGTTATACTCGAGATTATGTGTCACTTTTCAATACTCCGGTATAATTATACATTGACATTATTAGCATTTTAGTATAGATACTTTTTCTATACTTTACTTTTTTTAGTTTCTCCCGTTTATTATAGAACAAAAAATGAAGAAGTCATAAAGTAGAAAAATACGGAGTACAATTTACGGAGCACATTATTAAAATTTTACTGCGTAAACATTTTAAGTCTTGGGGTAAAATTATCATATTATCATAAAGAAAAAAAGTGCATGCAATTTACATTTTTAGTCTTTCTCCTTTTTTTTAAATAAAGAATAAATTGAAGAAGTCATAAACTAGAGATCGAAATTACTGTATCATGTTATAAATATTTCTATTCAAAGTTTCAAACAATTAATTATTCGGTCTAAATTAATGTTTAATGGGTCAAGTGTTTTGTGTAATTATAATTTCCAGTGTACAAAAAGAATGGTGTAATATAATTACAAACTCCCAAATTTGAACTAATTTTTAATGATATTCTTGTTACGTACGTTGTATATCCTTAAACAATCAAATACGGAGTATTACAAAATTGAGAGAAGTTAACTTAATACCCCGTGTTTATTAGTACTTCCTACTATTCTTGGAAAATCTTTCACATTTTGACTTTTTTAGTATAGTGAAACTTTTTTACCATAAATTAAATATAATTTAATTAAATAAATGCTATAAACATAGTTTTATATTTTTATTTCTAAAATAAAAGTTACAATATCAATAATGGCAACATATATATATATATCAAAAGAACAATGTGAAATACGGAGTAGCTAGTAATGTACTCTGTTCCGTATAATGCAACATTACCAGTTGTCACAGTACAAACTTCTATTTTAGAAATGAAAAAATGAAACTTATATTTTAATGTTTTCCCTATATTTTACTCTTATTTCGATAATTTTTTAATATCTTAAAATGAACCTAATTGTATTAGATTTACATTAAAATTAAATATATTTTGTTCACAATTTATAATTAAAGACTACAAAAAATTAAACACATGAACAATTTTTGGAGATGGAGGGAGTATTACATATACTCCGTATTTCATAATGTCAAGAGGACAGGTAGAAAGACATGAAATTAGTTGGTAAGCAAGGAGAATTGATCCAAGACTTAGCATGCAACTTGATAATATACACAGCCCTTTCCTTGGTCTTGGAGCCGCCGCCGCCGCATTCAACTTGCGCCACCAGACACAGCTTCGCCGCCACGCCCAGCTGCAACATCTCATGCACCACCGCGGGCGTGGCCGAAAACCTAGAAACGGAGTACAGTATCTTCACCGCCCTCTCGCTCGCCGCGCGCGAAACCCTAAGGATTTTCTTCGACACCACGGCCAGTCCGGCCGGGTGCCGCACTAGCTCTGCTCTCCCGTCTGCGCACTGGGAGAGCAGATCCAGTGCGGTCAAGACCATCTCGCACGCCCGTTTCTCGGTCGTGTCGAGCAGGAGATCGACCAGCACCCCCACCGCCCCAGCCTCCACCGCCTTTACCCGGTTCCTTCCGAATGGGCCCACATTGATCAAGAGTTGGAGTGATGCTCTTGATGCCTTTTGGGATATTTGGTCTTTCAAAATTTGGACTACTTCAACATAAAGCCCTTGCTTCAATCCCATGATCTGCAGCGGCTCGGCGAATTCGAGCAACGATTTGAGGAGCGTTACGGCCAAGGCCCGAGACTCGCAGTGCCCGCGACGTTGCATTGCCCGAACCAACGCCTCGATGAATCCGTCATCGTGTCCTATCGCTTGAGGTTGTGTACTTGAATCGCTATCATGTGTACACTTGAGGAGAGATTTTAGTTTGGAGTCTGATAACTTGAGGCTATGAAGCACACTCAGGGCTTCGTCGTGCGGGCCCCACGACGAAAACGACATTGTGGCGTCGTCATTTCTCATGATCGAGGCTAAGAACTCGACTACGCCGGCCTTCTCGAGAGAGATTCGGTTCGCCTCGCTCTCGGACGCGAGGGACCTCAGTCGCCGCAGGCACTGCATCAGCATCTGTGGCGACTGAGCATCCCTCAGCAGCTTCGTTACCTGGGGCCTGGTGACTGGAGCCCTGGGCGTGGGGAACCTCTCGACGCCCTGGGACGCGTTGAGGGTGCACCACGCCTGGATGTAGCGCCGAAGAGTGACGTTGGGAGTGAGCATGATGTCGTCGGCAACACTAAGGGCCTGTTTGGTGACCGGACACGTGGCGTTCTTGCCCGAAAATATCCACCTCTCGATGCTCGCCCTGTCGTACGTTATTCCGGTGGACACCGTCACCGGGTCCCTCATGATTTCAAGAGAGATAGGGCAAAGGAAATAAGAAGGAACTTCAATCTCTTCCATTGATACCAATAAATATAATTAAAGAACCTCAAGAGTTACCAAAAATGGTTAGGGCAGAAAAGGAAATGGTTGTTAAATTGAACAATGTATGAATGGGTTTGAATTGAGGAGGATGAGCCAAATGGGAGTGAGTCTTATATAGTCCATAAAGTCAAAGTCAAACCCAAGGGAATAGCATGGAAAGAGTTGTATATAGTGGCTGGAAATGGAAGGCACGTTCGACTTTTCAAATGCAAAATTTAATTATTACGAGTAGTACGTACTTGTTTATTGAAGAAAAAAAGAAAGAGAATAGTTCTCGAAAAATTAAAAAAAAACAGTGTGTGGCCAGCCAAGAAATTGTGAAAAGTTCAATAACTATTGGAGCCTCTGGTTTGTTTAATTTGCCATTGTTGTTTTGACTTTTTAAACATATGCCTCAATC
Organism: Cuscuta campestris; assembly: GCA_900332095.2. Taxonomy (NCBI): domain Eukaryota; kingdom Viridiplantae; phylum Streptophyta; class Magnoliopsida; order Solanales; family Convolvulaceae; genus Cuscuta; species Cuscuta campestris. Next base: position 584,779 of record OOIL02000003.1, read on the forward strand.
AATCACATTGAGGTTATAATTTTATTTATCTCTGAATATTATTATTTCTGCGCGTGCTTCTCACATAAAATATATGATTAGTTTTTTTAATTTTTTTAAATAAACATACAAATGTTCGTCTTATCATCATTAAGCAAATTTTTATAAATTTCATTAGAAAGTACTCCATCATCCCGGAAAATAGTTCTTGTTTTGACTTTTGAGAAGTGAATATATAGAAGTTTGACCAATGCGAAACGATGACAATTGGAACAATTTGACCAATGAGCTTGAGAAATATCAAAACGGGTAGAGCATAGAATGTGTGATCCATATTTTTTTCTTCTAAACAAATTCAACCTCTAAAATTTTACTCCCTTCATCCTAAAACTTTCTTCCCAGTTTGGTTTATAAGTCTTGACTGAAACTATTTTCAAATCAATTTGTTTGATTATAGGTTTAAAAAATAAAAGTATATATCTAAAACAAGACGTGACAAAACTATAATATTTTATCAAATAACTAACGAAAATAAGTAAACAAAGCGATTAAAATTTGATAATGTGAATAATATCTGGGGAAGAAAGATTTAGGACAAAAAATGTACTTTTTAACAGTTTTCCTATAAAGTCCATAATATCAAACTAAGACTATAAATTAAGAATGGGGAGAGCATATATACATGCATTTTCTCTAGATCTTTCGATTCTGTAAAATTCTACTGGATTTATTACTGTTGTTTTTATGGTCCATCTATTTTCAATTTAGAAATAAGATGCTCAACACAATTTGGAGTTGTTCTCTTCGATTAAAATTTTAAGGTTGGATGTATGTTAGAAAAAACTACAAGAAGTTGGAAGAACTTGAACAGAGAAGTCACGTGTTGGAACATCTTCCTCTTCAAATTATAAATACTCCGTATAACGTAGCGCGTGCCTTAATTGTGTTGCATGAAACTGGTGGCCATTTGGCCACCTGCTATTGACGATTTAGGGTTTGGACTTTAAACCCAAAACGAATTACTTCGTACTTAATAAAATCAAACTAATTGAAATCTTATCTTGGAAAAAAATGGAGTATAGTGATGGTAACATTTAGAAATCCAGCATACTCTACCCGTCCTAAGATGTTTGACACATAATACAAAATGAAGTGAAATATTAAGTTTTTCTCAATTTATTTTATTTTAAGATTGGTATACAAGTAAATAATACTCCGTATAATTTATATATTAAAAAATTACATTAAAAATATTTCAAAACAAGAGATAGCAAAAATTATTTATTTTATCAAATAACCGATGAAAATGTAATTAAAAAATAAACAAAAATTCCTTTGATTTTTGAATAGTGAACAATGACATTTTTTGTAAAGAAAAAATTATACTCCATATTACAGAATATTTTGCGGAGTATGTACTTCGTGTCATAAAACATATACTCCGTGTATCCAATGACTGTTTTTAATTACTCTATAATTATAATATAATACTCCCTAGAGAAATGCTAATTTTCTTCTTCTTTAAAAAAACAATTCCATAGTAAAATAAATGGCCCAAAAGGTGAAATGAGTAATAATGTTATTAAATGAATAATGAAAATAAAAATGGAAAGGAAAATTCACACCAAGTTAAAAATTAGCACACACAAACACTTAATTTTCGAGAATGCACATACATTAAAATATTAAATATCTTTGTGTACTTATTTTTAACTTGGTGTACATTTGATATTGTTGAAACAATATACTTGGGCCCAATTCAACCCTAAAAGTTAACTCAAAAAGTTAAGGTACTCAAGCTATTAAATAGCAGCACAATATAAGGCTGCATAGCCGATGTGGGATGAATAAGTCAACACGCCCCCCCTCACACGAGGCGCAGATTACTGCGAGCGTGATCCCAACATCAATGGCTTGGCTCTGATACCATGTTGAAACAATAGACTTGGGTCCAATTCAACCCCAAAAGTTAACTCAAGAGGTTGAGGTACTCAAGCTATTAAATAGCAGCACAATATAATGCTGCATAGCCGATGTGGGATGAACAAGTCAAGAGATATATCCCAATTGGGGTACCCTAGAACGGAGTACTTCTCTAATTTAATTGGGAAAGGAGCTATAAAGGATGTGGTCCAAAGTAACCCCCGGCTGGCCAAAGATACGTACAGTTGTCGGCCGTAAAGAAGAAAAAAAAAGGGTCGCCCATATAGGAAAGATTTTAATTGGAAGAAAAGAAAAACGTGATTTTATTTATTGGGGAGATGGAGAAAGTCAAATGACGGTGGCGAACATCACGATTCACGACTAGGTAATGAGTAATGACCCCTCCCTCCTCCGTGGCCTTATTACGCACATATCACACACATTCTACACTTGTTTCTTTATCCAACTGCCTAGCCATGCTTTAAATAATACACCTCCCAAAAATATATTCCTTCCTTTTTCAAAAACTTTTCCTCTTTCATTTTTTTACTTCTAACCACTTTCACTTTCTATTAAAAAAATAACTGATAGAGTGTCGGGTAAAATTCCGGCGGACCGATAACAACGGATAGAGTGTCGGGTAAAATTAACCACTTGCATATAAAGTCGGGATCCACAATTCTAACCCAAAAGCTTAAGCTCATAGGTAGGGCTTCACCCTTCAATATATGCAAGTGATACTCATCTTTATTTTCCGATGTGGGAACTCCAACACTCCCCCGCAAGTGGTAACTAGCCTGGCCTAGTTAGCACTTGAACAAACGGGTCTAGCATCTCAATCTCTTATAGCTAGCCCACACAACTGGCGGTGACATCTCAATCTCTTTTTAGCCAACTCAGCCCAAACCACATACGGGTAGCTCATTTTTGCTAAACCCACAACAAACAACCAGGAACAATCAAACTCGGACCGGACCTGCTCTGATACCATGTTAAGGAACCAACTCAACCAAAAGCTCAAGCTTGTGGTTGTGGCCCAAGAATGATTGTTATATACTCTAACACGCCACCTCACGTGCAGGCGTGACCTCTTTGAGCCTTGCACATGAAACCTTAATTTTTTTTTTAAACTGGGTGGCGGTGAGTTTTGAACTCGTAACCTCTTGGTCATCAAAGCTTTGATACCATGATAGAATTTAGGATGGGTATGGACAATTGGATTAGGCAATAAGACACTTGAGTTGAACCGCATTAAAAGATTGAATCCAATCGATTAGTTAGTTCAACTCTAGAGCTTATATACCGATTATTTTACTCTTAGATTTTCTGATGTGGGATGTACTCTAACACTCCCCCTCAAGTGGACAACTGGGCCATTTTGAATCTAACCGGTTGACCACTTGCAAATGAACTCCCATTCCCTTGACTTTTTTTCTATGAGCGCCAACACCTAAAGGACCACGAGTCGCTGGGTATGGACTTCCAGCCGAGCAATCGTGTTAAACAGGCCACAGGCCGTTGGATACAACCTCCATACGGACAACTGGGCTAAAGACTAACGGGCCGCTAGGAATGAACGTCTAGACGGACACCTTGACAAACGAGGTGGGCTAAAACTGGCTCTGATACCATGATAAAATTTGGGATGAGTATGGACAACTGGATTGGGCTATAAGACACTTGAGTTGAACAACATTAAAAGATTGAATCCAATCGATTAGTTAGTTCAACTCTAGAGCTTATATACCGATTATTTTACTCTTAGATTTTCCGATGTGGGATGTACTCTAACACTCCCCCTCAAGTGGACAACCGGGCCATTTTGAATCTAACCGGTTGACCACTTGCAAATGAACTCCCATTCCCTTGACTTTTTTTCTATGAGCGCCAACACCTAAAGGACCACGAGTCGCTGGGTATGGACTTCCAGACGAGCAATCGTGTTAAACAGGCCACAGGCCGTTGGATACAACCTCCATACGGACAACTGGGCTAAAGACTAACGGGCCGCTAGGAATGAACGTCTAGACGGACACCTTGACAAACGAGGTGGGCTAAAACTGGCTCCGATACCATGATAAAATTTGGGATGAGTATGGACAACTGGATTGGGCTATAAGACACTTGAGTTGAACTAACTAATCGATTGGATTCAATCTTTTAATGTTGTTCAACTCAAGTGTCTTATAGCCCAATCCAGTTGTCCATACTCATCCCAAATTTTATCAACTTTTACCTTTACTTTTTCATACCTTATCTATCACATCATACTTTTTCTCTAATACTCAATCCATCACATCTTACTTTCACCCATCACATCAAGGGCAAAATTGGAAGTCAACTACAATTTAACACTTCCTTATTTTTACACAAAGTCAAAATATGAACACTTTTATAGAACGGAGGGAGTAATATTTTGACAATAAATTATGAAAAAATATATATTTAGTTTTAAATTTAATTTAGTAATACGGGATCTATTTTAAAATATCACATTTTTATAACATTTAATTAATTAAAATTATATTTAATTTGTGGTAAAAAAATGTCGCAGTTTGACCAAAAAAAGTCAAACCGTTATAAACTTCTTGAGATGGAGGCAGGGGCGAACCCACATTGGATCACACGGGGTCAAGCGACCCCACGGAAATTTTAAATTTTTTTAGTATATATGTATATATATATATATACACACACACACATATATATATACATACTTTTTTTTAGTGTATACCTTATTTCGTATATATTCTACTTAACGCTCCCAATCCCAACTTACATATGCTGAAGGAGTGGAAAACTCCATGTCTTACATTTGGGTATGCGGTCTTAGGTTCGAATACAGCCATGGGATAAGTTTTTTATATTTATTGGAAGATGTATTTTTAAAGCGGTGTCGTCTTTCTTTTTTTTTCCGCTTTTGTCTTAAACCAAAAAAACTTTGAATGGGCTTGTTGATTTGTCTATGAAAATGATTTTTACGAAGAAGGCTATGACATATCAACATATTTACACGCTCATAAGGTTAGCTTTGCTTCTACCATTAGCAACTGCTAGTGTTGAGCTTGCTTAGCCATGAAGTTTGTGAAGAATGAGGTTTGAAACAAAATTTGTGACCAATGATTAACTGATTGTCTAGTGACATATATTGAAAGAGATGTCTTTGCTACTACTAGCAATGATACAATAATAAATCACTTTCAAAATATGAAAACTTGACGTTATCAATTGTAAGATGCATTTCACATTTGCAATGTAGAACTATTTTTAATTAGTATTTTCAATAATATATTATATATAAGCTTTAATGTTATGTATTATAGAATAATGTTTATTTACTATTAGAAGCGTGATGGTTGGATATAAATTTCCTAAATTGCGACCCCATGGTTCAAATGTTCTAGGTCTGCCTCGGGATGGAGGTAGTATTTTTTTTTAAAAGTAAATTCTACAAATGGTCCCTAATTATATACAGTTTTCTATATTTAATCCCTAACTATAAAATATTCCATAAACAGTCCTCAATTTTCTAAAAACTATTCCACAAATAGTTCTTTTCACCAAATATTACAAAATATTTTGAGTAAATTCTCAAAATGATATTTTGTAATAAGGTTTTTTCCAAAATAATCTTTAATAAGCGAAAACTACTAACGTGATATTTTATATACTTGAGATGTGTTTCCTAGATACTCTTTTATAATTGAGATGTGTTTTCTTAATACTCTTTTTAATTGAGATATGTTTCCCACTTAATTTAAAAAAATCATTTTGAGGACTTATTCATGGTTTAAATAATAAAGAGCATCAAAATACCCTCTATTTAATTGTCATTACTAGACATTTTTTATAAAAGACCATTAACGAAACACATCTCGGATATCAATCGGATATCATTAATCAGATACGGATAATAACCGCTTTTAACGGATGCAGATGTTTTCCATATGAACGGATACGGATGCGGACGGTAATCGAATTTTTGGTTATCCATTTACACCTCTATCGGTCACTATCTTCCAAACGATTTTGGAGTTATTCGTGCCGACACTTTTAGCATAGAATCCTACCGTAGGGTTATCTTTTATGCTTTCAAAGATCATAAATCCGCCACCTCGAAGTCGCATACTCTGACTGTGTGTTAATGAACGATACCTACTTGTCGGAAGTTAACTGGTGTCTTATTTTAGTTTTAAATCCTCCACGCTGTCATGTCTGCAACACGACCAGTTATCTTTTGCGGGCCAGTTTCGGACCGGGTTCTGGGTGGAATTGAATACACCATCAATAAACCCTCCACTTCCCGGCCGTGTAATTTTATCAAGGGTGGGAAGTAAAGTTCTAGAATCTGGTGCTTGAAAGGCTTTCCCGCCTAAATTTTTCATATTTTAAGCTCTTCCCGCTTAATTTTTTAAACATTTGAAATTCAAATTTTGAATTTATTCCACGTGGCGCGCCTCTTCGTACACCATCATTTCATTTTCAGCCGTTTCATCTTCCCAGGTGGCACGCGTTCTCCGGCTGAAGCGCCCTTTCACCTGCCTGCCACGTGTCACCTTATCCTCCTCTGTCTTGCTAATATAAAGGCTTCTCCTTTCTTCCCTTCTTCACTTTTCGCAAACTCGCTCCTGCATCTTTACCCGGCCGGGTCTGAGTGGGGCTCTCGAGGATGGGGCTCATCCTTTTTTTAACCGATAGACGTTACACCATTGGCAAGGCAAGAAATAATCAAAGGGTAATACCAATTAGATATTTAACAACTGCACTACATAATGTCTCTCCAAAAACCAAGTGTAAATTCTACTCTTTAATAGCAATCGGTGATTAAAACCGAATTTACCAGCCGATTCTAAGAGACACTTAGGAAGGGGTTCTTCTCTTTTCTCCTAAATCTTTTCACAAAAGTGAATAAAACATGTATTTTCTTGAGAATAAAACAAAGCTTGTGACTTGTGGGTTGTACAAAGTTGGAAAGAATACAAAACAAGGGGTAAATTTCACAAATGGTACCTGAACTTTAGTTGGAATTTCGAAGTAGTACCTGAACTTCAAATCCTTTCACAAAAATCTCTGAACTTACACAATCCTTTCACTAATGAGCCATTAGCCCGTTTCTAGGTTAACTTCCGGTCATTAGGGCCAAATTCAAATTTTATATATTTTAAAATTTTCAATTTGACCCCATTTCTTCTTTTCTTTTCTTCCACGCCCCGCCGCCGCCGCCCGCTGGTCAAAGTCGCCGGAAAATGAACTTTTTCCGATTCCGGCGGGACAAATGTCATTCTCTTCGTCTTGAGACGAGGATCAATAATATCCAAACCATTTTGTCTAATTTGGCCTGTAACTTCTCGAATCTGAATTTTTCTACTCGAAAAAACCCTAAAATTCGAAATTGGATCCAAAATTGGGGGTTTTGCAAATCTTCATCAAATCTTGCAATTGAGGGGTCCTTGGAGGTCGCCCGGATGC
>OOIL02000003.1:592533-674293 GCA_900332095.2 Cuscuta campestris
TTGAGGGGTCCTTGGAGGTCGCCCGGATGCCACGACCGCATTGGAGTTGGTGCCTGCCGTCAAGTTCGCCGGATTTAGCCGGAAAACGCTCTGACCCGCCGGAAACCGCCGGCGGGTCGGAGCGTTTTCTGGCCAACTCCGGCGAAATTGACGGCGGGCACCAACGCCAATGCGGTCGTGGCATCCGGGCGACCTCCAAGGACCCCTCAATTGCAAGATTTGATGAAGATTTGCAAAACCCCCAATTTTGGATCTAATTTCGAATTTTAGGGTTTTTTCGAGTAGAAAAATTCAGATTCGAGAAGTTACAGGCCAAATTAGATAAAATGGTTTGGATATTATTGATCCTCGTCTCAAGACGAAGAGAATGACATTGGTCTCGCCGGAATCGGAAAAAGTTCATTTTCCGGCGACTTTGACCGGCATGCGGCGGCGGCGGGGCGTGGAAGAAAAGAAAAGAAGAAATGTGGTCAAATTGAAAATTTTAAAATATATAAAATTCGAATTTGGCCCTAATGACCGGAAGTTAACCTAGAAACGGGCTAATGGCTCATTAGTGAAAGGATTGTGTAAGTTCAGGGATTTTTGTGAAAGGATTTGAAGTTCAGGTACCACTTCGAAATTCCAGCTAAAGTTCAGGTACCATTTGTGAAATTTACCCACAAAACAAGTAATGGTAGATTTATCGAAAATCCTACAACTCAATACTCGCTCAGAGTGTTTGTCCACTTTCATTTTTGCACACCATCCAATGCATTTCTTTAATCCATTTTATCTTATAATTTGTATATTAAAAAATTATAAAAATTATATATTAATAATCTATATGTTAAGACGAATCAAACAAGATCACGCATGACTATTTTTAGGCTTATACATTGAGAGAATTTGATAAGTCTTAGTGCTTAGATGAACAGTTCCAAAAGTCAAAAGTGGACAAACACTCAGGGACGAATCAAAAATCATTTGCATATATACTGCAATTATAAGAATCAAAAGAGCAAACCTCATACTGTATTATTGTATTATTTCATTTACAAGAAAAAGAGTGGATTGTAATCATTTCCAGGGGCGAATGGAGAGAACGATGATCAAGATGATGATGAGGAGGAGAATGATGGCATAGCAGGTCCACTTCCTGGTGTTCCTCTGTTTCTTCCTGGCTTCTTGGAGGTGTTGGGCTCCCTGTCGGACCACGCTGTTCGCCCGGTTCACCTGGCTCTCGATGTCCTCCAGCTGCTCCCCCTGCGCCTCCACCAGCACCGCCATGTCCATGAACACCTGCTGCAGCTCCCTCAGGCTCCCCTCCACCTCCTTCACCGCCCCGTGCCGCTCCTGTGTTTTTTTTATTTTTAAATCATCATCGTCATTGAACTGTGTTTGATTCTGCAAATTGAAATTAAAGATCTCTCTTTTAATGTCTATGTACACATACCTGAATCTCCATGACTGTGTTCATCACCTCCCCTCTCCCCTGTTCTTGAATTGCTTTCTGCATAAACGTCTCGCTCTGGCCGGTGGAGATCAGGGTGTCGAGCACCTTCTCGTCGGGGTTTTCTCCGGTGACGGTGAAGTATCTCCGGTGTACGGTGTCCCGGTACTCGGCGTCGATCTTCTCCCGGAGGTCGCGGAACTGGTTCACGAACTCCTTCAGCTTAACCCTGAGCCCGTTGACCACGGAGGTCCTCGTCCGGTCGGCGGAGCTTCCCGGCCCGAACCCGTGGATCTGGCGGTTCGCCGCGTTGGACCGGTCTAACTCCTCGAGCCGGTGCTTGATGAGTTTCGCCTGCTTGAGTGCGAGGGAGGCGTCCCGGTCCATCTCGGACCGGAGCGATCGGACCTGTTTCGGGTCGTGTAGGGTTTTGCTCTTCTCGTGGGCGGTTCGGAGTCTGGCGTGGATTTCCTCAACGTTTTTAAGGTCGGCCTTGATTGCGTCGACGTCCTCGAAGAACTTGGGGAGGTTGGCGTCGCCGCCGGTCATCTCGACGGCGTGGGAGCCCGGCGGCGGCGGAAATCCTCTGGGCGCAGAGAAGGATCTCGAGAGAAGGTCATTCATTGTTTTCCGGGGATTTGATTCAGAACAAAGATCAGATCTGGCGAAAATCGAATGAACAAATGGATTAGTGTACGAAGAAATAGAACCCAACAAAGAAAAAAGAGAGAAAAACGCGTGGCTGAGTGGCGGCTGGAACTTGTAAACGGCGACCAAGAGGACGCGGCCCCCCTCAGAGTCGCGAGGCCGGATGCCCAGTCAATCCTCTATCAAGACCAAGAAGGTTCGATCGCCCAATCAATTGGCTTAATCTAATTTTTTTGGGAATTGATCTTGTTTTTTTGGATGGGTGTAGTTTATCTAGAGAAAATTTTACCACTAAAATATACTTTCATAGTTAGTTTATCCATGTGTTTTAATTTTTTTAAATATAGTACTAATTTTTTATACATATCATTATTCAAGTAAATATCTACCGTTACTGAACATTGTTCAAGTAGATGTTCACCGTCATTGAACATTGTTCTCGCCACTCGAACAAGGAGTCTTAGCCTCTTAGGTACAACAATGAGAAAAAGACATGTTTTAGTATTATTTAGTACAAATCTCACCTTTTTTTAAGGGTGAATAATTGGTCAAGTTCCATTTAATGCTACAAATGAAATAAAAATATAATTATAAGTAATCATAATACTCGAAAGTAAGAGAACTAGAAATGGGGATGACGTCGTAGGGTGTATTTACGGGTTTAACGTCGTCAGAGCGATAAACATCGCCCTGAGGGGCGTTACCGAGTAACTGGTAGAAATGCAATGGGCCCCATCAGATGGCCATAATGCTATTGAGCATAAAAAAAGTTACTCTATATGTTCCCTCTCATTTTCTAAAACAAAACACACAAAAATTTTAAACTTTCTTTCTTCTTTCTTATAAAAATATTTCTCATCCTTCATCAATTTTAAATTTTATCACGAACTCTCCATCCGGTACTGAGCCTCATGTGTACGCGTTGTGGGATTACCAAATGTATAGAAATTTTTCGATCTTTCCCAAAATGCAAATTTGGCGGGTCTGGACTCGGTTCCGAAAACTCAACCAGAATCCAGTGTACTTAAAAAGGCACACACTAAAAAAGTTGCAAGCCGCAATCGAAGATCGAAAAGCCGATGACCAGGGCGGCAGTGTAATACAAAAATAGACACCGGAGGGTGGAGTTTTGTGGCGTATATATTTGTGTTAAATTATGTAACTTCTTCTTTATATAATTGTGTTTAACTGTGGGTGTAAGAGTTAAGTAGTAACAACACTCTTCAATAATTAATTAAAGAGTTAAAATAGATTTCAATAATTAATTAAAGAGTTAAAATAGATGGAGAGTTCTTACTTCTTATGACATTATAAACTCATGTCATCAGAGCACTGGTAATACGTTTGAAGCCCCGGGGCTTCAAACTTTCTCTCTCTGCACGTCAGCTTTAACGTACACCCAAAATTCACTGGAAATGGGTTTGAAGCCCCGGGGCTTCAAACCTTCATTTTTTACATTTTTAAATATACATATTCTAAAATTAAATTAATAAAATGTACTTAATTTATTATTTAATTAAATTGAAACACGAATAATTAAAAAAACACATTAATTAAATAAAAAAAAGCGACAATAATTTAAAAAAAAGATACATTAATAAAAAAACTAAGGTAAATTATATTTCTCCTTGATCTCTCTCATTCTTTGCTCGTAGATAATTCGTCCAAACTCCGACAACGTCCCAGAGTCGGTTTGCATGACTTTCATCTCGGCCTCCTGCTCCTTTAGCTTCAACTCCTTCTCTTTAAGCTTCAACCTCTCTTGTTCTTGGAGATTGAACGCCCGAAGTTGTTCAATCATTGCCCGGCCGATTTCGTCGCGGGGAGAAGCGGAAACAGAGGCGGACCCTCCCGAACCAGAGGCAATGGATTTTGCCTTCTTTCTTCCGATCGGCCGTGGAATGGGGTCCTCGTCATCGGAATCCGCAACGTTGAAGGGAGGGATTTGATCGGTAGAACCGATAGTCTCGTCGACCTCAACCTCGGCGGGGACGGTGGATCTTTTCCGCAATGATCCGCCGTCGGAATTGTTGAGTTGTTGCCACTTCGGGGAACGACTCAAAATCTTCCAAAGATCGATGGGCACCTTACCTTGGTTCCCGTCGTCTTGATACCGGGCCGTGGCAAGCCGGAGAATATCGGCGTCGTTCGTGCCGCTCCTCCGGGACTGGGAGCATTCCTCGTAAACTCCCATAAACTTTCGGACTTTTTTGTTGATGTGGCACCATTTGGAAGTGAGTTGGTCCCGGGTTCGGTAGGAGCCGTCCTTCTTCATCGCCGTAAAGAACTTCTCCTCGATACGATCCCACATCGCATCCTTCATTTGCTCCGTACCTTTAAAAATGTATTACACAATTTGTTTAGACATCATTAAATATAATATATATAAATAAAAACATAAATATATTAGAAAAAATAAATTTTTTACCAATGATAGGATGCTCGGAGACGTCAACCCAAGCCGACGCCAATATGCACTCCTCCTCCGGCGACCACTTTTTGATTGACCGTGCCGCCTCGGTCAACGTGCTTTTGGCTTTGTGGCTCCTCCGGCGTGTACTTTTTTTCGATCCGGACGGTTCCGGTTGAGTCTCCAGAACCGAATCTCGGTCGACGTACCCCGATTGTTGCGCCTCGTATATCGGCGGTCGATCGCCCCACTCTTGGTAGAACCACATCGCGGCGTCACTCGGCGGGAGATCGTCGGGAACGAAGCCGGAGCCGGAAGGATTCATGTTGAATAGAAAGAGGGTAATTTCGAATTTTAAAATGGGAAGAAGAAGAGATTGAGAAGAGAAAGTGTGAGAGATTGGGAGGGGGGGTTTGAATTTATATTTTTTTTAAAATGGGATAAACGGCTATAAAGCCGTTGGGAAGGGGAGGTGTTTCGAATGACACCGCGTCATTCGTTTGACGCAAGGGCGATCACGCCCGAAGGGGGCGGTGTTTCACGCCGGCGGGGCGTTAAACGCCCCCTCACGCCGTGGGGCGTTGCTGGTATTACTAGTGCCCTCATATAACGTTGCTTCGTTCTTAAAATTGAATATTCCTTACTTCACCTGGAATGTGGATGCTATCAACAAAGGCTGATCCATCGTATTCGATCGTGATCGAGTTGAAGATCTCTTCGCGCTTGCTGTCGCCTGCACTCCGTCCATTGGTCTCTCCGCCGAAAATCCCAAGTTTGAATTTCTTTGGATTTTTTTCTTAAGTCGTAACTAGTAAGCAACCGCTATTGCTTTCCTACCACTCAAAAGGCTTTCCCGAATCCACTTTTCTCCACCGCAAGCATATCGACCCGATCTTCCATGGCGATAACAAAACTCGCAGTTGCCCTTCTCCTCTTCGGTCTCTGCGTCTTCCTTCCTTCAGTTTCAGCGGAGTCCAAGTCCGTCGATTACTGCAGTAATTTCAATTCCTCTTGGCCTTTTGTTTCCCTTCTTTATATTTTCATTGTTTTCCCCCCTTGTTTTGCTGCAATTGATTGGATACCTCGCTTGTTCTCTATGTTCATCTCTTTTGGCAGATACCCAGAAGTAAAGATTCAATTGTGTGTATTATTTCTAAGTTTCTCTTGATAAAAATCCAACCTTTTTGTTTATTGCCCCCCCCCCCCAAATTGAAGCTTTTATGAAGTTAGATTCATTTGGGTTCACTTAGAGTTGAAATCTTTGCAGGAAATGAAAGAAATTATGATGTGAAGGTCAGTGGAGTTGACATCTCACCTTATCCTGTGCAAAGAGGCAAAAATGCAACCTTTAGCATTTCTGCTGTAACAGGTGAGACTCTTGAAGTTATATGTATAGCTGTTTCACTGATTCAATGGGCTTGGCATATCTGGCTTATGTTAACTTCATAGATGAGATTTAACTCTCCTTAACCCGAACCGAGATTAGACGATTAGTTAACCTGAAGCTTGATGTTTTCCTTTTCCTCCTTTGTTTCTTCAGATAAAAGCATATCCAATGGAAAGTTGGTTATAGATGTGAAGTACTTCGGTTGGGACATCCATAGCGAGACACATGAACTTTGTTCGGAGACATCTTGCCCTGTCCCTGCTGGTTCGTTTGTGGTATCACACTCCCAAGTACTGCCGGGGATAACTCCCCCTGTAAGTCCTTCTTACCCTTAATTGACAACTCCATTGCAATCTTTACCCAAACAAAGTGACTTTATGCGCTGGACCATTGATGCATTGCTACATTTACTACTCAAAACTTCATTCAAATTTAAAAAAAAAAACGAACGAAGTTTAACGTGTCATTCTGATTTAGTCCATTTTTTCACTTGAACTAGAAGGAAGTTTAACGGACAGTACTTGGAAAATGCAGGGCAGCTTCACTCTTAAGATGTCAATGGTGGATGAAGAGAAGCATGAGTTGACATGTATCACCTTTGACTTTACCATTGGATTTGGGTTTGTTGCAGAGTCCTAAGCCATTGGCAGTTGCTACTCCCCCTTAGGAACTCCATGTCCTTGCCATTTCAGTCCACTTGCTTTTGTAAATGATTTGCCTATCTTGTCTGGTTTCTCTCCATAATTAACATAGTAATGTGAAGTGTTCTCAGTTTCCTAATATATTACTACATCACACAGATGATTATGAACTTCTTTAGCTCTTTCTTGTTGCTTCTTTATGGTGAGTGAACAAAGAGGTGGGCTAATATTGGGAACCCCTACCAAGTTCCAAATGTGCTCTTATTAGTTCATTGAACAACAACAAAAATTCAAGCATGAAAAAATATGTGGGCAAAATGCCCTTGAAGTTATTTTAAACAACAAGCTTATTTCAAACACACGGACATAGAAGGGACATTGCTTCAGTCACACCACGGATGACACCAGAAATAACACACCGATGATGTCTTCGGGACATTGACGTTCTGCGCACCCACTGATGGTGTTAACTTAGAGTTCAAAGTAACATCTTCCTGCATGGAAACATGAAGCCCTGATAAACTAATCAGCATGACGATGAAGCAGGCGCAACAGTTCTTGAAAATCTCTAGTTGAGCTCCCATCCCCAGGCCTTACAGCCGCCATAGCTTTCTCCTTGAGCACTGCAACATTTTCTCTGAACACCTTACTCCGATCACCCGCCAAAACGAGATCCAAGGCCTCCATTGTCGCGTTCTTGGTGAACACCACTCCCTCCACACTCACCCCGATCTCCCACGCGCTCTCCACGAGCCTGCTGTTCATCGGCTGGTCCCCGTAGAACGGCCTACAAATTAAGGGCACCCCAGAGGACACTGCCTCTAGAATCGAGTTCCACCCGCAGTGCGTCACGAAGGCCGCGACCGAAGGGTGGGACAGGACTTGTACTTGGGGAGCCCAAGGCACGACCTTCCCCAGCCCTTCGGTCCGGTCCAAGAACCCTTCCGGAAGGTAGCTCAAGCCGGGTTCTTTGAGTGACCAAAGAAAAGGGACCCTCTTGGCTTCTAGTGCTTCAGCTATGGCGGCGATTTCGCCAGGTGGCAGCACGAGGACTCTTCCGAAGCTGAGGTAGACTGCAGGCCCGCCTCGCAGGGCGTCCAACCAGGGGAGGCATTGGTGTTCGTCGCTGGGGGGCGGCGGCGGCGGTAGGGAGGGGAGGAGGGACATGGGGCCGATGTTGAAGAGGTTTTGGAGCTTGGTTTTGAGGTGGTCGGCGGTGGCCGGCTCTAGATCTTGGAAGGAGTTGACGGCGACGGCGTTTGCTCTGTGGAGGTGGAGGGACATGTTGTAAACCATGCCGGGGAAGGTGGGTGCCTGTAGATTCCCGGTGAAGAATTCCGCCGGCAGGTCGCCGATTCGTACGGTGGACAGTCCCGGGATGGATTCCAGGGTTCGGTTCTCTTGTGTAGACTCTCCTGCCAATATTTGATTCATTTTTTCAAAACTAGTGTCCTTACAAGGATGCTTATTTGGGCACAAATTGGGAGCAGAAGAAAACAACACATTTATGTTTGATTCAAAGAATTCGGAACTAAAAAAAATGTCAAGAAAATTTAATTTTAGAGTTTGGTTAAAATTAAGGAACAACACAAAAAAACCTAAATATGATTGGCTAAAATCATTTTTAGCATGTGAATGCTGGTATAGCAAGTCATTGCTAACTTTTTATTGTTGTAATTTAGCTAATAATTACGGAGTATAGTAGTAAATACTCCCTCCGTCCCCCTAAGATGTTCTCATTTTGACTTTTGGTGGTTTTTAAGAAGAGTTGAAAAAAGTGAAAGTTTACCATAATACCCTTAATGAAATATGAGTGGAGTGTATTAAATGAGGTGGGTGAGGTGTAATAAATAAAGTAAGTGGGGGTAGCTATGGTATTTTAATTGTTAAAAAATGAAATGAGAAGATCTATTGTGGACAAAGAAAAAGGGCTATTGAAAAGATCTATGGGGGACGGAGGGAGTATTAACTAAAGAGTAGAGAAAAAACCCGAACAAAAAAAGCAAAAATTAAAGAATAGAAGTAACAAAATATTTTGAGGATAAGAATGAGAGAAAATAAGAGAGATAAATCAAATGTTTAACTAGTATCATGGGTTGCTATATTTTGAGAGTCTTGATATATACGGAGGTGACTATGTTAAGCATAAAACCTCTGGAAGTAAGGAGGTCTTCGGGGATGGGGTTCGCATATCGCGAATTTTTTTATTTGATTACTTTTAGAAAAAATTTGATAAATAAAACACTCATAATATTTTATTTAAATACAAATTCAAATATCTCAATAATCGCTTCGATTCAATTCTTTTACTATCCTAATTGGGGTACTAGTATTTTATGTTGAGGCACCACGGCACCACGTATATAAACTCAAAAAATACTCCGTACTTTTAAAACTCTATTTTACTTTTTTGCAGTGACCCTCAACTCACGAAGAAATCTCAGAAGGATACATTTTTTGACCATGCTACATGTACCCCATATTTGTACCCCAAAGCTTTAACCTGACATTTAATGTAAGTGCAACACTGATAAATTACCAGTTTTGCACCTACATTTAATGTCAGGGCAAAACATTAGAATACAAAATGGGGTACAATATGAGGTACATGTACCATTATCCTACATTTTTTTTCAAAAGAATACGAAGTACGGAGAACAAATCTTTTTTAAGATTATTGTACCCCGTACGAGATTTTGAAAATTGAGTGGGGCCCTTAGCCCCCAATAATCACTCACTGTGCCCACACAGAGGCAAGAACAGCAAAACCTACTTGCAAACCCAACAAAGCCTAAACACAATACCCCTACCTAACTTTTTTTTTTGAAACGTGACACCTACCAAAGTGTTAACAAAATACTAATAAGGATTATGCTATGTATACCCCAAGGGTTGTACCCCAATTTGTACCCCGCAGTTTTGCACCAACACTTTGTGTTGGTGTAAAATTATTTTTTGTTAAACGCACCAACATTTGTGTCCGTGTGAATTTTTGTTAAACGCACCAACATTTGTGTCGGTGTAAACCATCGAAATGTTTGTGCAAACCTGTGGTGTATAAATGGGGTATATTTTTTGGTGTAAGTGTAGCATGGTCCTACTAATAACTATGAATAACTCAAAATTAGACAAAAAATACACGCATTCAGATAGTTTACACTGACACAACATACTAGTGTGATAAAAAAATTAATACTAATATTTTATGTCTGTATGAACCATCATTCAAGCATTACAGTGACACGAAATGAAGATGCACACTTTTGATACTCCCTCCGTCCTATATTTTTCTTCCCGGTTCGCAAAACGAAGAAAAATCCTAAGTTTTTTCAATCTATTTTATTTAAATATTGGTATAGAAATAAAAAATAAAATATACATATTTAAAAACTACATCAAAAGTTCAACAAAACAAGTAGTGACAAGAATATTTTATTTTATCATATAGGCCATGAAAAAACACAAATAAATATAAATTCCCGTGAAGTTGGAATAGTGTTCTGGGAAGAAAGTTTTAGAACGGGGGAGTATATAGTTAAGGATACAAATCTTTATCAAATGTAACAAATATTTAAATAAAATGAATTAAAAAAAATTAAAATCACACTTTCGTTGACAAACATTTAAAAGAGTAGAATTTTCCAAACAAACGGTGTTAACATGGCAAGGATAAGCACCAGGGAACCAAATACTTTTTGAAAATGTTGATAAGATTTAGCATTTAGCACTACGAATTAATTATATACACGTATGACTCTTAAAATATTCTTTTCATTTGTGTTTACGGATTTTGACTGATTTCATTTTTAATTCAATTAATTTGATTGTAGCTATAAAATTAAAAAAAACTCTCTAAAATTTATATATTTAAAAACTATAACAAAATTTCTATAAAACAAAAGGTAACAAGACTAAATTACTTATCAAATAATTAACGAAAATAAGTAAAGAAAGTGATTGAACTTTGACCGTGTAAGTAATAACTGAGAATAACATTTTAAAACGGAGGGAGTTATTTTTTTTCAAATTCTATTACGCTGAGTTTTGAACTCTTAGTCCAAAGCTCCGTACCGTGTCAAAATGTCAACTCAACCAAAAATTCAAATTTATAATTGTGTTAGAATATACTCTAGAAAAAAATTTTTGTGCCGGCAAACTCGAGATTTGGTTGAATTTCTTCCTTTGTTCAAAAATAATTTCCTCTTTTGACTTTACATACGGAGTAAAACTTACTATCCATAGTTGGAAAAACTAAGTGGAAGATACGTACCGTTTGTGGCGGGAGAGGAAGAAAGAGTTCGAATAAGATCAGTATGTAAATGAGCTGAGAGAGAACAACACCCAGCTGTCCAAAGCACAATCCAAGGAACGCCGCCGCCGCCGCCGCCTCTCTTCTCGGCCATGTCGCCGCCGAACCAAAGAAACGCATCCGTCAAGAAACACCCGAACCGGGTCCCGATCTCCGCCTCCGCCTCCTCGACCGCTCTCTCGTAGTTTCCCGGCATCACCGCCACGAATCTCATGGCGGCGTCCTGTTCCTGCAGCGGCGCCGCCCCCTCTGCCGCCCCGTCCCACAAGTCGTACGCCTTGATGTTGCGGCGGCCGCTGGCGGACGGCTTGAACAGAGAGGCGTTGGACCGGGTGGTGCTGAAGAAGGAGAAACGGACGCCGGGGAAGTCGCCGGCGATCATTTCGACCAAGTTGAGCAAGGGCGCGGCGTGGCTGCCGTACGGGAAGGCTAAGACTGCTACATGGTACCGGAATGATTTCTCCATTTCTTTTTTTTTTCCTTGGGGCAAATAGTTTTTTTTTCTTCTTTCTATTGGTGGAAGGCTGAAGAGTACCCTGCCACCCTTATATCATAAATATGATACTTCCTCCGTCCTAAAATTTTCTTCCCAGAGCACTATTCCAACTTCACTTGAATTTATATTTATTTGTGTTTTTTCATGGCCTATATGATAAAAAAAAATATTCTTGTCACCACTTAATTTGTTGAACTTTTGATGTAGTTTTTAAATATGTATATTTTATTTTTTATTTCTATATCAATATTTAAATAAAATAGATTGAAAAAACTTGAGATTTTTCTTCGTTTTGCGCAACGACAAGAAAGATATATGACGGAGGGAGTATAAATATCTTTCTAAGCCGGTGAGCTTTGTGCAGTTGGTAAAACAAAGGGTGTCAAGGGAGTAAGACTCGACTTTGATTCCTGACAATTGCGTTGGAAGGCAACTATATATGCTAAGTATAGGGCCTCTGCAAGTACCAGGTG
This sequence comes from Cuscuta campestris, assembly GCA_900332095.2. NCBI lineage: Eukaryota > Viridiplantae > Streptophyta > Magnoliopsida > Solanales > Convolvulaceae > Cuscuta > Cuscuta campestris. The sequence continues at coordinate 604,330 of OOIL02000003.1, forward strand.
CGAGCTCTACTTTTACCACCAATCTCCAATAAATTCCAATTTATCTCCTCTCAATAACCGTCCAACCGGGTCTGATGCGCCCTCGGGGATGACGGATGAGGCTCATCTTTATAAATATCCTCCCAAAAGGGAGTTGATGTACGCGCTCCACCAGTTGCTAAAGGCGCTCCAGGAGTACCCATATTTTCTGAAAATGACACCACTACCCTTTTAACTTGGTACTGTTGATTGGTATGTGTTTTTTTTTTATAAAAAACTTAGTACTATGATGTGTGAAGTGCAACTTAATTTTAAAACAGAGAGAAAAAAAATCTTACTTTAGTTTTTTTATGTTTTATTTCAATTTGGGTTGATTTATTTAAAATTTATTCAATATTTTATTTACATGATATTATTCTAAATAATTGTAAATGATATAAAACATTTACTTTCAAATTCATAAAATTATATTTATAGTTTTTAGTATTTTATTTTCATCCTATAAACTTTAAAATATTTTTTCTATAATTAATGTATTTTTATTTTGAAAATAGACCAATTTGAGAAAATACTTGGTTAGAAAGTACCATTTTGAAAAAATAATATATAAAGTTTAACATCGTTTTAACCCGTTTTAACGGTAGTCAGTCGGGGGGACTGAACTAAACATTATTCTCAATAAACAAGTACTATTTCATAAATTAGTTAATTGTGGGGACTAATTTGGAAAAGTTATTGAGTTTTATTTTGGAAATTTACTCTAAAAATGCAACTTAAATAGGGATGAGAGGGTAAGAATTATTCTTCAATAATAAGGTCTATTGTGTTTTGTTAGATTTTTAAAGTTGGATATTAAAAAAACTAGAAATGTTATAATAAACTTGAAAATTTCAGAAAAAATATTAAACATTTATTGAATTAAATGATAACCTAAATAAAAATGTAAGAAAATTAATTTTTGAAAAAAATCATCTCTACTCATATTTGAAATTATGTTATAAATTTGGATATATATATATATATATATATATATATATGATATTATATATTTAATATTTTTATCATATGTAAATGAGTTTTTAATATCATTGACTCATTGTTAGAGAGAACTCAAAAGAGTTAGTAAAAAGTGAAATGAGTTGAAAAAATTTAAAAAAAATTTAAAATTATTTTTTTCAATCCAAACTCTAACCAAACAAACCTTTTTCAATCATTATTCTTTGAGCCCAACCCTACTTGTTCAATACGAACGTACTCCTTCGTAGTGCTCCCCAAAATTTTTAAAATATCAAATTAGCATCTTTCTTCAATTAATGACGAGATGGTCTCTATTACTTTAATTTACAAGGTGGAGTGCCCTTAGCTAAACGTGGAGTGCATATATGAATTGCCCCCCCCCCCCAATAGAATATGGAGTACTAGACCCGAACCTTGGTTCCCTCGCCATTACATCAACAAGCTTCCACATGAGTATATTCTTTTGTCTTAAATTTATTCTCTTGTTTTAAAAATACAATACAAAATTCATCTATTTTGAATGTATCTGGTCCAGAAGGTATGCAAAGTGGAAAACTGATATGGTCCCTAAGATTTTAGGGCCCATATTTTTAGATTTGAGTATTTGCCACTAATTTTATAACATAAGTATTCAAAAAAGTAATAATATGGCCCAAAATGTAAATTTTGGACCGGATCAATTTTATTTTTTCAGTTTTTGGGGACGGCTCTGATTTTGAAATAATTTCATACTCCTTCCGTCCCCAAATAAACTTCCTCTTTCGTTTTTTCTTTGTCCCCAAATAAACTTCTTTTTTTCTTTAAAAACCCTTTTTGTCCCTTACTTTTTCATACCCTACGTATCACATCATACCTTTTTTACTAATAATCTACATATCACATCTTACTTTTACACATCATACCAAGAGTATTTTAGGAAAGTAAACACAAAATATCCCTCCCTTAATTCCTCAAAAATTCAAAAAGGAAAGTTTATTTAGGGAGGGAGGGAGTATATAATTTGGTATCAAAATACAAAGTACTACTCACATGTTTTAAAACTATATCTAAAGTTCTACAAAATAAAAATTTATATCTCTATTTTATTTTATCAAAAAATCATTAAAAAAGAGTGTAAATAATAGTTATTGGAAGCTTAAAATAGCAAACCGAACAATAATTTTGGGACAAACGGAATAGTATTTATTGTGAACCTCAACATTTGACTAAACTTATTTTTAATATAGTTTATTTTAAAATTAGTACGGGGTATAAAAATTTATAAAAAATTACGTTCTCCATTTTGAAAGATAATTTCTCTTTTGACTTTTGAAAATTTTAAGAGAAGTGTAAGTTGAAATTGACTTTTTAATTTTTCCCATTATATAATGGATAAAAGCAGGTTATGAATATATATTAATATGGAGTAGTAAACGGAAACTCCCCCCTCCGATCCCCCCGGTCCTAAACTGCTTTACTTCTTTATTACTTTCTCCGTCCTCAAACATTCTTCTTAATAATTATTCACAAGTTAAGGTCAAATTTTAATAATTTTCTTTACCTATTTGTGTTAGTTGTTTAATAAAATTATAGTCTTGCCATCTCTTATTTTGTAGAACATTTGATATAATTTCTAAAAAATGAAGCATTGAAGACTTATATAGCCACGGGCCACCAGGACACTACGGCCCTCAACTGTCTTTAATTTGCCAGACTGTCCCAATCCCTTTTGTGGAATGGGCTCCCTCCATGTTATTTCCATTCCATTAGACCTCGCCAAATTGTTTCTAGGCGAATTGATTGATTCAGAATCAGACCCGGCCCGAGACTCTCTAACCAATCACAACATGAACACATGGCACCCCACTAGGCCACGCCTAAAATGTATGTCAAAAAATTTAGGAGGTATAATAAAACAAAACTAATTTATTAAAAAATAAGTTTATTTTGAAAATGAACTGCTCTCTCACAATGGCGGATCTAGAAAAAAATATGAGTGAGCATAATGTCGGTATGTCAAAAAATAGGTTCAAGGGAATTGTCTCTGCAACCTTTTTAAAAAGACAATTTTAAATGATATTCGTGGTGTCTCAAAATCACTGACGATTTTTTTTACTGGCGGCACTCCTTCATTTAGGGAGGGTTTTGTATTGACGGTTTGATATTCACCAAAAATCAAAGATAAAATATAAGGAAAATTGGTGGATTGATTCAATTTGTTTTTACACCAAAAAATATGTAAATTGTTGATTATTCAGTGTAGTTTTATGCGGTTTGTATTTTGATTTTTTGTGTTTTTGGTTTTTAAAAATAAAAGTTTATAAGCATTAGAAAATTGTAACGACACTAACTGGATGAAGCAATTAAAATATGTAGGGTCGGGATTGATTTTTTCGGTCTGAATTTTACCCAAAACCAAAAACTGAACAACAGGTTAAAGTTTGATGTAAATATCATTTGCGGGAATTTATGTTTTTTGTTATAATATTTTCATTTCCATTATAACATCAAAATTTTTCATGTAAATATGTAAATTACTCGTATCAATTTTTAACACATGTTAATATAACTATGTATTAAGATTAGTTATTGGTGTTTAAATTTCTAGTTTCCTTAAATTTTATAATACTCCGTATGATTTAAAATATTTGATAGTTAAGAAAAAATTACTTTAGTCAACTAGTCACTTATTCATATTTATATTTCTATATTTTTTTTGGCATATTACATATATATACTCATATACATAAAACGAAATACCTAAAAGAGTTCAACTTATTCGGTTCGATTTGATTTTTTTACATTTTGGTTTCATTTTTTCGATTTGATTATTTTTGTAGCTCGTTTGGATCAATTTCGATTCGATTAGCGATTTTCGAATTTTCCAACCTAACACTCCCTTCATCAATCTACTTTTTTTTGTTTAGTTTTTTTAGGGTTTTGTTTTGTTTTGTTTTGTTTTGTTTTAGTATTAATGAGCCATAGCTAAAGGGTCAAATCCATACTTTTGCACTCTATATGTCAATGCTCCTTCCATCCAAAATATATCTTTATGATATTTGTTGAAGTTATTTTAAAATTATTTTATATGAAAAGTAATATAAAATTAAAAAAATTATATACCTAAAAATTACATAAAAAAAACTACAAAACGAGAGCTGAAATGAATACGTACTATTTTATCAAATCGGAAAAAAAATAAGGTAACTAAGTGAATAAAGTTTAACCATGTAAATAAAAAATGGAAAGGTCATTTTTAGACAGATGAAAGTAATATACGGAGTACTATCTATGTCTAAAAATATTTGTCTAATTTTAAGTTTTTTATGTCAAAAATTGATAAACTTTTGTCATTAGTAAATAAATTTTATATTAAGTATTAATACATGCATATTTTTACCAGATTTATCTTGTATATTATTTTCAACATACTATTCCATCTGAAAATATTATTATATTTTGATTTCATTATAAGTTAAATCAAACATGATTAACTTTAAACATTCAAATTGGACAATACTTTGGCATGTTTCAACTTTAGAGTACAAAATTGTACCAAAAAAAAAAACTTTCAATGTTTGTTTTAGATTTCGACTTTCCGAACATTCAAAACAAATTTCCCATCTTAATTCTTTTTTGAGTTTTCAAAAAAATAAAAAATCCTTTTCGAAAATACAGGGTAAACAAAAATAAAAAAAAAAAAAAAAAGGAAAACGCAGTAACAGACAAAATTTATCCTCGGCGACAACCAGTTAAACTAATGTTTCACGTAGATTTACCTGTCGGTGGCCTAATATCAGCTCACCTTGTCTCTCCCGCCGCCCGCCTATCATTCTTATTCTTTACCAAGATTCGGCCATTTTCTTTCTGCTTTTTAAATTTTTTGTGTGGTTTAGTTTTATTTCTAAAAGCAGTAAAGTCAACCCAATATTGAAGACGAAGAGAGTGTGATTTATGGTGTCTTAGATCATCTTTATCAAGTTTGGGTCATCATCTTATCTCTATATCCCAACCAGATGCTCTTCAAAATCACAGCTTTTGTGAGTTTGAATCTGTTTCTTGTTTTTCTTTGTCAAAATTCTCATATTTAACCACTCAGTTAGTGTTTCTTGAATTCATTTGTGATGTGATAATGATATGTAGGTATGGTCTGAGACATTATTAACACCAGTTTGGCAAATTCTTGAGTTCAACTCTGTTTGATTTTGACTCTTGCTTATACATATATGGTCTGTGAGTCTGTCCAATTTAAGTTTGTGCATGTGTAAACTGTGATTGAGTGGGTTAGTGTTTCAGGGAGAAGTCCTTTGTTTTTCTATAAGTAGTGAGACAGGTGTGCAGTGATTGGGAAGGATTGATGAGTATATGAGTCCTTTCTTGGCTTGATGATGGTTGTGTGGTCCTCCACCAAGTAAAGGAGGTCGGGACATTGGGATCCACATGTTCTTAAAGACCACGTGGATCTCATGTCCTGACCTACTTTGTTTGGAAGATTTGGATCTATGACCCCAAGGGTCATTCCGAATTTGGGAGGTGGGGACCACACCGACATTTTTGTGATATCAATTAGATGAATGCACTTTTTTTTGTTGAAATATGATGTCTAATTAAGTGCTATGTGTTTTTTGCCTTTGTCCCTAGCTTGTGCATGTGTGCTTTCTATGCTTTGGGTGTACTTGATGGTGTCAGTTTGTACTACTCTATCTATGTTTTTTTGAGCCCGTGGCCACTTGGAAACACTCTTTACTTCCAAGTAGAAATAAGGTCTGCATACACACACCTTCCCACGACAATACTTTTGTGGTATTCTACTGAGTTTGTTTATTGTGGTTATGAGGTCAAATTAAGTACTTAGATCTCTATCTCTACTTTGTCAGTTTGTCCATTCAGAAGAATAAGCACAATTTGTTATTTTGCTCTTTGGTGCAAATATGGCGGAGAAGGGAAACATTTCTGAGTATAGAGATCGACTTGACAAGACTTTGTCGTGCCATGATCTTGTGAGCAAGGAGGTACTTAAGCGTCTCGTTAGGAATCAAATCTTGAGCTCCTCAAGTTTTGAGACACCACAAGGTTTGTGTATGCGCGTCTTGTATTGTACTAATAACTGAAGAAATCACGCATCAAACAAAGACTGAGCACAAAGGTGTGTTTGGTTTGCAGAGTTTATAGACAATGTAGTAGAAAGAAGAAGCAATGAATTAGTCCACACGCTTGGAATGTTGAGAAGTGCCTCGTTAGCTGAGGGCGGTGACTCAAACCCTTCCAATGTGTCACATGGTGGATGGAAAGTAAGCTAAATGTAAATGTATTCTTGTATGCAGTCAAACTCAAAGAACTTTGATTGCCAATTTAAAAAAGTTACATTGCATATTAATGAAATACGGAGTAATTTTTTGGAAGTATTTGACAAGATAAAACTAATGGATTCTTTTTTTGCATTAATATGTAATACGGAGTATCATTTTTATTTGATTGATGATCAAACTTCATCCAATTTGAGTGCAAAAGTCAAAATGGACCAATACACTGATATGATAGAAATAAGTGGATTTTTTTGTAAGGTTTAGTAGAGAGAGAAAAAGTCATGGTCCCAACTGTCTTTTCTCCTTTCTCTGTTTCTTACCATGACAAATAAGAGTGAATATCTATCTCTTCTCCAATTCTCTCATCCCTATTTCTTTCTTTGCAATTTCTACACTACCAAATGGTTAATGTTTTCATGTTTGTATTTGCAGGTAAAACAGGATGCAGAGGAACTTCGCGTAATGTATAGGGAAGGGCCCGAAGGCACTCCTTTTCATATCCTCTTAGTTGAAGGATTTGTAGATGGTCCAGTTGATGTTTGTAAGCTAGAAACTTATTTCCTCCGCCTAATTGAGATTTTCCAAGTTTGATTACACATTACATGCTACAGTTCAACACAACGGTTTTAACTCCATTTCAGGTCTTTGCATCTCATGGGAAGTAGACCTCTACAAGAAATGGTATGAAATTAAGGTTTGGATTCATTCTCCTGTCATAAACTGAAACTAAATCTAAGCATTCATTCAAACCCATTGCTCCATTTGCGTGTACCCGTTATTTTCTTGGAACCAGCCTCTCTACTACGTAGTAGGGGTAAGGTCTGCATACAAACACCCTCCTCAGACCCTACTTTTGTGGGTTTTTACTGGGTCTGTTGTTGTTGTTGAGTCCAATATTAAAGCTGTAATGTTTTCCTGAACCAAGGTATTGGGTTGCTGTTGTTGCAGGTGGCCCCAAACAACAGTTCCGAATTTCAAAGTTGCTTACTCTAAATGTTTGCAGAAGGTTAGGATTGGCGAACATATATCTGTAGTAAGGTATTCTCCCTTTTAAGAGTTATATCAGTCACTTCTATTCTTATGTACTATGTGCCCTTAAAATTTTATGATGAGAATCTTACTTTGGAAGGAAGGATGAAGCTTCCATGGCCACTGTCAACAAGGGAGGCTCTTATAAACTTCTTCGAATTCGACTATTTTCAAGATGGTCTGGTAGTCGTGCTCTTCAACTCGGTAAAAACGTGAACATATAGCCTCTCTCTCTCTCTCTATAGGGTGCAATGGAGGTTCTTTAAGAAGAAGAAGAAGAAAAAAGAAACTTCATTGTTGTACTTTGTTCAATTTGTTCTAGATATCAGACATAGAGAATGTTGGTGATTATGGCAGCCATGGATTGAGCAGGGATGGAGGGCTTGATGCAGATGATGATGTGGTAAGAATCGATGTGGTGGGAGGTTTTGCTATGCAGAAAGTTACTGCTAACAGAAGTTACTTCCGGTTAGTTGTCCTATCTTCAGAAACTTTGGTAAAAAAAATTGCAATTTACCACCTGAGATGTTATAATTCACCTTGCCGCTTTGAAATTGTACAGCACAATTGCCAACATGGATATAAAACTGGATTTTGTCCCTCCAACATTGATTAATTTTTTTTCAAGGCAGCTCATTGGGAGTGGTTTCAAGCTTTATAAGAAGGTCAGCACCCATTCTATTGCTTAGAATGTTTTCTGAATAAAGCTCTTCTCATTAAGGCCTAATTTTGGTGACAAAAAAAAACTCATTACTCAGAAAACACTTCTGTAAAGTCGACTCAGAAGTCGAAAGTGCTTCTAAGAGCTTTCCATTACGGTCGTTTTTGGTGTTTCACTTCAGTTGTTGGACATACTCCCATCATTCTTAATTCACTTTCCGGTTGACCTTTTTTTTACATATATTGAAATAATGTATGAAGCTGGACATAATAATGTCCGTATTCATTCATTTTTTTCAAAGTACGAAAAAAAATCCAAACCAATGAGACAGTTAATTGAGAGTGGAGGAAGTAACTATATGTCTAGAGTTGCCTTACAACACAAAGGAGCTTTTCACACATCAAATGCAATCCCAAATAGGAGCCTAAACGTTTGGGATTACGTATGCAGGAAGTGGCTTCTGTTTCCAGAGGTGATGAAGATTTTAGCAATGCTTTGAAGGATCCAATGTACAACCGTATACGTGAGGCTCTATATTCACATGATAAATCTAATGGTCATAAAAACAACTATAACCAGACAAATGTTACAAATGAACATGAATTCCCAGAGAAGGTTCAGCATTGTGCCGTTCATTCTCCATCAGAGAATTCTGTGACTAGGGACGAAAAGATTTGTGGTGAGATTGAGGAAATTGTTGGGGAAGACAATGAAGAAGCTGGGACTGTTAATATGGACAGTCAGAAACACGATTCTCCATTAAAGAATCAGATCAGAAAGGAAGATCCTATTGCTGAGAACAGTATTGGTGTCAGCCCTGAGGTTCAGCGAGCTTTGGCAAAACTGGAAATGGCCATTTCTTTCATTCGTAATTCATATGCTACGAGTCCTGCAAGCAGAACCACCAGCATAGAAAACTCACCAATGAAGGATGAAACAGAAGACTCAAAATCGTTAGGAAGTGTTCTCCAGACTTTGGAGAAGAATGACGTTGAAACTACTGCAGAAATAACCAGCAAGGAATTGACAGAGATAACTGCCTCACATGAACATATGATTAGCTCCAGCGATCATACTTCCAGGTAACTAATAGTGTTCGCTACACTGCTTGCATTAGTCTTTGGTGTTTGCTGGTGTTTTTACCTTAGTTCGTGGCTTGTGCACATGTGCTTTTGGTTGAGTTGACTTCTTTATAAAGGTATCAAAACCTTGTTGACCAAGTGGTCACGAGTTCGAACCTCACCGCCACCTAGACCTGACAAAAATTGATCCAACCTGTTTTTAACCAAAAACTCGACCCAAAAATACTAGATTTTGAACAAAGATTTTATTGACCGAATCCAAAATGACCCGCTAAAAATGGGTCAAACCCAACTGAACCCAAATAATGTGATAAAACTAAGGTTATATTTTATTGTTTTTCTTATTACCCATTATAGTGCATACACATAGATTTTCAATCAAGTTTGTAATGATACCACATAGTTATCTTACATTGTTTTCAAAATTGGTACACATTTAATTTTCTTATATTATTCATACTATTGTTAAATATATCTAAAAGATAATTAAAAAATCATAATAAAATATTTCGATAGCTTTATTTAGTTTATTATACTCTCTCCGTCCCAAAATGATTTACACTTTTACTGTTTGAGCCTCCCGATGACTTTTGTTTACTCGCCTGTTTCCATTGGTCATTTGATAAAATAAAACTTTCTTGTTGCATCTTGTTTTGTAGAACTTTTGAGTTTTTAAAATGTAATTTGTACTTTTTATTTCTATCCCAATTTATAGATAAAATTATTTTAAAAAATGAAATTTTGCACGTCGTAATAGTAGTATAAATGAATTTGGGTCTTTGGGAGGGAGGGAGGGAGTATGTATTTTTGATATTTTATTACTACATACGGGTATTTTTTAGTGCAAAATGGAAGTGCTAGTATGAATTTAAATATTTTTAAAATAAAGCTCATAACCGTTTGGTCGACCTGAAGTCGATAACACTCTGTCATTAACATGCAATTCTGAACCTGAAGCCGAACTTACCCGAACTTGATGTAACCCGTAGTGACCGAATCCGAACCCAACTTGACTGATCGTTTGTCGCCTCTACCACCACCGATTAAAAAAATTAAGGTTTCATGTGTAAGGCTCGAATCGGCCATGCATGCACGTGAGGGACGTGTTAGAATATAAAAATCTTTCATGAACTTACAACCACAAGCTACAAGCTTGAGCTTTTGATTGAGTTGATTCTTTGACGGAGCCTTAGGGTGGGTAAGGTCTACGCACACACTTCCCTGGGCCCTACTTCTTGTGGGATTTTAGGGGGGCAGTTGTACCCAAATCCTGTATTCGCCTCCTTATTCTATTTCCTTTTCAATTTTCCTCTAGGACTTTTTTTTTTAATTTTATTTCCTAGTATTGCCTGAGTTTGAAATAGACCCTTAATATTGGTGTGATTATTCTTTTGTAGGGATACCAGTTCCAGTTTGTGTACAAAGGAAACAAGCCATAATAGCAAAGCACCAGTATCACCAGATCCTTGTATATCTGATTCACATTCCATTGGAGATCAAGAAGTAGCAGGGACAATCTTAGAGGACATATTATTTAAGGACAATAACTCGAAAGCCACTGATCTAAATTCCATCATCAAAGAAGGCAGATTTGGTAAAAGGAAAACCAGCAAGCATAGATACTGCTGTTGTAATTTACTTTCTAGGCAGCACATTTCAACTTAACAATTCCTAGTAGGAGTCCAGCCTCCCCAGACCCTATTTTTTTTGGGATTTTACCGGGTCTGTTCTTGTTGTTGTACGTTTCAACTTAACAATCAAAAGGTCTGATTTCTATATACGGAGTATGTCAGATTTGTTTCTTTCAAGGAGACGCTTCAGAGTCTAGGATGGAAGTCTTGTCTTTGACATAAACCATAGAGGAATAACTTTGTCAAAAGCTTATTATGTCAACTTTTAAGCTTGGAATTGTATGATACATGTATTATTGAAGTTGAACCCTGTATTAATACTACTCAGCAAAGTCTTTGCAAGTAAAGAGTCCTAAATTAGAATATGTACTAATAAAATGAAATTCAATACTAGTACTATTATGAAGACTCCTAAGCTGATATGATTTGTCTAGCCCCTACCAGTGTAAAGAGAGGAAGAACCAAACACATTCATGGAAGCATATACAAGAAACAAAGCACATATTTCAACAGCATTGACTGTAGTTAAAATTATGATGAAACTGTTCTCATCCTTTTAAGATCTGACTTCTTTATCAACACACTTTTAGCCAAGTTATGTTTCCCTTCCCTGTTGAGACCATGAAAAACTGTTCTAAAATTAACTGCACTGGGAACAATCCCAGCATTCATCATTTCAGAAATAAGTTGGAGGGCTTCTTCAGACTGACCTACCCTACAGAGACAAGATATGAAGATTGAATATGTTTTAAAATCAGGAAACGGACCGTTCTGTCTAATATGATGAAAAACTCTCCGTGCATCAGCTAACTTCCCCATGTTTACATAGCCGCGAAAGAGTGCAGAGTAAGTGACGAGTGTTGGCTCACAACCAGACTCTTTCATCTCCTCAAGACATCCCAAAACTTTTTCTATTTGTTTCTCCTTGAAGTAGTGTACTATCAAAGATGTATATGTATGTATAGAGGGTGGGACCCCAATCTGTTTCATAGATTCTATTTTTGCCAATGCTGCTTTTAAATCTCCCCTTTTCAGTAGTCCATGGATTACACTTCCATATGTGTTCTTAGCCAGGGTAAGCTGTTCATCATCACCATCAACTTCATTAATCAATTGAATGGCCTCCTCCAACCTCCCTACTTGGCAAAGAGACCGAACACACAAAGAATAACTTAAAGGAACGGTGAAACCGGTTTTCTGTAGAGATGCAATACAGCTTCTGGCATCAGATAACTTTCCAACTTCACACAGACAGCTTAGGTAGGCTTCAGCTAGCTCTTTATCAGGTCTGCAACCCCTTTTGATCATTGCATGGAATAACTTTACTGCTTCGTCAACGTTCCTACCCTTCTTTCCACAAAGGCATTTGATCAAAAACTTAAATGTACTTTCATTAGGGCTGTGCCCTCTTTCTTTCATTTCCCGAAAAGTTCGGAGAGCAATGTGGGTGAGGCCTGTTCGTCCATATTGCATTATCATGATAGTCCAAGTGTCACTTGTTATCAAGCACCCCTTTCTCCTCATTTCATAAAATAGGCTTCTCATATGTTTGAAGTCCTTGGCCTGTCCTGCAATCTTAATGGCCATGTTGTAGGATTCTGTTGTGTGTCTATAACCAGTGTGGTTCCCTACCCATGAGAAAAACTGTAATGCCATGCCAGCATGGAGTCTAGAGTTATGCAGAATTTCAACAACAACTTCTGGTGTGAACTGTATACAGCATTTCTCCAATTGCTCTTTTATAGACCACCAATCCATGGAAGATGACAAAATTTGACTGATTTGGCAAACATCATGTTGATGATCCGAAGGAATCTGATCTTGTTTCGCTTTATTCTTTTCAACGTTCCCTACGGGATGGGCTTTACAATTCCGGTTCCCCTGAATATGCTTTATCTCGTTAAGCTTATCCACCTCTCCTTTCCTCTTCAAATAAGACGTGACCTGTTGAATGAATTCATCTCCAGGTTCAAGTTCAGAGGCTTCTTCCATTTCCTTAAATATTTTTAGAATATCATTTGTACCAGAAACTTTGATGAGCTCCTTGAAGAAAATTCTGTAAAATTTCTTACTGGGTTTTATTCCCCTATCCTTCATGATCCTGAAAGCTCCAAATGCTTCAAATATGCAATTTTGGCGCAGGTAGCCTGTAATAACAGCAGTCATCGCCGCACAATCCAAATCAACTCCTATTTCAATCATCTCATGATAGAGTCCCACAGCTTTCTGGAACTCATTTATCCTGAAAAAGTGTGTTATCAAAGCAGTATAGGTAGCCACTGTGGGTACTTGCCCCAAATCTTTGATCCTTTGCATTAGATCCAGTGCTTTTGGAAATTCGTTTATCATCAAGTATGCATGGACTATAATATCATAAAGATTATTATTTCCTGCATTTCTTTTCTTGGATATATCAACAACCTCCAATGCATCATTAATTCTTCCTGCCTTGCACAGTCCTTTCACCAATGTCTCAAAATCTTCAAACTCAAGGTTTACATTCTTATTCATCATTTCACGAATCAATTCTAAAGCTTCTCTTATCCTACCTGTAACACATAGGCTCTTGAGCATCAAACCATAGACTTCATGTTCTGAGACTTCTAATGTTCTGATCATGTCCTCACCAATCTTATGTGCTTGAAAGGCATCTCCAGACGCAGCCAAGCATTGTAGTAACTTCTTGAACAAACGCTCATCCAGCAGCATGCCATCATTGCTCATTTCCTTGTAGAATTCAAATGCAATGTCTGCCTTTCCGGCATTGCAAAGGGCATTCAACATAAGTTTATAAGCCAATAGATCTGGTTTGGGGCCATGTTTCTTCATCCTTTCAAAGACTAACAGGGCTTTTCCAATTAACTTTGCGTCCCCACAATGGGAAATGACAATGCTCCACGTCTTTATATTTTTCTCGCACGAATTCTTCCCCATTTCCTCCAACAGTGCATCAACCAGACCGAAATCCTTTGCCTCTGCAGCCATATAAATCATCACATTATACGTCCGCGTGTTGTGGCGGAACCCTTCCACTGATTTCACCCAATTGAAGAACCTGAAAGCTAAATGAGGAACCTTGAAGCACCTCTTCAACACCATCTCAACAATCTCACCACTATACTCAAAACATGCATTCTGCAACCGCTCTTCCATTGACACAACTTCATTCTCATCCCTAACAATTCCAGTAATTTTATGAACAATCGGGCTAACATCATAATCACCCGAGGCCCCCATTTGCTTATCGTTAGAAGAGAGCAATCCTCCCTTTTCAGTGGCATTTTCACAAACATCTAGTGTGCAAGGTGTTTTCCCTGCAGTGTCACCCGCATCCTGAGGCTGGGTTCTTCCTCGTAAAGAAGACCCAGATTCTTCTTGAACACTAGTCTTATTCTCTGAATACAAAATGTCACGGATTTCATAGAAGAGTGGGGTGAGATTCTGGGACTCACTCTCTCTGGGTTTCTTGCCTTTAATGGAGGAGGTGGAAAGTTGAAACCTTTGATGAAGTTTGAGCAGATTGTTCCTGGAAGTGGTGGTGGATGGCGCGAGGTTAGACAAGAACCGGGAAAAATTCATTCTTTTTTAGCACTGCAAGTGAAAATTAATGGTATAAATGTGCCGCTAAAGCTAACAATCCGTTCTTGCCATCACACCTTCTTGTGTTCAGATAATCAGATTTGTGAGGTAAACAATTCCCAAAGATTAATCTTGAAAAGGTGACATAGCTTTTTAAATTAATAGGAGTATCAAACAAACTTTTGATTTGAAATATGTTTTTGGTTCGTTGACAATATCTTTGGTTCAAGAAAATTTGAAAAAAAAAATATTCAGAAAAAAAAAAAAAGAAATTTGAAAAAAGAAAAGAAAATATTATTTATGTCATTTTCTTCACCAAAATGAAAAAAATTTTGTTTTTTCACCTTCTTAGTATATTTTATCATCTCTTTTTTCTTCTACTTTTTTTTTCATTTACACTCTAACTGAACAAAAAATTTATTTTTCACTTCATTTTTTTTTCTTTTTCATTTTAAATTCCTTAAACCAAAATGAACAAAATACATTAAAAAATAACTAAGCTGAACTAAAATATTTTCAATATATGGGGATAATGCTTTTTATTTTGCATAAAAAAAGTTAGACTTAAATTTTATTATTCAAAATTTTAATACAAATAACTGTACTAAAAAAATAAAAACAAATACTAAATTAAAATATGCTATTGCTTATAAATACTTGCTTTTGCTATAAAAATTAGAACATTTAAAATAAAGACTATGTAATAAATAAAAAAACTTAAATCAGTTAATCAAATATCCAATTAATATTTTCAATTTTTTTCTGTCCCCAAATTTAAAAAAATTACTTTCTTTTTTCTCCTTTATCTTAAAACAAATTTGAAAATTTGCATAATTAAAACTATAACATGTTTTGTATATCAAAATAAGATTTTTAATATTTTTTATATTCAAATAAGATTTCTTTTGAGTGCTAATATACTCTAACAAAAAAATTAATGCAAGACTTTATTTTAATTTTAGCATAAATTTAATGTTTTAATTAATTTTATAGGGATTATTTTTTTTTTAATAAGCTGTTATTCCCTATTTAGATTGTTCTACAAGGCTCCTGAGAAATCCGGAATATATAAATATATCCAATCGCTGATTCATTGGCCAAGCATTCAAGAGATATGGGTTGGGTTTGGCAAGACGATGACGACGGTTCTCGCAGCTCCGGTTCCGGCGTCGACATCAACATCGATTCCGGCAACCCTAGCCGGTCCCCCGCCGCGGACGGCGGTAATTTCCCCACCCTAAAAGTCGTGATGACGCATTGCCGAACCGAGGAGTCCGAGCCTGGCAAGTTCATCCGCAAGTGTGAGAAGACCGAGCAGATATTCAAGGACTGCGCTGGAAGGTGAGTCCCTCTGAGAAAATACTGGATGAAATTTTCCCTATTTTGTCTGATTTGCACCTTATTTGTTTGAAATTTGAATTGTCTGAGATCGGATTGCGATTTTATTGGCCAATATGTTTGTTCTGAGTTCCTGGATCTCGAATAAATTCGATGAATGTTAAAGGATCTTCATATATGTAGATACATTTCATCCCCATTAGGCACAGATTGGAATTGTTGAGGATTTAAAGTCCCAAGTTGAACACTCAGTCTAAAAAAAAGTAAAACTAATACGGATCACTACGTATATAATAATATGAGTTGTTTCTCCCATTGTCAATTGGTTTTGGGTTGGAATATCATCATTCTATGTGGTATTAGAACCCAGTTTTTGGAGCTCAATACAGAAGCCCAAGTCTATTTGAACAAGTTGCAACATTGAGAAGAAAGAATAAACTTTTTTTGCCCATGCTTCTCTCTGATAGAGAGTTAAACTCCTTTGCTTGCTTCAGTTCGACGAAGTTTATTCTTGTTGTTCATGAAAAGCGAAATCCCTCATCGAGACACCCACACTCTAGCAGTCTAGCTCCATTGCAGTGGTGGAGGTGGTAAATCATTGTTACTCCACATTGCATTAGGTGGGAAGACCAGCTTCTAGCGACCCCTAGGAGCAACCCTATCGGGTGTAGCTCCCGTATGTCGCAGCTACTTGTACAACATACTTTCCCGGCTTCCAAATTTTGAACCACATAGAGAAATATTGTTTGTTTGGTGTGGTGTAACTATGTTGTACATGTAGGCATGTAGCGTTCTTCGTTAGCCCTTAATTCTCTTTTGCAACTATATGCTCTCACATAGAAATCCTGCAGAAATTCTGTTTTTTCACTTCCTGGAATCTCACGTGTGCGCGTGTTTTGTTTTTGGTGAACATTAATTTTTCTAAAAAATGGGTGACGTTGAAGTTCGAACTCATTATATCTAATTCAGGTCAGCAAGGTTTTGAATTTTGATACCATGTTAAGAAACTAATTCAAGCGAAATCTTAACTGTGTGATTGTAGATCCAGGAAAGGTTAGGTTTTGTACTCTAGCAGAGTAACCATTAGTCATCTTACCACAGCTTTATTGTTTTGTTTTTGGTTTCTCGAACAGGCCTTCTGAGCTGGTGCAAACAAACAAAGAATACACAGAGGAAGACATGACAAGCCAAATGACTAAAGGGTCCCTGGGCCACCCTTTGGAGTCGTCCCGGGCAGGGCCATTTCTTCCTGGGCTGCGCGGTGACATTGAAGCCATGGAGCGCAACTTCTTCAGCGGACTAGACCGTTTCTTTGATGCGGCCGAGCAGACGATGAATGGTGTCTTTGGTTCGTTTGGAATCCCCCGCACTTATGATGGCAGTAACAATACTAGATCATTCCCAGCATGGCGCCGTCGAGGTGTACCAGTGGAGGAAGGCAACCCCTCCAGGAAACCTTCTACTGAAGTGAGTACTTCTTCTAATGGAGACATTGATTTTTCTGGGTTGACTAAAGATGTTTGAAGTTAGTTTCTTGTTGGGAAGGGCTGTCTCTCTGGGATTGAAGACTTCTTTCTGGGTTTAAATGTTTTATTGGCTGGTTATGACAGGTGAATAATAGCCAAATGTTACTGTATATTTCAAGACCATGAGTTCAATATTATACACCTTTGAGGGTAGAGTGTTGCTTGATACGTAGTACTTCTTTTTTAGTATTCAAGACTTGAATCCAATACTAAATTGAATTATGATATTAGCTCATCCAAAACTAATTGATAATGATACGGAGTATTATTTAAACAATATCAGTAGTTTTGGGGGTGTTTAATTAATATCATTACCAATTAGTTGAGATGGTTTTCTAACGCTGAGATTTCTTGAAGCTTGAAATAGGGCAATTAGTTAATCTAATCTAAAAATCGTCGCGTCCGGACTGGAGGTCTAGGAAGCAATGGGGGGGGGGGTAGGGAAGGACCCCAAAAATTAGGGGTATTTGGGATATGAAAAATGCTAGGGGTACACCAAAGGTGTACTCCAAATGTCCCCCACTCCCTCCTTGTCCACTAAAAAAGGCAAAAAAATTCAAAAAAAATAAGTAAATAAAAATCAAATAAAAATGTGTGGAGGAAAAGAGGGTGGTGTACATTTGGGGTACCCCAAATGGTGTACCCCTAGCATTGCTCTTGGGATATTATTCACTTCATATTGGTTTTTGTAGAAAATTACTCACGGGTGACGTAAGTTTTGTTGAAATAACTCTTAGGTCCCTCTATTTTCAAGAAGACAGCAGAAGTTCTTACATTTTGTTGTAATGACTAAAAGGAGACATTTCATCCAATATTTCATCTATAAACGTTAATAAATGTATTTTTTCCTTATTCTTTTCTAAATGTTTTAAGGTAATAAATCTTAGGTCACTCCTTTTTTTATTTCTTTGTTTTTCTTTCATTTTGTTACTATTTTTTAAAATGTTATTTTAGAATTTCTTCTATAAAATCGTATAAAAATTTAAAATTGTTTGTATTATATTAAAACAAATGAAATAAAAAAAATTAAAAAAAAAGAAAAAATGAGGTAATGGCAAAATAAGAAAAAAAGTATTGGAAAAATAGAAAAAAACATACATTTATTAACACTTACGGATGATGTATTGGATGAAATGTCCCCTCCCAGTTATTACAACAAAATATAATGACCTCGGTTGTCTTTTTGAAAATAGAAGGACTTAAAAGTTATTTCGACAAAACTCGCGTCACCCGCGAGTAATTTTCTATTGGTTTTTGTGCAAAAAAAGAAGACAAATATTTCGAAACAAAAAAGTACTTAATTATGTTCTGGGTGTGAAAAAAATACTCGTACATATTTACTTTTTTGATCTCATTTTCAAATTTCACTCTTATCATTTCACGAATGGGAAGTGTCGTTAGCGATGATGTGCAAATTGAATCTACAATTAGCAAATGCACATATAGTTCATATATCAACTTCATAATCTACTTGCTCCAAAAAAAACTTTATAGGGTACACACTCTAAATTTGTGAAAAATAAATGTTTAAAATGACTACTCCATTTTATATACTCGTCCAAATTTAAATTGTCTGTTTCAATTTACGATATTTGATTGAGATTTTTTAATGTAAATTACTCCGTATTAAAGAATTGGAGCGGAATTAAAAAAAAAATAAAATTACATGTTAAAAAGTTATACCAAAAGTTATATAAA
Organism: Cuscuta campestris; assembly: GCA_900332095.2. Taxonomy (NCBI): domain Eukaryota; kingdom Viridiplantae; phylum Streptophyta; class Magnoliopsida; order Solanales; family Convolvulaceae; genus Cuscuta; species Cuscuta campestris. The sequence continues at coordinate 623,155 of OOIL02000003.1, forward strand.
ATCTTAGGTGACATGACTATATTATTTTATCAAATGGGTAATGAAAATAGGGAAAGAAAATGAATAAATTTGCTTTGCAAATAATAACCATGAAACTTAATTTGGAACGGAGGGAGTACCTCGTAATTTGTAAATGTGAACATACTTTGTATATACGGAGTATTAAATATTGTAGCGGAAGATAAATTCTTTCCGTTTAAATTAAATTTTTCATTTTAATTTTCACAAAAAAAATGAACCGTGTCATATTACTTTTAAAGGAGTGCAAAAATTATTTTCTAATAAACAAAAAAAAAAGTTTAAAAATTTACTTTGGAACGAATGAATATAATGCGAATAAAGTATCGTAGAGGTCCCTGTACTACATAAAAATACTCAATTTAGTCTTTGTACTCAAAATCGAAGTAATTTAGTATATGTACTATTTTTTTGGATAGTCAAGTCCTTCTCTTCACTTTTCTATTATTTATCGTCCCAAATTATTAGCAATGATGTCTAATATTACTATAGATGACATAAAATTATTACTTGGACAGGTTAATTCATACTTATTTATAATAAGAAAAAATACAAAGAATAATATACATTTTTCATTTATTTATTTTGTGAAAAAATATATGGATAAATTTATTTATTATATAGTGATTAAAATTAATTAAAAAGTATGAATTATTATGGGGGAAGGTTCCCATGACATTGGGAACCAATGTCATGGGATGACCCGGGGGCTTTCCGGTGCCCCGTTCGTAAAATTGACGGTTCCTACCCCTCCTAAACCCCGGTAAACCCCCCACCCCGCCCCGACCCGAACACACCCCCCCACCCCTTTCAATTGCACCCCACAAGTCGATTTTGACTTTGGAGTCAAATTTTGACTACAAAATCAAAATCGACTTGTGGGGTGCAATTGTAGGGGGTGGGGGGGGGTTGTTCGGGTCGGGGCGGGGTGGCGGGGTTTACCGGGGGGTTACGAGGGGTAGGAACCGTCAATTTTACGAACGGAGCACCGGAGCGTCCGCGGGTCATCCCATGACATTGGTTCCCAATGTGATGGGAACCAAGGTGATTATTATGTTACATAATATTTCTGAGTTAATTGTAACATTAGACCTCATCGATAAAATTTTGGACAATATATAAGACACAAGTGAAGAGAAAGACGTGATTGGATAAAAAAGAAGAGCACAAGGATTAAATTATTTTTTTTTTTTGAGTAGTAAGACTAATTTAAATTTTTTTAGATAGCAGACTACAGGAACATCTACTCTCTCCGTCCCTAAATATTCACAACATTTGCTTTTTCAGTAGTGTCGGAAACTTTTGTTTATTTTGACGTTTTCATTGATTATTTGATAAAATAAAATATTCTTGACACCTCTTATTTCGAAGAACTTTTCATTTAGTTTTTTTATATGTAAATTTTATTTTTTATTTCTTTACCAATATGTAAATAAAATGAATTGAAAAAACTTGATATTTTACCTTGGAAATACAAATGTGGCAAATAATTTGGGACGGAGGGAGTATAATACTTTGCCCAATATAATGCAAAATACTGTACTCCGTATATTAATAAATAAATAAATACTTTCTTTCCAACGGAAAAACCTGCCGTTCTCCCTCCCTAGTCTCTCAATCGGAATTCAGAAACGCATGCAAACAAAAGAGTTTCGACATGCCCACAAATTGATAGAAAAATCGGAAGAAAATTTTGGATCAAGATCAAAACCCTAATTCCCCAATCCCCCCCAATTCAAGAATCAAGATCTCAAGTCCATTTGATTGATCCACACATACAGATTCTTAGATTACAGAGAAAGAAAGAAACCCCAGCTACCTCGTACAACAAAGAATTTGACAATCCATAAACCTAGGTTTCCCCTGTTGGCAAATCATCCCTTTTCCAATCCCCCACCTCACCTCAAATCATCTTCTTCACTATTTCTTGCAAGATCATATCTTTTTCGTGTACAATTATCATATACATTCACATTTGCAGTTCAATTTCATGTTGTTGGCATTTGTTCCCCAATTCGGATTTCTCTTGTGTTGATATTTATATATACACGAGAATGCGTAATTTTTCTTTTTTGGTGGGAGGAAATTGGGGGTTTTTAGATTCATATTTCAAGATTCAGTTCATCTGATGATGGGTAGCATAGCAGGACACAATTTATAGAGATATTAGGAGGGTAAATTTGTACATTCACTGAAATGGGGAACCACTGTGCCCATGGGAAAATATCCGGGAAGGGTTTCGATCCGGCTTGTTGGTGGTTCCGGATACCGAATAAGCTGAAAATCAAGAAAAAGGTGATAAGGGACAATGGAGGTAGTGGTGATAAGGAACCAGAAGCTCATGTTGCTTCAGTTCAGACCAAACCTCCAGAGGTTGAGCAGATAGAGAGAGGCGATAATCAGCAGAAACCCAAAGGGAGAGAACAGATTAGGGCTGAGAAGGAAGTGAAAAATGAAGCTGAGAAAGTAAGTGTAAATCCTGAAAAGGAGAAACCGAAGCCGCGAAAACCACTCAATACCAAGAGAATGCTGAGTGCTGGTCTCCAGGTCGATTCGGTCCTAAAGACCAAAACTGGTAACCTGAAGGACTTTTTCAGTTTGGAGGAGAAACTTGGGCATGGCCAATTCGGCACCACTTTTCTTTGCACAGAGAAGGCAACCGGACAAAGATATGCCTGTAAATCCATAGCAAAAAGGAAGCTCTTGACAAAGGAAGATGTGGACGATGTCAGGAGAGAGATTGAAATCATGCATCACTTGGCTGGGCACCCAAATGTTGTTTCCATCAAAGGGTCTTATGAGGATGCCGTGGCAGTTCATGTTGTGATGGAACTATGTGCTGGTGGTGAGCTCTTTGATAGGATTGTCAAGAGAGGTCATTACTCTGAGCGTCAGGCTGCTGGGCTAGCCAAGACTATAGTTGGTGTCGTGGAGGCATGCCATTCGCTTGGTGTCATGCATCGCGACCTTAAGCCAGAGAACTTTCTCTTTGTTAATGAGGAGGAGGATTCGCCCCTCAAAACTATTGATTTTGGATTGTCGACGTTCTTTAAACCAGGTGCCTTTGCTGTTAGCTAGAATCTTTTGCTGGCTTTCGTTTCAGGATTTGACCGTTTTTAAAAACTTTATAACATCATAAATTTCTTATAGGGGACATTTTCAATGATGTTGTTGGAAGTCCTTATTATGTTGCACCAGAAGTCTTGCTCAAGAGTTATGGTCAAGAGGCTGATATTTGGAGCGCAGGCGTGATCATCTACATTCTTCTCAGTGGTGTTCCTCCTTTCTGGGGAGGTAAAGTCTATACCTATATCTGTTTACTGTGTTTCGGCATGGACAGATTGTAACCAAATCATATGTATATGTGATGCAAATTTGGTGTGTTTTGTATGATTTTGCTGGGTTTGTTGTTGTTGTTGAGTTGCATGGATCATACGTAAATGTTGTCTTGTGTTTGTATCTTGACACAGAAACTGAACAAGAAATCTTTGATGAGGTTTTGAATGCTGACATTGATTTCAAGTCAGAGCCATGGCCTCACACCTCAGACAGTGCTAAAGATCTAGTGAGAAAAATGCTCGTAAGAGACCCCAAAAAACGGCTAACTGCTCATGAAGTTCTGTGTGAGTTCCTATGATCTTCTTTATTATACTCAGAAAAGCTGAACTGCTTGAACCATCAACAATCTTTATAAATTGCTGGTTTAATTATATCTGTACTTGGGGAACAAAAAAACTTGCAGGCCATCCTTGGGTGCGGATTGATGGGGTAGCTCCTGATAAGCCTCTAGATTCGGCAGTTTTAACTCGTTTAACGCAGTTTTCTGCAATGCACAAGCTCAAGAAAATGGCTCTCAGGGTACAAACTTTTTTCTTCAAATACAACTCTGTAAAATGCTATTGTAGAGGGTTTCTTGGAAAGAAACCTCTTTACACACCCTCCTCATGGGATCTTACTGGGTTTGTTTGTTGTACTTTTTTCCCCACCAAACGGGTTTCCAGGTCATTGCAGAGAGGCTTTCTGAGGAGGAAATTGCAGGACTAAGAGAAATGTTCAAAATGATAGATATAGACGGTAGTGGGCAAATCACCTTTGAAGAACTTAAGGTTGGGTTAAAAAGATTCGGTGCAGATCTTAACGAGTCTGAGATACGCGATCTGATGAAGGCAGTAAGTACATTTTTTTCATCTTTTTTTTTGCGTGTGCGCCATACAGAGTCTTATAGTTCCATTTTTTATAACGAAAAACCAGGCAGATGTGGACAACAGTGGCACCATTGACTATGGAGAGTTCATAGCTGCAATGCTGCAGCTTAGTAAAATCACTAAAGAAGACCATTTGTTTGCTGCATTTTCTTATTTTGACAAAGATGGAAGTGGGTACATAACTCCAGATGAACTCCAGAAGGCGTGCGATGATTTTGGCATAAAAAATCCCCATTTGGAGGAAATGATTCAGGAAGCTGATCAAGACAATGTAAGTATTTTTTTTCCTCATTACTGTAAAAATAAACAGTGGCAACGTTCATGCTAATCTTCCTACCTTTCAGGATGGTCGCATCGATTACAGCGAGTTTGTGTCCATGATGCAAAAAGGAACAATAAATTTAGGTAAGCAAATCTGTCATTTGGTTTCTGCTTTTCATCTTCTTCCTCGTGATTCTGAACCGAAGATAACTTTGACTAGCAGGTTGATAAACATCACCATAGCTCTCAATTCTGAAAACAAACACAAGTAGCTGATGCAAAATCTCTACTTGGATTGGAATTCCCCATACCAAACAAACATTAGGATTGAAGAAAGGATTTTCTTTTAGGGGAAAAGACCAAAAGGCCACTTCTTGGGACAATGACAATGAAGATGAAGAAGATGTATGAGGAATAGTAAGAATATCATACAAAGAGAGGGTGTTAAAAGCAAATATATCTTCATTTATTTATTTATTTACTTGTTTCTTTTGGAAGGTTGGGCATGTGCATAATTTGCACATTGGTACTACATGATTCTGTTTGTACACTAAAAGACAGACAAAACTTGTGTTTGTAAAGTATATATAAAGAAAGAATGTAATGCCAAAGAAGTTGGAGAACCATTTGCATTCACAAGCTGAGAATGCATAATTTTATATAGTGGCCAACAAAAACATAATGCACACCAGGGCCCACTGCCCATATGATTTGTTTAAACAAGAAAGGAATATGTCTGTGTTTCTTCTTCTTTTTTTTTTGCACACCAAAATGTAAGCCAAGATGAGCTATATAATAGAAATGGAGAAAAAATGAAGTGTAATTACAATTGTGGTGATGATAACAACTAATAAGACAGAAGAGAGTAACATTCATTGGATTCCCTTTTGCATTTTTCTTTTGTCCAACAAAAGATCACAATTTGCTTCCCTTTAAAAGACCATCAACATGGTTGTCCCAAACCTGCAGATTTAATTTATTTGCAGATATTATTCTGATTTTTACTTTGTTTACTTTGTCCATGTTTTGTTCAACAAAAGTTTTGTTTTTTATGGAGTATTTCTTTTTATTAAACAAAACTTTGTATGTGTTTAAGCCAGAGATCTTTTGGAAACAATCCCCGGACCTTACTTTTGTGAGATTTTACTGGGTTTGTTATTCTTGGATTCTGATTTCTAAGCTTTGTTGAATTAAATTGAATTTTTGGATGACCCGATGTTTTATTATATTCATAAATACAAAACTCACCACTGCAGATTGCATTTGCTCCTATCATTTTGTAGTTTTTTTCAGTGTAGAACTTCAAGAACAGCCTGTGAAACCAAGAGACCCAAACATGGTACAAGCTGCTTCCATTAACTTCCCTGGTAACAAACAGGAAGAAGACAAAGATGTTAGCCAATGGCCAGAAACTTTTGACTGTATAAGAAGCTAGAATCTGTATCATGAGATTAATGTTCTCAAATCCTTTAAATCAAGAAAGAACCCATTTGGAAAGAACTAAGTAAAATGAATGACATAAAAGTATAGTTAAAAGGAGTAATTTTATTTATTAAAAAAAACTAGGAAAGAATGATTTTCTTGATCATTTTCTCCATCATAGATTCAACAAAAGCAATAAAGTAAGGCTGTGTTTGGTAACACAAAAAAAGTAAAGTCCAACAAGTTGGCACCAGCACCAAAAAGCTGGAAAGGGTAGAATAGTCAACAATCAGACTGGATACACATCTAATGATCTCAGAATGGGAAAATTAAAGATGGAGTAACAGATCTTGAGAAGAAAGGAATAAAAAGGAAGGGGACTCAATAGAAAGGTAGAAGTTAGGACTTAGGAATCAATCATTTATATTCTGTTTGGAAAATAATAAGAAACTGATAAAATAAACAACCTAACTGTAAAAACATTTAATCTTTTCTTTTTACCCATTCCGAAAAAAAATCAAAAAAAAAATCTTTTTTTTTCCTTAACAAATTTCAACCACAGTTATCTTATTCTGTGAAAGTCAAACAAAGACCTCAGCACAAGACTTTATTTTCTTTAACAATTTATTGTGCCATTCATGTTGTTCTAATTTTTTTTTCTCCCCTCCAATAAATCACAATCATATACGAGTAGTTAAATTGTTTTAATCATCACGGGGTCAAGTCAAAATAAAAATGAAGTCAAACTAAAGATATGGTGCCTAACAAGTCCACAGACTGGGCTTTGCTGGAATCTTTTTTCTTGTTTTTTCATTTTTCATTAATATATATATATATATTGGCAGTGGAAGTAATAATAACACAATTCATATAAAAGCCCCACAAATGTGGCCCTTCACGTTTAATGCCACTGCCAAAAGGCCCCCCACCCCCACCCACCCACCCACTCAAACCACACACATTAAAGAGAAAAAAAATCTTAACTTAAAAAAAAATGTACACACCGACAACTTGTTCATCCACCCTTAATTTATGATACCCTGCCAAATTTATTTACATAGTTTTTAAAAAAATGTTAAAAAGTAAAATATGAGTTGTTAGAATTTGTTTACGAGAAATAAAAAAAGATGGACTGAAAAAAATGTGCAAGGAATAATTAATTTGTTAAAAAAATAGATATATGATGTGTAGAATTTGTTTTTCCTGAAAGCTCAATCATTTATTCATTAGTACACCTCAACCTGGTCGTGGAAGTAGAAGTAAATTAATCAATATTTTATACACCTCAAATAGTTTATTCAATTTTTTACATAAAGTAATACAGTGTTTTCGTTGTCAAGGAAATGAAATTGAATAGGATTAAGCTATTTGTACATCAAAACTTGTACGTCATTTTGTACTCCAAAAGCATACACAGACATTTAGTGCTATTGTGATGCGAGTGTGGTGATTTACATTGAAAAAAAATGTCAGCGCAATTTTTTTTAAATGAACTAACATTTTGTACCAATGTGAATCGTTAAAATGTTGGTACATTTCTTTAAAGTACAACTTGAGATATACTTTTTGGTGTACCCTAGCATGGTTGAATTGAATATTACTCCATTTACACTCATTGGTTGTTAGTCATGTCAGAGCATCACTAATGGAGGACAATAGCTTATGTGTCAAATGAACATAGTTGAGGAAAACTGAGGGGTGTGATTAAGAGGGGAACAAAATACTCCTCGGAGAGAATATTTTTTTTTATTGAGTGCAAAATGATGCATTAATTTTGAATTATTGAAAATAAAATGAATATTTTGATAAAAGATAAACAGAAAAGGGATGATTAGAGTAGGGTGAAAAGAACAAAAAATGAGAAAATGACATGACATAAAAAATTGATGATGGGGAGGGAAATATGAGGAGAATGAATAGTGATGCTCCTTCAAAGACAAAATATAAATTATCTAAAAATGCATTTAATTACTCCTTTTCCAAAAAAAAGTTGCCTTTACTATTCCAGAATTAAACTACCCCGGAGTACTAAAAAAATTCATTGGCGCATAGTAAATCAAAATCATCCTTAATCTAGCTCTTAGGGCTGATATGAATCATATGATTAGGTAAATCCCAAATCAGGCTATGATTAAAGGCACACAAATCATGATTAAAACAACTAATGACACTCCAAAAAAGATTAGCATAATTAGTTTGGATTATGCTATGTACCCCAAAATTTGTACCCCGCAGTTTTGCACCAACACTTTGTGTTGGTGTAAAACTAATTTTTGTTAAACGCACCAACATTCGTGTCCGTGTGAATTTTTATTAACGCACTAACACTTGTGTCGGTGTAAACCATCGAAATGTTTGTGCAAACCTGTAGTGTACAATTGGGGTATTAGTTTAGAACCAAACACTTAGTAACATACCTCTTCTTTGCTTTGGAACAACCTTGGTATTAACGACAGGGGCAGATTTGGAAGTTCCAGCCTTCTTAATCTCCTCCTCCTCCGGAAACAGAACCCCGTCAATCCCCTGAACGGAAATCCTCCCGTCGGTATATATGTCCGGCTCCACCAAATAAGCCGACCCGTCGCCGGCGCCGAATTTCACGGACCCGTCGGCCTCCACCGCCGCCACCGCGTGAGGCAATCTCAGCGTGTCGTATCTGACCTTCGTAAACCTCCTCACCGCATTGTACATGCTCTCCTCCGTCTGGTACTCCGGCAAGATGTGATAATACATTATCTGCTCCGGCGACCCCGGCTCGCTCAGCTGGTCGGCGGTGAGCTTCGCCATGGCCTCGTCGTTCGGCGCCAGCACCGTCAAAACGTACCCTTCGGACACTAATCTCCCCATTTCCGTGGCCAGAGACGTCAGATTGACCAGAATGTCGGCCAATTCGTTGTACCCGCCGTAATGCAGGAGCGTCTGGATGAAATCTTTGACTTGACTTTCCCCGTCGAAGTGCCGGCGGCGGGTTCCTGGTCCCGGGGCGGGCGCCGGCGCCAGAGATGGGCCCGGAGCCATGGCCTCGTAAATGGGTAAAGCGGGAGGCGCGCCGGGTTGGGCCCGAATCTCGGGCTTCTTCAAGCGCTGAGTCCTGGGGTCCACCTCCGGAGCTCCGGTGGGGAGGACGGCGGAGATGACCCTCAAACTCCGGCGAGCGTTGAAATCACGCTGAACGGACTTGGGAATCAGCACGCGTCCTATCCCGTGAATCACGCCGTCCGGCCGGATGATATCGCCGGGCCTGAGAATCTCCCCCGGAGATAAAACAAGATTCTCCCCGCCGCAAAGGGTGCGGACACCTCCGGCGGGCCAATTTCTGATGGATTCCAGGCGAGTGGGCACGATGTGGAAGAGGAGGAGACTCTGTAAAGACCCGAGATTTCCGGGTTCGAGCAAGAACCGTTTGAAATCCGGGTCCAAACCCCTGTCCAGAGCCTCATTACTGGGGGCGAAAACGGTGACGTTGTGGAGAGAAACGGCGTCTTCGAGGGCGTGGAGGAGGAGGGCCTTCTCGACGAGCTCGGAGAGCTCGGTGTAATGGGAATCGAGAAGGGCGACAAGGACGGAGTTCGAATTGATCTGGGAAACAGAAGCAGAGTGTTTCTTTGCCGGGGAAGAAACGGCGGCGGCAGTTTCATCCCGGAGAATCAAGAAAACGGCGGCGGCGATGGAGAAGAAACAGAGCTGCTTGGAGAAATCCATGGCCGCTCTCTCTCTCTCTCTCTCTCTCTAGAAATTGGGTCTTTAATTTCTCTCTGAAATTGGAAGGTGGTGGTGGAAGCGTGTATATGACGAAGGTGGTGGTGGTGGTGGTTGTTGGAGAGCGCCGGGGGTGTAAAATGTCGGTGGGGATGATGTCGCTGTCCGGCGTAACATTGGAAAGTACGGACAGAGCAGTTTCCTTTGCCACATACGGTGGAGTGGGGTGTATCTATGCAAAAAAAAAAAGTGATTTTATTAAAAATTATTTGATTAATCTTTTTTTGAAAGCATGATTAGATTAGGTTAATCTACAATCACTCAAAATCATTTTTTTGAATTACTCCCTTACAGTGAAATGAAAATTTAAATTCTTTTCAAATCATTTTATTTAAAAATTGGTATGATAAAATAAAAATAAAACTTACAATTAATAACTATTCAAAACATATTTCAAAAAATTTCATCAAAAGTTTTACAAAATAAGAGATGATAAGAATATTTTATTTTATCAAATAATTAATCAAACACATATATATAAGTGTTATTGTCAATTGAAACTCCATAAAAAACTTAATGAGCACGCCGGAGGTAATATTTTTTTAAAAAAATGTACTCCGTATTAGTTATAATTCTTAGAAACAATAAGAACTAAAATTAATGAGCACAACATTACATATATATATAAGTGTTATTGTCAATTGAAACTCCATAAAAAAACTTATGCTAATACTCCGTATATAATACGGAGTACTACATTTCAAAAATATTATAAAACGTCAATATACGGTGTACAAGCTAAAAGAAATTAAAAGAAGAAAATTCCCAAATAATTAATACTTTCCTTTTTAGTCGTCTCAAAAAATTATACATTTCTTTACTTTCCTAATAATATGATAGAATATGTGATCCACATTTTTCCTCTTTATTATAAATAAATTTTAGTCACTCACATTTTATATTTTTGAACACTTATCTTAATTTACTTAAAGTCAACTGTCTTAATTAATTAGGATATATTTAGGAGTATAAATTAGTGAAAGTTATGAACAAACTCCAAGTTCCTTGTATATATAGAACACGGAGTAAGTGCCAAAAGTAAGATGTCATACCACACAAGACTACAAGCCCATGATTTTTTTGTTTAGATTTTGGTAATAATACCCTAAATTAGTGAAGACAAATTTAACAATTATGATCCAAAACAGACAAAAAGAAAGAAAACTCAAGAGAAAAAAAATTCTCCATGTCGAAAAAAATGCAACAGTTACTCTTTTGTTCTCTCGATAACTGTTGTTTAATATTTAATCGTTTTAATTGATCATTTGATAAAATAAAATATTCGCGTCACATCTTTTTTTGTAAAACTTTTGTTGTACTTTTGAACGATGTAATTTTTATTTTTTATTTCTCTGCTAATTTGTAAATAAAAAATTTAAAAAAATAATAATATTTTGCAGGTTTTTCGAAATGTGACAAATAATTTGAAGATATTATCTTGGAAATGTCATGTAATTAATGTAGATTGTAGAAGCATCAATAATAAAGACTCACAAACAATGCATGACTATACGGTTGAAGACATCTGTGAATGTGTAGTGTTATTGTCACTAGTCATTTGTATATATTTTGGACCGTCCCAAATGTTTATAATTCCGGAGTAGATCTTTTCAAGCACTCTTTTCAAGCACTAATGTATTATTGTTCACTGCTCCATTCGTCCTAAATTGTATACAACATTTCGAAAATGTATAAAATATCATCTCTTTTGAAGAAAAATTATTCAGAATAATTTCGATTCTACCAAATCTTTCAAAAATAATCTCACCTTTTACTGTTATACATAATAATTCCAACTTTATTGAAATTTGTGAGTTTTCCATCGCCGTTAAGTTGCTAACGGTGGGTTTAACGAAAAAGGTCTGTTTTGCACAACAAAATCAAATTGTGGATTATTTTTTTATGAATTTTCATTTTTTAATATTTTTGAAATTTTCATTTAAATTTTTAAAATTATTTTCTACATCCATCATTTCTTTTTATTTTTTAAAGAATAGTCTTACTTTAAAAAAATAATAGATAAAAATAACAAAAATGTGAAAAGTAACTAAAACGATACAAAATTAATAAAACAAATAAGGTAATCAATAGAAGCTCATTTTAAATTGGTAAGAAGTAAAATAAAAATATACGGAGTGGTGGGTTTTAATATTTTAGGCACTATACAGAGTATTAATGTACCACTTCTTCTTTTTTATAAAAACTTATCTCGAATAATTCCAACTTTATCAACTAGCATATTCTTTTAAAAAAAATAAGTTCTACATTAATGTTTTGTATATTGCATAAAATGTTAAAACCCACCACTCCATATCTATTTATTTTATTTCTTAGCAGTTTCAATTTAATTTCTATTCACTACTTTATTTATTATATTAATTTTGTATGGTTTTATTCACTTTTTCATTTTTTTATTTTTTTATATACTCCTTATATTTTTATTTTTTCTAAAGTAAGACTAATGTTTAAAAAAAAGAAATGGAGGTAGAAAATAATTTAAAAAATAAAATAAAAATTTCAAAAAAGATTTAAAAACAAAAATTCATCAAAAATAATTACAACTTTCATTTTGTTACGCAAAACAGACATTTCTGTTAATCCACCATTAGCACCTTAACGACGACTCAAAACTCGCTAATTTCAGTAAAGTTGGGATTATTATGCATCATAGTGAAAAATGAGATTATTTTTGAAACGCCAGGTAAAGTTGAGATTATTTTCAATAGTTTTCCCCTCTTTTAAAATCCTTTTATTTATAAATTAATAGAGAAATAAAACAAAAAATTACATCGTTCAAATAAACATAAAAAATTCTACAAAACAAGATGCAATAGAAATATTTTATTTTTCAAATAGTTAACTAAAAGGAGTAAACAAACAAAAATTATCGAAAAGCTGAAATAGTAACTATGACATTATTTTGTGTCAAGAATCAAGAATTCGAGCAATATTTCAACGTCAGCTGCTCTATCAATCACTTGTCCATGCTTTCCATCTTCGACTTTGATTGTCTAATAAAAAAAGCATGTATGTTCTTATCTGCGCAAGAGGGTACAGATGAATGCAATCTTATATATTCTTGGTCAACGGATAAACTTTACAATACAACTATATGTTTTAGAAGAATTGGCGGTAGCACCAACAATTTCCCCTCTCAAAGCTTTGAGTAAAACTAAAATAATTTAGAAAATACCACCTATAAAATTTATTTCAAAACTTTGAGTAAATCCCAATAGCTCTTTAAAAAAATACAAAAGGGTTGTTTAGAGAAAAAAAAGTCTACTTTGTTGGTTAATTGGTCATGGTTGCTGGAATGGATTTTGTTGGTTAATAGGTCATGGTTGCGTTAACCGATTTACGGAGTAATTTTTACGGAGTACTATCTTCATCCGGTGAAAACTGAAAAGTACTCCTTTTATCTCAAATGAAGTATGCTCCTTGATCAATGTGTAAAAATCATCTTTTTAAAATTTATTTTATTTACAAATTTAAAAATAAAAATTTTACATTAAAAATTACATTAAGAGTTTTATAAAAAAAAAAGAAATAATAAACATATTTTTTTAATCAAATAATCAATAAAAACATGAATCCAAATAAAATTATCGAAAGATCAAAATAGTACGAGTAACTGTATACAAAATATTTTATTTGGAGATAGAGAGAGTATTCAACTTAGATCTTTAAGACTTTGCGAAGAATTTTAAAAATATATGGTAAAAATTTATGTAGAGCAAAGACATTTTTTAAATTAAATTCTTTCTCTATTTCAAAATAATTTCTCTGGTTTAATATTACATCTGTTCCAAAATGATTGCCTTTTTCTTTTTACTGTAAGGAAAAAGGCTAAAAGTATTCTCCCTTCTCGTTAATTTCTAAACACTCATTTTTTATTCTTTAACTTTTTTTTTGGAAAAAATTGTTTTCTTAGTCTGAAAAAAAATTACACTTTTCACCATTCAAAAATCATAAAAACTTTTGTATTCTTATGCGTTTTGATTTATTATTTGATTAAATAAAACATTTATATCACTTCTTATTTTATTAAATTTTTGGCATAGTTTTTAAATATGTAAATTTTATTTATTTTTTTCTGTACCAATTTTTAAATGTACCAATTTTTAAATAAAATGAATTGAAAAAATTTCATTTTGATTATCTACAAAGTATACAACAATTTAAAACGGAGAGATTATAATTACTCCCTCTATCCACCATAGATCTTCTCAGTCATTATTCACAGAGTCAAACTTCACTCACTTTGTTTGCTTATTTTTACTAGTCATTTCGTAAAATTATATAGTCTTGTCACCTCTAGTTTTGTAGAACTTTTCATGTAGTTTATTACTATATAAATTTTATTTTAAAATTTTAATCCTATAATCAATTAAATTGAATTGAAAATGAAGTCGATCAAGGCTCGTAACGCGTAATGGGAAGATCTTAGTTGGACGGATGGAATATATAAAAGTCAAATATTATATGGCAAACAGTAGGCTTCACTCACTATCGAAGTGCACGAGGCGGCGCGTGAAGGGCAATGCAATGCTTCATTCGACAATGCAACGGAAAAGGACGGGCAGCCTACCCACACGTAATACTAGTACTGTACTTCTGTCTTTCTATGCGAATTGACAGATTTGCCCTTTTTTGTCGGTGCGTTTGTGCAAACTGTAACTGCTGGTAATCACTGTGTTCCTCATTATAAAGGCCCATTAATTACTTTTTAATTAGATGAGAATAATAACGTAATTTCATTTTACATTCGGCAAGGGCGTACTACAAGTTTAGTTGAAATAACTCGTAGCTTGTGTTTGGATAGAGTGAAAATGGAAGGAAAGAAAAGGTTGGGAGGGAAAACACAATTCCCAAACACAAATTCTCCTCTCAATAGGTGAGAAAATTGTTTAGATGGAGAGAAAACTATTGGAATGACACTTTTGTCCTTTATTGCATTCACTTTTTAAAAACATAAATATATAATAAGGGTAAAATTATCTTTTTATTTTAACATATTTTCTTTCCACTTACCTTTTCTCTCCATTTTCTATCTATCCAAACAACATTCATTTTCTTTTCCTTTTCTCTCCATTTTATCTTCTCTCCCATTTCTTTCCACCCAATTTCTCTCCTTCCATTTTCTCTCTTTATCCAAACAATGCCGTAGGTCCCTGCATTTCAAAAAGACATCAGTGGCCCTTACATTTTTTGTAAAGACTGAGAGGAAATATTTCATTATTCCATCCAGTATTCCATTAATGAACGTTAAAAACTACTCCGTATAATTTTCTTATTATGTTTTACTATAGTCATTTTAATTGCATTTATTTTTTATATCAGACAAACAATTCTCAATTTAAAAAAAAACACTTACATAAGGAATTGAGAATAAAACTTTATGAAAAAGAAAATTAAAGAAAAAAGAAATTAAAAAGTGAAGGCCCTAAGCTTTATTAACATAAACCATTAAACGAAAAATAAGAAAAATACATTTTTTGAGGATCATTTGCGAAATAGTAAACAGGATAACCCTCCAGCCTTTACAACAAAATGTGAAGTCCTCTAATGTCTTCATGAAAATGCAAAGAGCCACGAGTTATTTCAAGAAAACCCGCGTAGTGATTTTTTGTTTTTAAAAGGTAGGACATTATTTGATTTCTCCAATCCAAATCCTCTTTTCTTTCCTTTCTTTTAGGCATGAGTATAATGTGTACACGCACTTAAAATTTACAATAATACTGCCTACGTCCTAGTATATTTATCAAATTTAAATTTTTCGAGTCAAACTGGATAAAACTTTGAGCTTATATTGTTCTCAATTTGTATTGCATATTACTCCGTAGTATAATGAAATAAAATTTTAAAAATTCTCAACAAGATAAATCTAATAAAATTATTTTTATACAAATATAAATTATGATTTTTATTTAATTGAAGCTCAAAACTAATCATGTTTGGCTTGAAAAAGACAAACTTGACAAATCTACTAAGACAGAGGGAATAGTAGTCTAAAGAATGAGGCATGTTTCATACTACTAAAATAACCCACCACGAGTGCCCCGCGGATGACAATCACAAATGATTTACGCATTCGTAGAATCTGTGTTTACAAACGATATGTACAAATCATCTGTGATTGTCATTCGTAGCATTTTGGTAATAAGGATGTCGAAAACTCCCAGTGAGAAAGGGAGAAGCGTTTTGGATTTCATTTGTTATTTGTACACACACTCAATCGACTCGATTCATTATCTAGATGAGAGAAAACCCAGTGTAGAGTGATTTTATCTTATCTTATTCAGATGGAGAGAATGTAAATGGAAGCCATATTTTTGACAGTGATAATGTTGGAACCTTAGAAGAAGAGGAAGGATGTTGAACTTGAACTGCCCTTTGCCAAACCATCCAGCAATGTCTGGTGCACATACCCGCATTTCAAGCATTGTGCATCCTGGGAGAGAAAAGATGTACACATAATAATATACATGAGTTACGATATTCTTCGGTTAGGATATGCTAAAAGTCACTTTGAATATATAAAGACTCCATCTACTATGCCTACCTTTGAGGTTAGCAGAATTGTGGTCAAGCAACAGTGCCGTTGTTCTTCACCTACGCAAGAATGGTCCTTTTTTTGTTAAGATCATGGAAGAATTTGCAGAAAACAAATGAACAATGAAGATGAATAAGAGCTCTCGAGATTTTCGTGGGAACACCAAGTGGACAGTATAGGGCTATACATATTGATGAATTCAGAGTACGTCGTGAGTACAAATAGTTGCAGGGAGAATGTTAAAGGCACAACATAAAATATAGGTTAAACTGCGTGAAAGAGAGCAATACACCAAATACTACATCAGGCTCCACAACCCAACAATTTTGTCATTTCTAAACTCCACAAGAAGAATATTGGCATTCTTTTTTCTTTTTCCAAATCAAATATATCAAAAAGTATCACCGCCATCATCATCATCACCTTGATCCCAATTATGTTAGGGTCGGTGGCCGTGGCACATTATTTATAACCTAGTTCAATCCTCCATTCCACAAACAAAGCCTAAGAGGCTACGGCTCATTTTTAGAGACATTCACTCATGAAAAAACACATACTCTGTATTAGGCAGGTTAATATTTTTTCCCAATAGATAAAATCTTGTATCAATAATACAAAAACAGAAAAATCTCGCAAAATGTAGGGTCTTGGGAGGGTGTGTGTACCCAGACTTTACCTCCCACTAGGGGAAGAGGGGAAGTGAAAAGCAGAATGCAATCTCATTTGTTTGGGCAACGAAAACTTACCAGAGGTCTCCCACCTCTTGAATCGCACTAGCCACGAATCCGAACAAAGCTGCGTAGGTATGACTTGATCCACCCAAACACGGAAATGTGTTCCTTTTTTGTCTCCATAACACGCCTTTAATGAGCTAACACAGTCCTCGAGAGTTTTCTCAACGCCTGATGGGTGGATTAAAATTCCAGATGGACACTGTAATACTTAAGACTCAGAATATAATCCTGACACCAAAAAATAGGAATACTGGAAATAGGTAAAAGGTAACTTGGAAACATACAAAAAAATCGTTAATCTGTGCAAAAGTGGCCTCTGTGTTGTCAATTTCCCCACGCCTCCATTTTTCAAAAAACAAATACAATTCCACAACTTTATGAGCTGGGCCAGTTCCCTCGGAATATAACAGGCCCGTGACATCTCTTGGAGACTTGTTTGGGCCCAGGTTGAAATGGCCAATGGCTTCTATGATGCCTGCTGCACACCTCCCTGTTGCATGAATTATTCTTGGATTATCTTTGGCATTTGCAGCATGCCATTGCAACAATTCCTCTTGGGCATTGGCAACCTGCCAATGTAAAAACATGAACTTTGAGGGTCACTTTGGAACTCAAAAGTTAGGGAAATAAAATGAAGAAAAAAATAGAGGAAATTTGGAAGGAAAGAAAAATATAAAGGAAAAAGAGTAATAAAGATAATATAGAGGAACTTCCCCTACCATTTTTTTCCGAATTCCAAACCTAGGCAATAACCAAATTCCCCTAAAAAGGGAAGTCCTTATGGTGCATGATATGATTAAGAACAAAACGAGACGGTACTATGAAGGAGAGACATTCCTACCATCACACCATACACGTCTGGAATACTAAAAAGTTCAGCATCATTTCCAGAATCACCACAGGCAAGAGTGTTTTTGGGCAGTTTATCCTTGCTTTTCAATTTCTTGAGCAAATATGCCATAGCCTGACCTTTCCCAGCACCTTGTGGCAAAATATCCAAGTCCATCCCTCCACTATAAATTATCTTGACATCCAACTGATGATCATAAAACAGAGAAAAATCTAAGAGCAGTTTAAAGTGTAGATTCTAATTCCCGCGTAATGGCATATGGAGGTTTTACATTTGATGCAGCAAGAAAGAAAAAGAACCACACTAAAGGTCTGTTTAGAACTTGGGAAATGCTAGGGAAAAAATAGAAGGAAATTGGAAAGGAAACTCGCAAGGAAAGAAGAAATCATGAGGGACTATTTAAAAAAAATTGGTTCGAACTCATTGTATCAATTTTAGATATATGTACTCATATATGTAAGATTTTAAAAACTTCTAGTCTCATTTGATTTTCCTTCATATTTTCCAAGTAGAAATGTAGACCCCATGCATCATAAAACCATTTTGCTTTAATTTTTTCCTTTCCATACTACTTTATTAGTTCTGAGCATCTCCTAATTGTATAAATTTTGATAAAACCAGAGCTGTTTTATGCAAAGAGGCACCAAAGCAAAAAGGAAAAATTAAAAAATCATACCCCACGCTCAGCTAAACGGGTGGACAGAGCTTTTGTGATATCTCGAGCCTTATCCTTCTGAACATAAAAGCTAACCTTGTGTGGACGTTGTTCGGTTTCTGACTGGAATGAAATAAATGTATAAAACACCAAAGAACCCATTTTCCAGCTCATGCTTTTAACTAGAGAAATGAATGGATCAAAGGTAACTATATTACTGTACTTGGAGTTTCAATTCAGAAAACATGCTCGTCTCCTCAGTGACTATGCTTCGGTCCCATTTGTGATTCAAATATTCTTCCCATCCATTGTCTGGCACCATTGAGTTGCCATATGTTATTTCAGTGCCCACGGACAAAATGGTGATATCTGGGGTTAGCATTGGCTTTTCTTTCCTCAATTCTTTATAAAGAGTGGGTGACCTCCCAGTTGAAAACACGAGCAATGAGTTATTGCGATAATTAGCTTCCCATAGAGCATTAAACCTCAGCAGAGAAAGGTTCTCAGCATCATGATGATCAACCTGCAAAGCATAACCATCTTCGTGTAACGTAACATCCGCACATTGCTTAGAAAATACATAGGACAAAAGAACAGCCACCAACCATTGTATGATCAAGATCTGACACAATCATGAGATGAGCAGCATCAGTTAGGCGATCCATCGTCACCCTAATGTTATTTCCTCTCTGCCAGTAACGTTTTAAAAAAAAAAACCAGCAAAAAAAAAACAAACAAACAAAACTTCATAAGATATCAGATATGTATGTCAATGATTTGATCAGTTGGCTTATCAGAAACCTTTAAAGATAAAACCAAAACCTATTTAAACAATCAATTATGGTTTATGAATCAATACAGGGTGCAGAAAACGAGAAAAAAAGGACTAAGCAGAAAATGTGTCCCTTGATCATATGACATATACAAACTAGCCCCTTATTGGGAGAAAGTGAACCAAATAGTTCGTGAAATCCCTAAATCATTACTTCTATAAGAAATTAACAGATCCGATTGATCGAGTTCATGCACGACAAACCACTAAGCTCGATCTGAAATCAGATACAGTCTGGAAGAAGTGGATTGAACAACAAATCTTACAATAATACAGATCAGTTGCACTGAGAGAAAGAGATAGTGATTTGCCAATTTTACCTGAGCAGAGAGGGAACTGGAGTGATGATTATGATTCGTGGGAGCACAGCAGCGAAGGAGAAAAGATGGGTGACGATTACCCAAGCTTTGAAATGGCGGTGGCATATAGAAATGGGGAGATTTTTTTTTTTTGTGAGTGGGAATTTTTTGGTTCCCAATTGTGAATTTTGAGATGTTTTAACTTTTAAGTATGTTTTTCTTACACTCAATATAGGAAATTATTTTTTCATTAGACTCTACTTTTGTACAATTTCGTTTTTAGCTTATTATTTATTCTTCTTGAAATCAGATAAGATGATCAACTCAAATCGGATCCAACAAGATCAAATGAGATCTTTAAAAAAATCATATCATGTCTAATCAGAACTGACGTACAATTCTTCAGTGAAGAGAACTCATGTGATCCGCCTCTTTTGTGAGCTCCACTTTTGCGGCGTTGAAAGAGGAGACGAGCTCCTCTCTGCCTCATAAGTTACTCTCGTTTTTTGACTTTTTGTAATTTTTTAAAAAGAGTTGAAAAAAGTACAAGTTTACCATAATATCATTAATGAAATGGGTGGAGTATATTAAATGAGATAGGTGAGGTGTAATAAATTAAATAAGTGAGAAAAGATGTGATATTTTAATTATTAAAAAAGATAATGACAAAATCTATGATGGGCTTGTGCAAACAAGGGTCGGCCAGTCCGGCCTGCCTAACCCGACATTTAAAAGAGGCGGATATGGACATCCTTTAATACTCACATGAGCGGGCCGGCACAAGCTCGAATTGTGTATGAGCGGACGAGAAGTTACTTTTAGCTCATCCGGGCCAACGGGCCGCCCATATTCATGAAATACATTTACTTTATTATTCATTAACCAGCCAATATAAATTTTAAAATTTTATATAATTCATGTATAATAGTTCAATTCACTCACTTCTTTTAAACAAAAATCAATAGTCTTTTAATGAAACAGTATGATAGGTTTATTAATTATGCAACAATATCTCTATTATGTATTCTATATAAATGTGGTGCTTGGTGATTTTATTTTAAACATTGAAAAAGAATTCAATGTTTTTTTTTTAATTTTTTTTGTATAAAAAAATATTTCTTGATGTTTTATCCGGGCCGGGCGGCCCGGTGGGTAGTTCGGCCCGCTAAGATGGGCAGGTATGGATAAAAAGTTTAGCCCATCATGTTCGGTTCGGGCCAGAAATTTATATCAAGTCCGATCCAGGTCCGGTGCAGATTCTTATATGCACAGGTCTAATCTATGAGGACAAATAAACAGAACTAATGGAGAGATCTATGAGAAACAGAGGGAGTATCTCAAAAGAGGGCTCATGTGATCCACTGTGGCAGCACAACGTAGACTTCAATCACTTGGAGGTTCAAATATTCTCAAATACTCCCTCCGTTCTAAAACTTTCTTCCCGGTTCGCAAAACGAAGAAAAATCCCAAGTTTTTTCAATCTATTTTATTTAAATATTGGTATAGAAATAAAAAATAAAACATACATATTTAAAAACTACATCAAAAGTTCAACAAAATAAGTGGTGACAAGAATATTTTATTTTATCATATAGGCCATGAAAAAACACAAATAAATATAATTTCCCGTGAAGTTTGAATAGTGCTCTGGGAAGAAAGTTTTAGTACGGAGGGAGTATTATTTATTCTATTTTGACATTTTTTATTTGTGATATTAAAATCATGTGAAAAATATATTTTCTTTATTTTAAAAAACAAATTTCATTGAAAAAAAATTTGGAATCAAGAAAAGTATTGTATGACGCCGTGTATGGCACGGGTCAAAATACTAATTTGTAATTTCAAAATACTAGTTGTATACTCTGTATAATTTAAGTTTAACTACTCCATCCGTTCCAAATTATTTGTCACGTTTGTTTTTTCAATAGTCACGAGAACTTTTTTTTATTTCTACGTTTTCATTGGTTATTTGATAAAATAAAATATTAATAACACTTCTAATTTCGAATAACTTTTTATGTAGTTTTTTGATATGTAATTTTTATTTTTTATTTCTTTACCAATATGTAAATAAAATGAATTGAAAAAACTTGATATTTTGTATCAGTAATAGAAATGTGACAAATATTTTGGAACGGAGGAAGTATATGTCGATATGCTCTTATTACGATTTAACAATTTGGATTACCAGCTCCAAAGTAGTAAAGTAGTCTACAAATGAAAGGTAGAGTCGGAAGGCGACAATTGGTTCCGCTGTAGCAATGGCTTAATGGATCAAATTCCTACGGGAAAGATATCATATTCCGGGTTCGAACCCCGGCAGCGGAGTTTTATTTTTTTGCCGATAAATACCAGCAGTATATGCTGTCATAGATACCCCGTAGTAGTATCTTGCTATCCTCCTGAAGCCAAGCTTTTCTCCCTCAGGATATCTGTCTTCTCCGCACCCACAAATTCTGAAATGTGCACTTTGAATCTGGGGCTTGCCGCCGCCTTGGATGGTTACAGACCGGCGTTCCAGAAACAGAAGAGTTTATGCTTTAGGGCCGAGAAATGTGGCGATATCTTGTTTGGGGGCTTGAATTTAGGGTTCAGAAGTCCCGGACACAGAAAAAGATTTGTTTTTTCTCAGTTGAAATCGGTGGCTGTTGCAGATAAAACAGCCCAGAGTGCTGAAGTGTACGACGCAATCGTGATTGGGTCTGGTATTGGTGGGTTAGTTGCTGGGACTCAGTTGGCCGTGAAAGGAGCCAAGGTCTTGGTTCTGGAGAAGTATGTGATTCCCGGCGGGAGCTCCGGGTTTTACCAGAGAGATGGTTTCACTTTTGACGTTGGGTCTTCTGTCATGTTTGGACTCAGTGACAAGGTTTGTTTTGCTTTTGAAATCATTAAATTTTTCTTCTTCTTATTTTAGATGGAAGCATAAGCACGAAACCATTGAATGAACCCTACATTGAGGTTATGCTTGAAACTCAGGAAATGGTAGGTGGAAATATTACTCAGTATTGGTTTTACATTTCAGGAAAGAGTAATCAAATTTCTCTATTTGTTATATACACACACACACACACATACACACACACACATACATACATACATACACACACACACACACATACATNCCCCCACTAGGGGAAGAGGGGAAATGAAATGCAGAATGCAATCTCATTTGTTTGGGCAACAAAAACTTACCAGAGGTCTCCCATCTCTTGAACCGCACTAACCACGAATCCGAACAAAGCTGCGTAGGTATGACTTGATCAACCCAAACACGGAAATGTGTTCCTTTTTTGTCCCCATAACACGCCTTTAAT
The DNA here is from genome assembly GCA_900332095.2 of Cuscuta campestris. Taxonomy (NCBI): domain Eukaryota; kingdom Viridiplantae; phylum Streptophyta; class Magnoliopsida; order Solanales; family Convolvulaceae; genus Cuscuta; species Cuscuta campestris. The sequence goes on from OOIL02000003.1 coordinate 646,057, forward strand.
GAGCTAACACAGTCCTCGAGAGTTTTCTCAACGCCTGATGGGTGGATAAAAATTCCAGATGGACACTGTAATACTTAAGACTCAGAATATAATCTTGACACCAAAAAATAGGAATACTGGAAATAGGTAAAAGGTAACTTGGAAACATACACAAAAATCTTTAATCTGTGCAAAAGTGGCCTCTGAGTTGTCAATTTCTCCACGCCTCCATTTTTCAAAAAACAAATACAATTCCACAACTTTATGAGCTGGGTCAGTTCCCTCGGAATATAACAGGCCCGTGACATCTCTTGGAGACTTGTTTGGGCCCAGGTTGAAATGGCCAATGGCTTCTATGATGCCTGCTGCACACCTCCCTGTTGCATGAATTATTTTTGGATTATCTTTGGCATTTGCAGCATGCCATTGCAACAATTCCTCTTGGGCATTGGCAACCTGCCAATGTAAAAACATGAACTTTGAGGGTCACTTTGGAACTCAGATAAAGTTAGGGAAATAAAATGAAGAAAAAAAATAGAGGAAATTTGGAAGAAAAGAAAAATATAAAGGAAAAAAGAGTAATAAAGATAATATAGAGGAACTTCCCCTACCATTTTTTTCAGAATTCCAAACCTAGGCAAAAACCAAATTCCCCTAAAAAGGGAATTCCTTATGGTGCATGATATGATTAAGAACAAAACAAGACTGTACTATGAAGGAGAGACATTCCTACCATCACACCATACACGTCTGGAATACTAAAAAGTTCAGCATCATTTCCAGAATCACCACAGGCAAGAGTGTTTTTGGGCAGTTTATCCTCGCTTTTCAATTTCTTGAGCAAATATGCCATAGCCTGACCTTTCCCAGCACCTTGTGGCAAAATATCCAAGTCCATCCCTCCACTATAAATTATCTTGACATCCAACTGATGATCATAAAACAGAGAAAAATCTAAGAGCAGTTTAAAGTGTAGATTCTAATTCCCGCATAATGGCATATAGAGATTTTACATTTCATACAGCAAGAAAGAAAAAGAACCACACTAAAGGTCTGTTTAGAAGTTGGGAAATGCTAGGGAAAAAATAGAATGAAATTGGAAAGGAAACTCGCAAGGAAAGAAGAAAGCATGAGGGACTAATTATAAAATTGGTTCGAACTCATTGTATCAATTTTAGGTATATGTACTCATATATGTAAGATTTTAAAAACTTCTAGTCTCATTTGATTTTTCTCCATATTTTCCAAGTAGAAATGTCGACCCCATGCATCATAAAACCATTTTGTTTTAATTTTTTCCTTTCCCTACTACTTTATTAGTTCTAAGCATCTCCTGATTGTATAAATTTTGATAAAGCCAGAGCTGTTTTATGCAAAGAGGCACCAAAGCAAAAAGGAAAAATTAAAAAATCATACCCCACGCTCAGCTAAACGGGTGGACAGAGCTTTTGTGATATCTCGAGCCTTATCCTTCTGAACATAAAAGCTAACCTTGTGTGGACGTTGTTCTGTTTCTGACTGGAATGAAATAAATATATAAAACACCAAAGAACCCATTTTCCAGCTCATGCTATTAACTAGAGAAATGAATGGATCAGAGGTAACTATATTACTGTACTTGGAGTTTCAATTCAGAAAACATGCTTGTCTCCTCAGCTACTATGCTTCGGTCCCATTTGTGATTCAAATATTCTTCCCATCCATTGTCTGGCACCATTGAGTTGCCATATGTTATTTCAGTGCCCACGGACAAAATGGTGATATCTGGGGTTAGCATCGGCTTTTCTTTCCTCAATTCTTTATAAAGAGTGGGTGACCTCCCAGTTGAAAACACAAGCAATGAGTTATTGCGATAATTAGCTTCCCATAGAGCATTAAACCTCAGCAGAGAAAGGTTCTCAGCATCATGATGATCAACCTGCAAAGCATAACCATATTCGTGTAACGTAACGTACGCACATTGCTTAGAAAATAAATAGGACAAATGAACAGCCGCCAACCATTGTATGATCAAGATCTGAGACAATCATGAGATGAGCAGCACCAGTTAGGCGATCCATCTTCACCATAATGTTATTTCCTCTCTGCCAGTAACGGTTTTTAAAAAAACAAACACAAAAAAAAACAACAAACAGAACTTCATAAGATATCATATATGTATGTCAATGATTTGATCAATTGGCTTATCAGAAACCCTTCAAGATAAAGACCAAAACCTATTTTGATAGATTTTTTTTAAAGAAGTGCTAAACAATCAATTATGCTCTATGAATCAATACAGGGTTCAGAAAACAAAAAAAAAACACAAGAGTAAGCAGAAAATCAGTCTCTTGGGAGAAGTGAAGCAAATATGTATCAGTTCGTGAAACCCCTAAATCATTACTTCTATCAGAAATTTACAGATACATGCAAGAAGCAGATCCGATTGATCGAGTTCATGCACGCCAGACCACGACGCTCGATCTGAAATCAGATACAGTCTTGAAGAAGCGGATTGAACAACGAATCTTACAATAATACAGATCAGTTGCACTGAGAGAAAGAGCGAGTGAATTACCAATTTTACCTGAGTGGAGAGGGAACTGGAGTGATGATTATGATTCGTGGGAGCACAGCAGCGAAGGAGAAAGGATGGGTGACGATTACCCAAGCTTAGAAATGGCGGTGGCATGTAGAAATGGGGAGAATTTTTTGTGTGGGAATTTTTTGGTTCCCAATTGTGAATTTTGAGATATTTTGACTTTTTAACATTAAATATAGGAAATTATTTTTTCATTGGACTATCCGTTTCATACAATTTATTTTTTAGCTTATTATTTATTTTTATTAAAATTAGATCAAATTATACAAGATCAACCTAGATCAAATTCAACAAAATCGGATGAGATCTTCAAAAAAATCAAACCATGTCTAATTAGAGGGAGTATCTCAAAAGATGGCTCATGTGATCCATTGTGGGAGCGCGACGTAGACTCCAATCACTTGGAAGTTGGAACACCACCCCCCTTTATGTGATACTTGTTCGTGGTGATGGCGTGAAACAACTCGTGGTCATGGCCACGTGAGGGAGATGCGAAGTGGATCGAATAAATTTTTGGTTTGATTATTTTTATATTAAAATTATTTCATTTAATTGCAGAGTATTATTCTAAAACATCTATTTTGTTTGACTTTATGTAGGTACATCATTACTTATAAAAAACATGCCTTTAAAATATCTTTTTACAAGATACATCCAAAAATACCAATGTTCCATATATAATACGGAGTGCATAGTACATAGTATACAAATGTTTCATTTTTCTTTTTCCTTTTGAAAAATGTCTCATATAAAGCAACATTATATAAAAATATAAAGAAAACAATAAAATAGTTTGGACAAAAAAAAGAATTAAAAAATAAGCAGTCTTTCAAAAAATTTGGCATTAAAATAAACATTGTTGAGTCTACGTTCAATTTTTTAAATATTATTTATTCTACTTTGTCATTTTTTATCTGTAGTATTAAAAATCATGTGAGATTTTATTCTAAAAAAATAAATTTCATTGAATTTTTTTTAGAATAGATAAAAGTCTGGTACGATACTGTATATAGCACATGCCAGAATACTAATTTGTAATTTCAGAATACTAGTTGTATATACTTGTATAATTTAAGTTTAACTATATGTCATAGACATAAAGAATTAGAGATGCTCTTATTACTATTTAACAATTTGGATTACCAGCTCCAAAGTAATAGAATAGTGTACAAATAAAAGATAGAGTGGGAAGTAGTCATATTCCGGGTTCGAACCACGAACAAGTATCATATTCCGGGTTCGAACCACGAACAAGTATCACTTGGAAGTTGGAACACCACCCCCCTTTTCTCCCTCCGGATATCTATCTTCTCCGCACCCACAAATTCCGAAATGTGCACTTTGAATCTGGGGCTTGCCGCCGCCGCCTTGGATGGTTACAAACCGGCGTTCCAGAAGCAGAAGAGTTTGTGCTTTGGGACTGAGAAATGTGCCGATATCTTGTTTGGGGGATTGAAATTAGGGTTCAGAAGTCCCGAGCACAGAAAAAGATGTGTTTTTTCTCAGTTTAAATCGGTGGCTGTTGCAGATAGAACGGCAGAAAGTGCTGAAATGTACGATGCAATCGTGATAGGGTCGGGTATTGGCGGGTTAGTCGCCGGGACTCAGTTGGCCGTGAAAGGAGCCAAGGTCTTGGTTCTGGAGAAGTATGTGATTCCCGGCGGGAGCTCCGGGTTTTACCAGAGAGATGGTTTCACTTTTGACGTTGGGTCTTCTGTCATGTTTGGACTCAGTGACAAGGTTTGCTTTGCCTTTAAATACTTGCAATTTTCTTCTTCTTCCTATTTTAGATGGAAACACAAGCATGAAGCCATTGAATGAACCCTACATTGAGGTTATGCTTGAAACTCAGGAAATGGTAGGGGGAGATATTACTCAGTATTGGTTTTACATTTCAGGAAAAAGTAATCAAATTTCTGTATTTGTTGTGTGTGTCTATATGTATGGACAGATATGTATTGGGGTTGGTTCAAGTGAGAATGGTCCTTACTGCGAGAATAGACTTTATCGTGAGAATGTTTATGTTGTCATGATGCAATTTTACATTGTGATAGTGCATTTTCAGCATTGGGAGTAAAGTTCAACTTATTTACCATAACACCACTCATTTTTTTAATTTTTTTTTCAAGTCCTTAGATCTTACATCTAATGCACGATATTCATTCTTATTTCTTTCATTAGATTGCATTCTCACTTAATCTAACACACACACACACATATACATACATGTGTTTGGATTTCTCTGTCCATATATCATGGAAATGCTTGAATAGAACTATTTTGAAGAAATTTGAAAATTAATATGTATTGATTTGAATGCAAGTAAAGGTAATGTATATGAACACACACCCTTCCCAATTCGCATACAACATTTTTTTGGGATTTTACTGGGTTCGATGTTGTTGATGATGATTTGAATGCAATTTTTTTTCTCACACTTAATCTCCATCCAAAATACCCTCTCTATTTTACTCCCTATTTTTTCTTTAGCATTTTCCGAGTTCCAAACAGACCCCAAGCAATTGCCTAATGTTTGGAGAGATTCTAGATCACATGGTAAAGTTAAGTTAGCTGGGAGATGCAGAGATGCTATATTGCTTAGAGGGATCTTGTATTCTTTAATCTCTGATTATGTTGTCATTTATTGTTGATTAATACAGATGTGTTTCGTATCTCTCCATAGGGAAATCTGAATTTGATTACTCAAGCATTGGGAGCCGTGGGACGTAAGCTACAGGTGATACCTGACCCAACAACCATGCATTATCGCCTACCGAATGACCTTTCTATTCGAGTATGTAGAGAATATGACGACTTCATTGCAGAGCTCGTGAACAAATTTCCACATGAAAAGGAAGGAATTCTCAAGTTTTATAGTGAATGTTGGAAGGTTTTTTCTTAATCAAGTTGATGTCAGCTGCTACCTCTTTTGGTTTTAATACTCATATTTCTTTAGTTTTTAACTTTTTTGTCATTTCTTTGTTTATTCGATGTGTTGGGCAGATCTTCAATGCTTTGAATTCCATGGAATTAAAATCAGCGGAGGAACCCCTTCTGCTCTTCAGACAATTTTTTAAGAAGCCCCTCGAATGCTTGACACTTGGTAATTCTCTCTTTCACTTCAATAACGTTACAGATACAACAATAACAAACAAACCCAGACTCCCAGTAGAGAAGCGGGGTCTAAGGTTTGGGGAGGGTGTGTCGACGCATACCTTTTCCTTACTTGGAAGTTGAGAGGCTGTTTCCAAGTGTTACAGAATAAAGTAGCACTTTTAGCTTTTTAAGTATCACCCTTGTCCTCCATCATTCTCACAAAGATATGCTTGTATGGAACAAGTATTCTCACTTTTTTTAAAGTTAATTTACGAATAACTTCCATCACGGACTTTTTGAAAGGAAAATTTAAATATGGTAATCTTGGAAATGGAGAATCAACTGCACACCTAGTATAGGAACTGACCTATACCTGTGGGACAAACCCCAATTGAATACAAATCCACTTTCCTCTTCCTTGTATTTCATATTTAGGAAAATTTATAAGTATCTTAAATCAAAATGTTATTTCATTTTTTCTGTTTTCTCCTTACAGCTTTTTATTTGCCCCAGAATGCTGGCGACATTGCTCGGAAGTTCATAAAAGATGCCCAGTTGCTCTCCTTTATAGATGCGGAGGTTAGCTGCTATGCTTGCTAACTGCTCCTCCCTCTTCACAATAAGTGCCATTTTGTAGAAAAAAATCATTTCACATGTGTCTTTTTTTTATAAAACCAAGACATTCTTTTATGCTATTTTGTCATTTTTGCCCGTCTTTGTGACCCCTTTGCAAAAGTAACCATCAATCATATTTAAATGTTAGTAAGAGGGTAGTAATGTGACTAATGTCATGTTTCTATCCATTTGAGAACTTCTAAATATGTTTGATTTCATCCAAAACGACACTTGTTATGGAAAAGAGTGAGTATTTGTTTGAGCTTTCAATTTCATACTTTGCCCACTAACAATTTCTTGATTTTCTTAAAATTGTTTTTCAGTGCTTCATTATCAGCACCGTGAATGCTTTAAAAACACCAATGATCAATGCAAGCATGGTACTTTCCTGTTAACTTCCCACCTTCCCAGTCGATCCATGTAGTTCCCATCTAGTTACAAGGGTATTCTTCCATAGGTCCTATGCGACAGGCATTTTGGTGGAGTCAACTATCCTGCTGGTGGAGTAGGAGAAATTGCCAAGTCATTGGCAGAGGGTTTGCAAAGCCAGGGTAGTCAAATACTATACAAGGCAAATGTAACCAATATTATTGTTGACAACGACAAAGCTGTAAGATTGATTACTACACTTGTTGCTCCTTCTAAGGGTCTGTTTGGATGGACGGTTTGGATAGCTTTGGAGAAGAAGAGTTTTGATGGTTGGTGTATATCATGATAGATAGAATGTTTCTAAACTTGAATAAAAGGTGATAAAAAAGCTATATTCCTGTCCTTCAATATTGTTTGCACTTTGACTTCATAGAGTTTAACTGTTGAAAAGTGAAGTATGAGATTGGAGTTTTTTAAGAAGAGAGAAATGTTACAAGCCACACTCTTTTTAAAAAGGAAATGAGTGAAGTGTAAAGTTAATTTTAGGATGGACGAAAAAGGAAAGTGCTAATTATATTTTGGGATTGACAAAAATAGAAAGTGTGGACTTTATTGAGGGATGGAGACAGTATGATCACCTACTATGTTGTTCCTTTAAATTGTATAAAATCTCAAATATATACTTTGTAGCGAAATATAGACTTATCCCTCAAAACCCTTTGCCTGTAAATTCTCCAAAGCACTCTACTGTCTCCATCCATCGGTTTGAGAGTCAATTTCATGTTATGAGATGCAATGCAAATGTGTTTTTTTGTTCTTGTTTGCCTTGTAGGTGGGAGTGAAACTGTCGGATGGGAGGAATTTTTATGCTAAAACCATAATATCCAATGCTACCAGATGGGATACCTTTGGTTAGTTCTTGAATTTTTATGAATTATATTATGTCAAATAGGGGTGACTGGATGAGAACCGAAGGATTCTTTTACATGCTTGGTATAATATATGGAAGTAAATCTTTGCAAAACAAAAAAACCATGGGAATGAATGTGCACCGATGGGGGGATATGGGCCTTGACCATCGTGGATCCGGGCCAGCTCCACGCTAAGATGCATGCGCAGCCTGCATGTTAAAGGAGGATGGGCTATGCATTGGGCCAAAGCAGGTGGGCGGACGAGCTCATGATGGATGACCAATTCCTCGGGGATGATGATGCGCCGTTTGCTCCATCGCCAAGATCGTGGAGGAAGACCAGGAATGACGATTACTTGCCATGTACACCCATCCTTGTGTTCTATAATTCTATAAATAGAGGGGGAGTTCCTTGTAAGAGGCACGATCATCTAGCAATAATATACATACTCTCTATTGTTCATCATCTTCTCGAGCTCTGTCTCAATACTTATTCACTCATAATCGATTGTTAAATTCGATGAGACGGGTCGGGTTGTCTGGTGGGATTAAATTCCATCACCCATAGATTTAAGAAAGTAAATCACAATCAAATCTCCTAAATTCTAGGCAAGCAAATCGATTGTTTTCCATGGCTGAACAGAAAAACTGCAAAACTGAAATTGGCCAAATGACCGATTAAATTGAAGCAAGCAAAACTGAAACTGATCGTAACCGATCCAACCATACGGTGTCCAGCTACTGGTTTAAGGTTTAGGCTTTGAAAACTGACCGAGCCAACCAAAACAAATCAAAACGGACCAAAATCTGTCTAACCCTACAAAAACACTAAACAGACCAAAACTGCAAAGGACTTAAGTTAGTTGGTATAATGCTGTTTATTGCATTTTTGAAACCAGAATCCGACCTAATTTGGATCACTTTTAGACTTTAGTCCTAATTAGTTTTAATATAGACATATGACATATAACTTCTGTGAAAATAGGTTGACTTGTATGCATACTTTTTAATTGTAGGGAAGCTTTTAAAGGAAGAGAATCTGCCAAAGGAAGAAGAAAATTTCCAGAAGAGATATGTTAAGGCACCTTCTTTTCTTTCTATCCATGTGGGTGTTAAAGCCGATGTTCTACCAGCCAACACAGATTGCCACCATTTTATACTTGAGGTAGTGAGGTACCAGTGCAATTCAGCAGAACATTTCATTCTGTCTATTTGTTTATTTCATTTTCTATGGTCTTTGGATTCTACAGGATGAATGGGAAAATTTAGAAAAGCCTTATGGAAGTATATTTTTGAGCATTCCAACCGTGCTTGATCCATCATTGGCACCAGAAGGGTGTCATATTCTTCATATATTTACAGTTTCAAGCATAGAGGACTGGGAGGTAGTATTTATTTAATATATCATTGAATCCAAACCCTGTTATCTAAAAAAAGTATCTTTATTCATCTGTTGAGTTCCAACAATATGTTGCTTATTCATTAGGGGCTCTCTCAGAATAGTTACAATGCAAAGAAGGAGCTTGTGGCCGACAGAATCATAAACAGGCTTGAAAAGACACTATTTCAAGGCCTCAAATCTTCCATTGTTTTTAAGGAGGTATGATTCATTTTCCTAGTTGCTGTGATGTTTTTGAGGAGAGAAACTCGAGTGAACTAAGAACCTATGTCCTGTGTTTTCTTCATACTTTTTGATGGCATGACCTTCTTAAAAGGGGAAAAAATCTGAACTTATTTGTTTCATGTTCCAGTTTTAGTTAAAACAGAAGAATTAGTAGTAGTAAATTTGTCTTTTATGATTTGGTTCCGTTTGACATTAGCTTCAACATCTGGCTTTCAAAACACTAGGGTAACACCATCGTTGACGCTAGGGGTGACAGTCGTCTGTATATTGGTATACACACAGGACATAATCGTATGGCCACATACGAATATGTCAAAATTATAGACGATTGTCATCCGTGGCGACAACGGTGACGTTACCCTAGCATAGCCCTTTGGTTTTAAAAATTTTATTCAGTGGTAGACTTAAGCTTCAACGTTTTCTAAGCTAGAATGTGCCATTAAAAACTAATCCAAAAGACCAAAACGCTAACAAAAACCATAAGCACTCTTCCCTAACAAAGCCTTTATGTTATCACAGGTAGGAACACCAAAGACACATAGACGTTACCTTGCTCGTGATAGTGGAACATATGGACCAATGCCGCGCAAGGCTCCAAAGGGTTTGTTGGGGATGCCATTTAACACAACAGTATGTCTGTCGTTGGTTACTGTTATGTGCACTTTTGTATAATGGAAACTATATTTTGCTCTAATTTTTTCCTCACTGTATGAACTTGTTTATCGATTTTGTTTGACACTCCAGGCTGTAAATGGACTGTATTGCGTTGGGGATAGTTGTTTTCCAGGTCAAGGTGTCATAGCCGTGGCCTTTTCTGGAGTAATGTGTGCTCATCGTGTTGCTGCCGATCTAGGTAATTAAACATACAATTTTCACTGCTCAACTTAGAACCAACGTGTTTACTTGATATTTTTGCATTTATTATTGGACCTCCTACGACTTGAAAAATAATTTTATTTGCCTTTAAGCCTGCTTGCCCAGCACTGTAGTAACTACTTTAATTTGATGGAAAATCCTTCTCTTTACTGGCATAGGATTTGAGAGGAAATCCCCTGTGCTGGACAGTGCTTTTCTTGGGCTACTTGGTTGGCTACGAACATTGGCATGATAACATTGTACATTTGTTCCGGTATGAATTAAACATACAATGATATATTCACTTGCAAGTGGCAATGTTTGAGCTCCCGGTAAATCAACACGACACATTAACTGTCCATTGCTTCTCACTTTTTATGAGGTTTTGGGGAACAAGTATAGCAATGCATTGATGGTCTAATTACTCTTATAGAGCGGCAAGTGTTTGTTTTGAGTAAGTTTCTATACATCTTGACCCCAAAACTCCAATGAAATAGGGATTATGTTGGGTTTGCTGATATTCTAAATATGCCTATTATGTATCTATAAAGGATTTGGTTCAAGTTATGCATACCAAATACCAATAAAACTACTCTTATGCAACGCTAATGATCATGTCAATACAACAACTCTAGTAGATTCCCACGAAAATATGGTCCGGAGAGGACGTCTACGTAGACCTTACCCTTACTTAGAAAGCTGAGAGGCAAATGTCAACATGACAACATGTCATCAAACCAATATTGCATATTTATTTTTCTTAGCCCTTTGTTACGGACGAATCTAGACGTATAATATCTTTGATTAGATAAATATTGTAGTTATGTTAGTTATTGGATATGGTCCGATTTTCTTATGCAGTTTGTTTCTATATACAATTCTTGTCTTGCAGAATCTTATATATATCACTCGTCTTTGTACAGATAATTCATTTTAAGTGCTCCGTATAAACAGAATATTTTCACCAAATATTCTTTCAATTCTATCACGTTATCTGGGTAAGTTTTGGCTCACCTTATTTGTCAAGATGTCTGTCTGAGTGTTCATTCCTAGCAACCTGAGATTCTTCAGCGCAATTGTATGTATGATTGTATGAATTGCATACCCAAATGCATGTGGACCATTGAACTCAATTGTCCGACTGAAAGTCTATACCCATCGACTTGTCGTCCTTCAATTTGAGGGGATGTGTTTAGAGTCCAACATTGGAATGTTGAAGAGAAAATGATAGACTTATAAGTTCTTGAGTTGAAGTAGTTAATTAATCAGATTCAATTTTTTATGTAGTTAAACTCAAATGTCTTATTCCCCAATCTAATAATATCCATCCTATCTTAAATTCTAGTCCAATGCTAGGAAGTGTACTCCAAGTGCACACTACACTTTCTTCACCACACAATTTTGGGTGTGGATAAGAAGATTAGAGAATAGATTAGGAAGGTGCGGTGAAGAGAGTGATGGTGTACAAATGAGGTACGCTTTGTAGTTTGTACTCTTAGCATTACTTGATAAAAATTGATTGATCTGTTTTCGATCCGAAACTCAATTCAAAAATATTGAGTCTTGAACAAAAGTTTTGTAGACCAAACTTAAAGGTCAGTGATCCCAAAACATGTCAAAATGGGTCAAACCTGATTGAACTTGATTTGATTAACTTGTTTTGTAAAAGTTTTTTTTTAAATCATGTACTTTAATATGAAAAATAATGTGACATAATAATGTTATATATTTTTTCTTATTACTCATTTTGAGAGAATAAATTTATATTTTCAAACAAATTTTATGATATCACATAGTTATCTTATACTACAAGTAATATTTTAAAATTGGTATGTATTTAATTTTTTAATAGTATTTATAATATTGTTTAATATATATTTAAAAAGTAATTAAAAATTTAAAACATAGCATTAAAATAGATTTAACGTAATGTGTACTACCTTTGTCCTTGTATATTTGTTTGTTTTTGACGACATTTGATCTTGAATTAAATAGAAATTATATGGTATATCACCGTGCTCTAAGTTGTTTAAACATTTAAACATTATCCATGTTGACATATGGCACGCCCACTGAATTATTTTTATTCTATCTTTGAAAAAAAGTTTTATTTTGTAATTTTATTGTTATTGAATTTATATTTATAATAAATTGTTGTAATTTTCTTGTTTGATTTGATTCTTAAAATTATTTACAGAGTAATTTATTATTTTTGTAATTTATGTATTCATCACTTATTTTATGATAAAAAAAAACTAATTTTATTTCATGATATAATTCAGAGGATGAAATATTTAATATAATAAATAAAGTAGGAGTGGGATCCTTGAATAAATAAATGAATGGATGAATAAAACGGATTGTTAGTCATACTCCGTATTTGCTTAAAAAATACTCCTTCCGTTCTCAAAAACACTTCCTCTTTCATTTTTTCCACTTTCAACAAAACACTTTCCTTTTCTATTAAAAAACAACTTTTACACTTATTTTTTCATACCCTACCTATCACATCATACTTTTTCTCTAATAATCTATCCATCACATCTTACATTTACCCATCACATCAGGAGCAAAATTGGAAATCAGCTATAATTTAAGACTTCCTTATTTTTACCCCAAATCAAAATGGGAAGGGTTTTTCCAAGCGGAGAGAGTAACATATTTTAAGATGAATAATGTGGAGATGATATAAATGAAATAAAATGATTGGATTAATGAATTATAATTGAGGTGCCCCACTAGGCAAATTCTTACATAGATTTAAGATCCATGCTCATTTCATGGACCTTAGTATATTTGTATTATTAAAAAAATGTGTCTTTTACAAAAAAGAAAATATCTACATGCAATTTTATGAAAAATGTAAGAACCGTGGAATCATGTAATCATCACTCGGTAACATGATTGAAAAAATGCGGGAGATTTACCCAAATCCCAAGTGGAATAATATTTTATGAGAAAAAAAAAAGAAACTCAAGTATGCTCCTCTTCCTACGGATGAAAACCACCCAGCGGTCAACTGTAATTTCCAATGTTTAACCGCCACAAATTAACAATGGCAAACCATGTTTATTGACATGATGATTACCCCAAATACCACACAAATCCAATGGAAAATCCAATTATTATACTCCTAATTAATTACTAATATGGGCATGGCAACTTGATAACACTAACGGTCCATAAATATAATTCAATATCACCAAGCTAAATGAAAAAGAAATTTGAGCGAGGTAGTCTCTCAATGCCCAAAAAACCAATCTATATATTAACTTTTTAATAATAAATTGTTTTGTTATAAAATTTATATTATTCATCTAAAAGATACCGTTATGTCATGCTTGTATATATAAAATGAGACTGTTCAGTATAATTGTTATTTTTAAACAATAAAGAAAAACATATTTTCTGCATAACCGAATTTTAGTGAGCATTCGGTTATCCAAAAATGAATATTCAGTTGCTCAAAAATAAGTATTTAGTTACTCGTAAATGAGTACTCACCACATTTATATTGTGACTCTAATTCAAACATGTGATTTTCCATTTGAGAAAAAGTTACAGGAATGACGTTGGACTTTAAAATCACGGGCAATCGAAATCTTAAACACGGAATAATAAAAGTGAAACTTCATTAAGTATATAGGGCAAGGCATTGTTTAATTAGGAACGCTGTTAATTAGCATTTTCATTTTAAATAAATTTTTAACAATACAAATTAATTTTGAAAAACTAACATTAGATACGTCTTTCAATAGACGTAAATACACTTGTTCTCTTCGTTTGGTTTATTAGTCCTCATCTAAATTTATTAAAGTCTGATCTAATCTGAATCTTTTTTATCTGATCTGAACACTTTTTAATTTGATGTGATTCTCTTTAAATTTGAAGTTTTTTATATGACATTAATATTTTTGATTTTATCTAATCTGAACCTTTATGATTTGATCTAATTTTTTTTATATAATTTGATTCTAATAAAAATATTCTTTACTACGTGCTACAAAGAGAGGAGTACATAACAAAGACTTCTGCATTAGCAACTCAATCGGTCTCAGAGGTAAAATTTGAAACCGGCCACAGTGTAAGAGCAATTTACCTCTTTTCACAATCCCATCGGGCGGTCGGGCACTTTGAAACATCAAAGATTCAAAGACAAAAACATACTCTCTCCGTCCCTAAATATTTGCCACACTTGTATTCTCGAGGCAAAATATTAAGTTTTTTCAATTCATTTTATTTACATATTGGTATAGAAATAAAGAATAAAATTTACATATCAAAAAAACTACATGAAAAGTTCTTCGAAATAAGAGGTGTCAAGAATATTTTATTTTATCAAATAAGCAATGAAAATGTAGAAATAAACAAAAGTTTCTGCGACTACTGAAAAAGCAAATGTTGTAAATATTTTGGGAAGAAGGGAGTAAGTTCCACATGAAAGGTGAGGCCCAAGGGAGTGAATAGTCAAATCAATGTCTTTAATTCCCCAAACCTGAAGAATCTTTCTCTGTTTCCCTCCCATTTCCTTTCACTATTTCTACCATTCCACCCTTGCCAAACTTGCCCAAATATGCCACCATATCCATACCAGAAGCTGAGCCACTCACCCCTCCGTCTCGTCACCTTAACTCTTCCCTTTCCGAAAACTCAGAATTTCTTCTCAGCACCCACAATTCCGAGATGTGCACTTTGAATATGGGGCTTGCAGTCGCAGCAGCAGCAGCTTTGGATGGTTACAAACCCGTGTTCCAGAAACAGAAGAGTTTGTGCTTTAGGAATGAGAATTGTGGCGATATCTTGTTTGGGGGCTTGAATTTAGGGTTTCGAAGTGCGGAACACAGAAAAAGATGTGTTTTTTCGCAGTTGAAATCGGTGGCTGGTGCCGATAAAACAGCCCAAAGTGCTGAAATGTACGATGCAATCGTGATAGGGTCTGGTATTGGCGGGTTAGTCGCTGGGACTCAGTTGGCCGTGAAAGGAGCCAAGGTCTTGGTTCTGGAGAAGTATGTGATTCCCGGCGGGAGCTCCGGGTTTTACCAGAGAGATGGTTTCACTTTCGACGTTGGGTCTTCTGTCATGTTTGGATTCAGCGACAAGGTTAGTTTTGCCTCTGAAATCATGAAATTTCCTTTCTTCTTCTTCTTCTTCTTCCTATTTTTGGTGGAAACATAAGCATGGGGCCATGTGATGAAACCTACATTGAGGGTATGTTTGGAACTCCGGAAATGGCAGGGGAAAAATATTATTCCGTATTCAGTAATGGGAGATGATCTATTGATTAGAGTGATTTATGTATTCTTTAATCTCTGATTATGTTGTCATTTATTGTTGATTAATACAGACGTGTTTCTTATCTCTCCATAGGGAAATCTGAATTTGATTACTCAAGCATTGGGAGCTGTTGGACGTAAGCTACAGGTGATACCTGACCCGACAACCGTGCATTTTCACCTACCGAACAACCTTTCTGTTCGAGTATGTAGAGAATACGACGACTTCATCGCACAACTCGTGAACGAATTTCCACATGAAAAGGAAGGAATCCTCAAGTTTTATAGTGAATGTTGGAAGGTTTCTTCTTACTCAATTTGATGTCAGCTCCTACCTCTTTTGGTTTTAATAAATTTCTTCACTGCTAACTTTGCCTTTGCAAACATTTGTTGTGTTTAATCGATGTGCTGGGCAGATCTTCAATGCCTTGAATTCAATGGAATTAAAATCAATTGAGGAACCCCTCTACCTCTTCGGACAATTTTTTAAGAAGCCCATCGAGTGCTTGACACTTGGTAATTTTTTTTATTCTCTTCGGTAAATGTTACATACACGTAATATGTATTATTACTTGTCATGATATCCCGTGTTTAATTGTTTACAGCAGCATTTTCTATGATCACCCATTCACCCTTGCACTTCAAACATTCTACTTCATCAGTCTCACAAAATATGCTTGTATGGAATAATTCTTCTAATTTTTTTTTGTAAAGTTATTCAACAAAAAAATCCCATCCTGGACTTCTGTAAATAAAATCTTAAGTAGGGTAAATTTAGAAATGGAAAATCAACTGCACACGTAATATGGGAACTGACCTATATTTGTGGCACAGACCCCAATTGAATACAAATTTCCCTTTCTTCCCATTTATTTCATATTTAGGCATATTTATAAGTATCCTAAATCAAAATGTTCTCTCATTGTTCCTGTTTTCTCTTTACAGCTTCCAATTTGCCCCAGAATGCTGGGGACGTTGCTCGGAAGTTCATAAAAGATGAACAGTTGCTCTCCTTCATAGATGCTGAGGTTAGCTATTTTGGAGGAAAATTTTGTTTCACATTAGAAAGCCAAGACAACATTTTTATTTAACCAAGCCCATACTTAGTGCACATTATAGAGCCAAGACAATATTTTTATAAAACCAAGCCAATACTTAGTGCTGCTTTGTCATTTTTGCCTGGCTTTGAGACCTTTTGCAAAATTAACCATCAATGATACTCCATATTAAAATTTTTGTAAGAGGGTAATATTGTCAGAATTTTTTTCATTTGAGAACTCATAATATTTTTTTATTTCATCCAAAATGACACTTGTTATGCAAAAGAGGGAGTTTTGTTTGAGCTTTCAATTTCATACTTAGCACATTAATGATTTCTTGAAAAATTAAAAAACTATCCTTGTTCTTCAGTGCTTCATTGTCAGCACCACGAGTGCTTTACGAACGCCGATGATCAATGCAAGCATGGTACTTTCCTATGAACTTAACTTCCCACCTTCTCAAATTGATCCATGTTGTCCCTATCTAGTTACTAGGGTATTTTTCCATAGGTCATATGTGAGAGACATTTTGGTGGAGTCAATTATCCTGCTGGTGGAGTAGGAGAAATTGCCAAATCCTTAGCAGAGGGTTTGGCTAGCCAGGGTAGTCAAATACTATACAAGGCAAACGTAACCAATATTATTGTTGACAACGGCAAAGCTGTAAGATTCATTACTACATTTTCTGCTTCTTCTAAGGGTCTGTTTGGATGGAGGGGGTTGGATTCTTATGAAGAAGAAGGTGTTTGAGTGCTTGTTCTATATTATGATAAGTAGAATGTTTCTAAAATTGAATAAAAGATGATCAAAATGTTATACTCCCTTTGCCCCCCAATAACATTTGCATTTTGACTTCATAGAGTTTAAGAAAAGTGTTGACAAGTAAAAAAATGTGCTTGGAATTTTTTAGAAGAGACAAATGTTATGAGCCACATTCATTTCCTAAAAAGGAAATGTGAGAAGTGTAAAGTTTACTTTGGGATGGACAAAAAAGTTAAGTGTAAACTTCATTGTGGGATGGAGGAAGTATGATAACGTACTTTGCTATTCCTTTAAATTTTATAAAATCTCAAATATATTCTTTATATCAAAATATAGACTCATCTCTCCAAAACTTTCGCCTTTAAAATTCTCCAAAGCAGTGAAAACACTCCATCCAATTGGTTTAAGAGTCAAATTCATGTTATTAGATGCAAAATTAAGATGTTTTTTTTGTCGTTTGCCTTGTAGGTAGGAGTTAAACTATCGGATGGGAGGAATTTTTATGCTAAAACCATAATATCGAATGCTACCAGATGGGATACCTTTGGTTAGCTCTTGAACCTTTATGGATTCTATACTGTCAAGTGTCAAAAAGGGTTGACTGGATGAGAAGTGAAGGATTCTTTTACATGGTATAAAATATGGAACAAAATCTAGACAAAACTGAAAATCCTTGGAAGTGAATGCCTACAGATTTGTTGAAGTAAATCACAATCACTTCTCCTCAATTCTAGGCAAGCTAAGCAATGGTTTTCCAGGTCTGAGCTGAAAAACTATGAAACTGAAACTGACCGACAAACTGAAACAACCAAAACTGGAACTGATCGTAACCAATCCAACCATATGGGGTTCGGGTACTGGTTTGAGGTTTACGCTTCGAAAACAAATGGAACCTACCAAAACAAATCAAAACTGACCTAACTGATCAAAACTTACAAAAACAGACCAAAACTGAAACCCACTTAAGTTATTCAATTTGGTGCTGTGTTTTGCAATTTTAAGAACTGAATCCGAACTAAACTCGATTACGTTTAGTCATAATTAGTGTTTCTATAGAAATATGACATACTCCCTCCGTCCCAAACTGAACTTTACATTTGACTTTTCACGGTCAGCAATGCGACACTTTGACTATTAATAAATTTATCTATACATAGATAAATGTTATAAAAATTTGATTAATAAAAACTACATCTTAAAATGAATCAATGATATTAAATTTACATCATAACTAAATATAACTTTTTCACAAATCATAGTCAAAGTTTGTAAAAATTGACCAAGAAAAGTCAAATGTAAAGATCATTTTGGGACGGAGGGAGTATAACTTTTGTGTTAATGCATTCACCTATATGCATCCTTGTTAATTGTAGGGAAGCTTTTGAAGGAAGAGAAACTGCCAAAGGAAGAAGAAAAATTTCAGAAGACATATGTTAAGGCACCTTCTTTTCTTTCTATCCATGTGGGGGTTAAGGCAGATGTTCTACCAGTCAATACAGATTGCCACCATTTTATCCTCGAGGTAGTGAGGTACCTGTGCAATTCATACGAAGTATTAGAATATTTAATTCTGTCTATTTGTTTGGTTCATTTTCTATGGTCTTTGAATTCTCCAGGATGAATGGAAAGATTTAGAAAAGCCTTATGGAAGTATATTTTTGAGTATTCCAACTGTGCTTGATCCATCATTGGCACCAGAGGGATGCCATATTCTTCATATATTTACAATTTCAAGCATAGATGACTGGGAGGTAGTATTTATTTAATATATCATTGAATCCAAACCCTGCAATATAAAAAAATTAACTTTCTTCTTCATCATTTGAGTGCCAACAATAAGTTATCTATTCATTAGGGGCTCTCTCAGGATGTATACAATGCAAAGAAGGAGAACGTGGCTGACATGATCATAAACAGACTTGAAAAGACACTATTTCCAGGCCTCAAATCATCTATTGTTTTTAAGGAAGTATGATTCATGTTCCTGTCTGTGATTCATGTTTTAAGGATATAAATCTCAGAGTAAATTGATCACCCAATATGTGTTGTGCTTTCTTCATACATTTTGATGGCATGATCTTCTTAAGAGAAGGAAAACATCTGAGCTTGTTAGTTTCATGTTTAGATTTTAGTTAATATAGAAGGACTATATATAAATTAGTTTCCCAACTTGGGTCGGACTAACAAAGTTTTTTTATGTTATCACAGGTAGGAACACCAAAGACACATAGACGATACCTTGCTCGTGATAGTGGAACCTATGGACCAATGCCACGCGGGACTCCAAGGGGGTTATTGGGAATGCCATTTAACACGACTGTAAGTTACTCTTTGGTTAGTGTATGTACAATTGTGCTCTTTTGTATAATGTAAAACTGAATTTGCTCTAATTTCCCCCCATTGTACACTGAATGAACTTGTTTATCTATTTTGTTTGAAATTTCAGGCTGTAAATGGACTATATTGTGTTGGGGATAGTTGTTTTCCAGGTCAAGGTGTCCTAGCCGTAACCTTTTCTGGAGTAATGTGTGCTCATCGGGTCGCTGCTGATTTAGGTAAACACACAATATTCAATGCTTAACTTAGAACCAATGTGTTTAGTTGATATGTGCACACTTATTATGGACCACCTACAACTTAAATAGCTTTATTTGTCTTTGAGCCTGTTTGCCCAGCATTGTTGTAACAACTTTAGTTTGACGGAAGGTCATTTTCTTTACTGGCATAGGAATTGAGAGGAAATCCCCCGTGCTGGACAGTGTTCTTCTTCGGCTGCTGGGTTGGCTACGAACATTGGCATGATAATATTGTATATTTGTATGAGTAAATATTACACAGTCGGTTATATATTCAGCGACATAATTTACTAGAGAAGGGTGGTAGTCTATTTTCATTTGTAAGTGGCAACAAGATCCTCGAGTTATGTATGTACCTCCCGGAAAATTGAATGTTGAAACACTTAAAGAAAATAGAGTACAATGTTATACCTCTTCACATTCTTGGGTAAATGAAAGTCGCCTAAGGGTCACTTGTGTAAGTTATTTTTTTAATCTAACTATGTATACTAACTATTACGTACATTGCCAATGAAGTTAACAGGCCCTTTTTGCCAATGTTTGAGCTTCTGGTAAATAATGGACTAAATCAACATCACATCAAATGTCCCTTGCTTTTCTTTTTAAGTTTTGGGAAATAAATGTAGCAATGCATTAATGGTCTAATAGAGGGGTAAGTTTTTGTTAAGAGTAAGTTTCCATACATCACTGATGTTTTATATACATATATGTATTTTGTATCCATGAAGGATGTAGTTCAAGTTATGCAAATTAATAAGACTATTGTTATTCAACACTAATGATGTCTATATGTCATCAAGTCAATATTGCATTTGTATTTTTCTTAGCCCTTGCATTCCTGCAGGGTTCTATTTGTCCAGCTGCTTGGTGTCTACTTCTATAATCTGTATGCATAATGAAGCACTTACTCATAAGATCATATTTTTCTTAGCAGCCTTATATGCCTCCCTACCTTATTTTAGAACTCTTGGAGAGTGTGATGAAACCCAAACACATATTTTGCCGGAGTAATTTCTTAGTCACCTTATATGTGCATTGCCACAAGCACATGACACAATATGGCATGCCACATAACTTTTCTATAAATATATGCCACAATTAAATAGTTAAAATAGAATCAACAATTAATGATTGAATCAAGAAAATTTGCTGAACACAGAGGCTTGTTGTTTGCTTTAGCCATAATAGAACATATACAATATTTTGATACTTTGTACAAATAGGTGTAGCCTTAAATGTTTCATTACTTGCTGCAAGCATGAAAAATATGCAGCAGCTTCATAATTTTGGCACTTGACTTTGCTTCTGTCATTTTAACAACTGAGTTTTGGTACAGTGACATGAAAAGTTATCTTTGGGCTTGTCTGTCTCCAAAAAGAAGTCTGAATTGTCTAAGCATCAGATTGAAGTTTCATTCTCCTCAATGATATGTATGCCAAGAGCCTATAACCAACTACCATAGCTGCCAGTGCACTTACTTCTTTGACTCCGCTGTCTATTTTTATCCCATTCACTGAATTTGTAATGTGTTCATATTGCACCTTCAGGAGAAGCTTGAAAGTGTGATAGTTGAAGGAGAGATACCGCAGCCATGCTATGAATCCTGGCACTTTCTGCAGAGCACCAAGCCATCCCATGTTAGGTTTTTTTGTTTACTGAAAATATTTTCGTGGAAAATGCTTTCTGATTTTTTTGTGTTTGGAGCAGAAATGCTTTCTTTTGGGAAGATTTCTCTGGAGTCTAGACTTGTTTTGGATTCAAAATGGGAAGGCATATTCCAAAAATTGGGCAATAACTATGGGATGGAGGGAGTATTACACACATCAATTTTTTTTTCTTAGAAAACATTTTCAATGACAAGTTATTTTAGTTTTTCTTTCCCTAGAAACAAATAGAGCCTTAGTTATTTTACTCCCTCTGCCTTTAAAAAAAACTTCATATTCACTATTCAACTATTTCTTCTTTGTTCACTTATTTATGTCAATCATTTTTTATAATTAAATAGTCATCTCACCTCTTGATTAATACAACTTTTGGTGTAATTTTAAGATATTTAAATTTTATTTTTAAACTTTACATCAATATCCAAATACATTGAATCACTTCAGTCAAACATCATAAACCATAAACTAAAGTTTATTTAGGGACAAAGTAAGTATATTTAACTTGTCTGGTACCATCTTTTGGGGTATTAGATGAAAAGTTAGTTTCTTTTGTAGAAACATGTCTCTTTTTACAACTCTCTGTTTAGGATGTACTTCGTAGGGTTTTTTTTGGGTTGGTATATTCTCATAGCCAAATTAATGCAAATGTTCTGTAGCTAGTTGGTTTTTCAACTTTTGAGCTTAGTTTGGATGTTAACCTGTATAAAATATCCACCAGCTAACATAAATGTCATCACTGTAACTGAAGCAAGTGTTGTTGCCCTCTTTAGATCCATTAGTGTGGCCCCAATAGCTAGTCCTAGTCCCTGCAAGAAAGCATAGTTTTTTTTGCAAATGACCCCAAGTAACTGAAATCTCTTAGGCTATGTTTGGAACTCAGGAAATGAAAAAATGACAGGGAAATGTAAAGAATATGAACAGAATTCATTTTTTAACTCTTTGTTTTACCCATAGACCGGTGATCGAACAGGTCAAGACACTAGTTCAATGGTCGAACCAGTGGTTCGAATGGTTGAACTAGTGGTTCACACATATTTAAAAATTATGAATTTTATATATATATATATATATATATATATGTATGTATGTATGTATGTATGTATATCCGTGTGTGTGAAAAATAATATGTAATTAAAACAATACCTCTTCTATCTATATATAAAGAATTTATGATGTATTATTAAATTTATAATCACTTTAATGTATTCGAGTAGTAGCATTAAATCTTTTTTTAGAAAAAGTAGTAGCATTAAATTGAAAAAAAATACATTTTATGGGTATTTAGAAACATTAAATGTTTATAAAACAAGAGTTGATTTTTTTGTTTAGTATTTTATCCAATATTTTCAAAAAATTCAAATGAGTTAATATTTTTGGGATATGTACTTTGTGTTAGTATCAATTGCATCAATAGATAAGAGTTTGAATCACAATTTCAACATTATATTTTTCAAAATTATAGAGATGAAAAGTAGTCTTTTTAAAATATGTATTTCTTTTAACTTCAGGATATTAAACTAAGTTATGCTAATAGTTAACAAGAAGTAAATTAGTATAGATGGTGGCTACCTTGGTTTAGGATTATGGGGTCTTGTGTTTGAAGCCCACGAGTCCAAAACTTTTGGAAAATTTGGACGCAAAAAAAAACTGGTTCGCCGATTTAACCGGCCGGTTGGTACCGGTTTGAGCCGGTTTGGTGCGTGTAGCGGTCTTCAAGGCTGGACCGGACCGGTTTGCCTACCGGTTCACCGGTGTCTGGTCTGGTTTTCAAAACTATGGTTTTACCATGGAAGTGCGTAGGAAAATCCGAAAATCAAAGTTAATTGAAAAAACTCTTTACATTTTACATTTATTTAGATTTTTTAGTCTCTGTAGAACAGAAATATTTAAACATCTAAAATGAGTGTGAACATATCTGAAATTTTTACTTCATCCTGTTCGAAGCAAATATTCATTGTTACCCATATTCTTTCCTGACACTTTTCTATCTATTTTCCTCCACATTTTCTTCCCTAGCTTGATATGAGTTCCAAACAGACCCTCACTAAAATTGAATGAGAACAATAGAATCCATGATAATGACCCCAAGTAGAAGGGATTAAATCCTAGTTGAATTGAGTAGTGGAAAGACTTCTTGTACTTGCAGAAGAGGGTAGGAATATACCTGGGCTGCTACAATACATAGGAAAACAGTAAGCATTGTTAGGAAGAAGGAAGCAGCATCACATTTCAAGCCTGCCATGAAATATACAACTAGAAGAAAGAGTAATGGTAGAAATAGGTCAAGTGGAAGGTCACTGGTGGTCCTAGCCACAAAATATGCACTTAATCGGTACATATCAGCTGCCCTCTCCTTGTTTAGCATTGCCCTTTCCTGAGGAAATGTAAATATTGCTGTGAAGACTGGAAAGAACCCCCAAAATACAGCAATGAAGAAGAGCAGCCCAGCCTGCATAAAGATTCTTCTCATTAAGGTTTGACAATATTTCTTCTTTCTAGTATTTTTTTTCATATCAATATTTCTATTTCTACATTTTTATTGAATGAAAGAAACCTTGTACAAAAGTGGGACAGGAGTATATTTTTGTCCGCACACTTGTTCTTTTTTCATTTCCATTGTACAAAAGCTGTATTGTACCTGTTCTTGTAGCTGAGTAGGGTCATCACCTCCAGATTGCCACCAGAGCATACCCAATATAAGTGATGTTGCAATGACTTGAGTGATTCTTAACCAGCTAAAATAATCATGCTTCCGTTCTTTAAGTCCCCGGCAGAACAATATGGAAAATTGTTCACACCAGGTTGCACCCCACTCTCTCTTTATGGAACTTGCTTTGGACTTCAGCTCTTCATCAATGGGCAGAGAAGCAAGAAGTTTCTTCTTATCAGTTTCTGCTATGTGTGTTTCGTAAGATTCCACCAGATACTGCATCGTGATGAAAATCAGATGAAAATCTGTCAGGTGCTTCATACTCTCTGCATGAAATACTTCCACTAATTTAAACAAACAACAAGGTGAACAAGCTACCCAATGGAGTCCCGGTGCCCTGCTAGTGAGATTCCTTACTGTACTGTAATTGATACTCATGTCAATTAATGTTTGCATGGCTAGTACAATCTTTTACTGTACTGTAATTGATAGTTGTCCTGATAATGGACTGGTAATTTACCTGATGCATAAGTGCTGGAGTTGGCTTTCCATTACTCTTTCCCTGCATGGAATTAGTATTACCCATTTGCACTGTGGCCACTTCTGATGGAAGGGAGACATCATTTACGTTTCCATTAGCAAGGTCTAACAGGAATTCTGCTGGATTCATTGCAATCAGAGGGACACACCCTATTGATGAGAAATAATCCATTGCAGATGACGCCTTCCCAAAGTAAAGCAAGCTTCCTTTCCCTAGAAGAATCAGCTTATCAAACTTGAGGAAGAGCCTGCTTGATGGCTGATGAATTGTGGTAATCACTGTTTTCCCTGCCTGTTTCATTCTTCAGATGTTAATGACAAGAGAAATGTCTTTCAAACTATCGGGTTTTAATTGTCTACTTTTGTGGAAATGTGTTTCCGTTTTAAGAACGTGAACCATTTTGTTCAGTTATATGTAGAACAACTTAGGAGCCATTTGGCTTTGATTCTAAAAAACTGATTTTGTTGATTCAAGAATGAACTGAGAGTTGCATTTGTTTTAGATCCTGAAAAGAATCTATAGCTGATTCTGCTTCCAAAATTTGATTTTTTGAAGTAATCAACTGCTATCCAGAATCAGTTGTTTGTGGAAACATAAACTGCCAAAAAATTGATCATAGCCAAATGGTCCCTATTCCAGAAAATGGTTTTTACGGGCACATGTTATTTTCTTGGAAACAAATAGAACTTTAGCTCGTGCGTTCTTGCTTTTAATTTACCTGAGATATATGATGTAATATCTCAATCATCTTTAATGCAGTTGTAGAGTCCAAACCAGAAGTAGGTTCGTCGAGGAAGAGAAGAGACGGGTTGATTATTATCTCATTGCCAATGCACACACGTTTTCTTTCTCCACCCGAAACTCCCCTTACAAACGAGCCCCCAATCATTGTGTCTTGACACCTGCAAACAAAACACAGTCCCCATTTCTGATCAGATACCACTGCAGCTTAGATCAATATTATTCATTTCAGTTTGGCTGCGCAAATTACCTTTCTAGCCCCAACTCGTGGATGACATCCATTGCCCTCCTTTCCTTTTCCTCCCTTGTAAGCGTCTTTGGTAGCCGGAGGCGGGCAGCATAGGTCAGGGTCTCTTTCACCGTCAAGTGAGGGAAGAGAATGTCATCTTGGGTCACAAATCCTATCCTGCAAATCGTGGGCTCCATTCATGTTACGTTACTCGCCAGGTACATACATTATCCTATATCTCAAAGTAACATAGGCTTTGTTATTTTCTACTTTTTATTCCAGTTATCCAGACTCCCATTAACAGTTATTCCAGTTTCCAGAATCTAGTGAAAATTAATTTGAAAAGAAGAGGTTCAAATTTGTTTGTAACCTGCTCTTGAGTAGCTTGGAATATGGTTGTTCATTATAAGTGATTGAACCACTTGTAGGCTCTCTCACCCTTCCTCCAAGCAGGCTGAGGAGAGTGGTCTTTCCACTTCCGGAAGGTCCCATCAACGCCAAAACTTCCCCGGGATCTACCGCACCATTGATTCCATTCAATATGTCCTTTTCCTTGCCCTTCAACATAACCTTGTAGGTGACCTCCCTAAACTACATGTTTTCAACAAAAAAATGCAAACTCTAACCATCAGCTTAGCTTAAACTTTTAGTTGAAATGATTCTTTTCCTACCATGCACGTAAGTTTTAGTCTTGATTACGTACGGTTCTTTTGACATATTTTGGGTGTCATAATATGACACTGGTGCCTGCGATGCTTCGTTGGGACAATAGGTTCTATACCCCCACCCCACAAACCCCTCGGCCTCCAAGAAAACACTGAAATGTTGCACTAGAAGTGGAACATTTCAGCGTTTTCTCTGAGGAAGGAGGATTAGGAGGTCGGAACAAATTTGGGCCTAAACGGAGCACAATCGGTATGAGTAGTAACTAGTAAGCATTTCATGCACCTTAAGGAAGATTGGTAAGGTACGTTCTGAATGAATCACCATCTTCTTGTCTGTGCCAACTTCAAGATCTTCAGCTGCAACCATATTTGCATTGTTCTTTAAATATTCAAAGAAAATTGGGTAAGACTTTTAGGATTTCTTGGAAAAATGAATTCACTTGTGGTATACTCGTAGTCTATTTTTGCATTTTGTTTTGAAATTTAAATGGTAGCTCATTATTAGTGATGTGAAGTCCTCCAACATTATTGGACTGATAAAATATACTCCCTCTCTCATAATTAAAGGTTTCACCTTTGAATTTCTCTTCTGGCTTGAGTGGCAACAAGAGTGGTAAGAAGCTCACTCTTCAGGACTCGTAGGAAAGTTCACCCAGGTTCGAGTCCTGGTGGAGACGCAGACGTTGGCTCTTTGTGCGTCATTAGATTGAGAAATGTATGAACAAACACTACATTATAATAGAGTCAATAATACTAAAAAAAGGTTCCACCTTTAGTTTGCTACCAAGATAAAAAAAAAGTAAAATTGTGTGGTTGGAAGTAATTTATATAAGAGAAAAATTATAAGAATCACACTTTTTTTTCTTTAATTGGAATGTGAATTTTTTTGGGACAAACAAAAAAAAAGAAATATAAAACTTTTTAAAGCGACGGTGGGAATATATCGTGAATCTTATTACCCCTAGGTATCTTTTTAAGATTTGTTTAAAATAGCAAAAAAAAAAGGATATAATAAAGTTTAATTATTTTTCTAAAGAGTACGTTTACGAATAGTGGAGCTTATGTAGACATCCTTCTTTTATTTTTGGGATATGCTAGGGGTACACCAAATGTGTATCCCAAATGTACACCACTCCCCTTTCTACCATTCATTTTATTTTTTTTATTTTTTATTTTTTATTTTTGAATTTTTTTGCTTTTTTTTTGTGGTGATGGAGGGTGTGGGGGATGTTTGGGGTACACTTTTGGTGTACCCCTGGCATTTTCCTTTATTTTTTCCGAACAACACACGTCCATTATTATCTGCCTGCCACACTTGCAAATTAATTAATTAAAGTGAGACCTATTTCCATCAACGAACCATACTTTATTATTTGATCCAAAATATTTTACTACAAAAACTTTTTTTAAAAAAAAAGTTGGTAAATAATCAAAACATGTGTTTATAAAAAGTCTATCATAGAAACAATTTTGAACTATATATACATTCTCTTTAATTTCAAATAAATCCTGTAGATGAAGAAAAATAAAATTGTACTTATGATAATATTGATATAAAAAATGACAAAAAATAATAATGAGAGAGACATGAGTGCCTCACACTCTTCAAGTGTGTGTATATCGATGATCATATCGACAAAGAAATATTGTAAAATAAAATAAAATCGTACTATGCCTTTGTTTGAGAGGAACCAATTAATTATTGTGACAAGTGTCCATATAATATAATATATAGTCGTGTGTGTGTGTGTGTGTGTGTGTATATATATAGACACACACGGAGTATATATATGTCCCATTATTAATAAGTAATGTTGACTTTAGTTGGATACACCATATCATATCACGACCTTTAAAACCACAACAAAGGAACAATTGTATAGTCGCTTATTGCGACGTTTTTAGTAGAGAAAATATATATATTTGTATGTATATATAATACTCTTGAGTATATTTAATTTTATTTTTTTGTAAAAGAATATATATATATATATATATATATATATATATATATATATATATATATATATATATATATATATATATATATATATATATATATATATA
>OOIL02000003.1:689639-726545 GCA_900332095.2 Cuscuta campestris
GGAAGAGGGAGGCTGGATAAGAAAGAAGCTACATATGGAGTTTTTGTTTCTGTTTCCAGAATGCCAAAAAAAAATCCGTAGTGGAGTACTTTTTTGACAATAATCATTACTCCGTCAAATTATACCTCTTTTCAAAAAGTTATTTGTAAAGTCCCTATAGTTTCTAAATAGAGTATACATGCCCCCTTAACTATTTTTAAAGCAAAAATGACATTTATGCCCTTTGTTTTCTTCGATCTTGAATTTTTTTCCGATTTTAATTTCCTTTATTATACAAATATATAAAATAAAATATAAACTTCCCATCTCAAATTAGAATTTTTCATAATGTACTTTTGAAAACAAAATATTTTTTGGAGAATCTTACAAAAAAATGAAAAATAAAATATTATGTACAAAGTAAAAAGTAATAACAGTTAAAAAAAGTAATGAAAAGAAATAAAAATATAAAAAATAGTCTTTTTCTTTAACTTCATATTTTATTTCATCTTTCTGTTCTTCATTTTTAAAGTCCTTAAAATTATTTTAGGGAATAAAAGCATGGGTGCCCCCCGTGGTTTACAAAAGGAACGCCAAAACCTCCTCTGCTTTCAAAAGTTATTTGTACAACCCCGTAGTTTTTAAATGGTGCACGGATACCCCCTCTTTCCTATTTTACACATGAAATGACATTTCTGTCCTTGGCTTTTCTCTATCTTCAAATTTCACTCTTTTCTTTACATTTTTTGCTATACAAATAAATAAAATATAATATACGCCCTCTTTCTCAAATTAAAAATTTTCATTTATTTAATTTTTTTAAAAAAATAATTTTTTAGAAAATGTTACAAAAATAAAATAAAATACACTTTTTCATTATAAGTAAAAGTAAAATAAATAAAATAAAAAATTGGATAACATATACTCACTCTATCTCTAGTTAAAAATTCTAACTTATTTGTTTTTAAAAATAAAATAATTTTAAGGACTTTAAAAATGAAGAATAGAAAGATAAAATAAAATATGGAGTTAAAGAAAAAGACTATTTTTTATATTTTTATTTCTTTTCATTACTTTTTTTAATTGTTATTACTTTTTACTTTGTACATAATATTTTATTTTTTCATTTTTTGTAACATTCTCCAAAAAATATTTTGTTTTCAAAAGTACATTATGAAAATTTCTAATTTGAGATGGGAAGCATATATTTTATTTTATATATTTGTATAATAAAGGAAATTAAAATCGTAAAAATTCAAGATCGGGGAAAACAAAGGGCATAAATGTCATTTTTGCTTTAAAAATAGGTAAGGGGGCACGTGTGCTCTATTTAGAAACCACAGGGACTTTACAAATAACTTTTGAAAGCAGGAAGGTTTTGACGCTTTTTTTGTAAAACACGGGGAGTGCCCATGCTATATTAACCCATACTTTCACTCTTAAAATAACTTTTAGATTTAATTTTTTTTATCAAATTCTACAAACTTTGATAATAAATTATAAAAATATATGTGAAGTATATATTTAATTGTAATACTCACTCCGTCCACAAATAAACTTTCCGTTGCGCTTTATAATGTTTGACTGAAGTTATTTTCAAATCATTTTATATGAAAAATGGTGTAAAATTTATAATTAATAATTAGGTATTAAAAAACTATATCAAAAAATCTACAAAACTAGAGGTGACATTCTCCGTATTGTTCTGGTGTTGCCGGCCAGTGTCGAGCAGAAGATGGACGAATTTGATTTTGGCTACGATCTTGAGCGGTGTTTCTATGTTGGACCATGCTACACTTACACCAAAAAATTGTATCCCATTTGTACACCACAGTTTTGCACAAATATTTTGATGGTTTACATCGACACAAGTGTTGGTGCGTTAACAAAAATTTACACGGACGCAAATGTTGGTGCGTTAACAAAAATTAGTTTTATACCAACACAAAATGTTAGTGCAAACCTACGGGGTACAAATTGGGGTATAAATGTTGGGGTATAGATAGCTTAATCCATCTATGTTTCTTGGTTAACTGCGGTTTATGAGTGTCAGCAGTTGCGACGTCCAGTGGAAGAAGGCTGCGGCAGTGTTGGTTCTGTTGGGCTATGAGTGTGGCGTGTGTGGGAGGTTAATTAGTGGAGTGAAGAGGGGCATTTTGGGAAGGTCAACTCCACTTTCACTTTATCTAAATTTGAGTGGTTGATCAAAGTAGAAAAATTATTTATGATCGGAGGGTGTACTTACACTTATAGCTAATACTATGTAGTAAGTAAAGTGCCGTTTTAATTATCTCAAAATTTAAATATAAATTTTTTAGGACAGAAAGTAAATATGAAGTGAAATCTACTTCATATATTATTTGAGATTTATTGACAATAATATAGTATTTGTTCATATTTTTTGAAGAAATATTTGCACTAAATAACACTAACTTAAATCGTTTTTCTAAATAACAATTAAACTGTTTTATTCCCTAAATATCACTTAATAATATCTAGAAGGAAGAATAATGTCTAATGAACATCAGTGGCAGATCCAGGAAGTTAGGTAATAGGGGTCACCTCACCCTAAAACTTTGATACATACACTTTGAATTGAAAAGATAATGAACTTAATCTCAAAAAATAGCTCTCCATATTTCAAAACTATCGTCTCACTATGAAAAGTGGGTGAAATCTCATATCTTTTAAAACTATTTTGTTTACAAATTGCTACATACATAAAAAGTATAAAGTACACATTAAATATTTTTTCAAATTAAAACAAACAAAATGTGAGAATTGTGTTTTATTTTATCATATGATCAAGAACGATGAAATTAAACAAAAGTTATCTAGAGGTCCAACTGTAATTATAATTCTCGGATAGAAGTAGTATTCAAATAGTAAATAAAAAGGTTTAAAAAACAACACATTAAATTTATAGACTAAATCATCTTTCAGCGTCCACCACTTTGGTAGTCATCTTTCAGCGTCGAAGAAGACGCCGACGGCGGGGAGAGGAAGGAGGAGGGTTTGATTTGCCCAAATCACGGCAGCGTCAGAGTAGTGCAGCCCATTTATAGTGGGGTGGGGTGAGGAAGAAGAAGAAGAAGAATAAATGAGGTCAAATTGAAAATTTTAAAATATATAAAATTCTAATTTTAGCCCAAATGACCGGAAGTTTACCCGAAAACGGGTAAATGGACTTTTAATGAAAGGATTATGTAAGTTCAGAGATTTTTGTGAAAGGATTTGAAGTTTAGGTACCACTTCGAAATTCGAGTGAAAGTTCAGGTATCATTACTGAAATTTACCCATTTATTCTCACGCAAAATTATACTTCGTTTAAAGGAAGTGTTTTAACAAACAGACGGAGTATTTTAATGCGTTTTCTTCTCTTTTGCAAACTTGGATAGAAGTGAAAGGAGATGGAAAAGTGAAGCTAAATATTTTCTCTCCTCGGTCCAAAAGGTGGAATCGCCCACCCCAGGCGCCCCCACCCCCTTGCCCGACAGGAATGGTGGAGGATGTAAATCATGGTGACTCAGTCGGCCAAGAACGCTAGACCCGTGCCCACCGCGCACAAGGAGCCTCCTCACCCTTTATGGGATTTTTGGATAGCTCTCACACTGCCGCTTGCGGGATTCGATCCCTGGTCATCGGTCCAAGATTTCACGCTCTTGACCAACTGAGCTACCCATGCGGGCAAACTGTGGTAGGGTAAACTTTTTATAGTGACTAGCCCCACCGCTTTCGCGGCCCCATACCCCAGAAACCCAACTTTGGCTTGGCCCTACGGGTTAGTATACACTGCTTGGCCCTACCACTTGAAGGGTTTTTTGGGGAGGCATAGTTCCACTGGCGCAGAGTGGGACTCGAACTCGAGACCTCTCCTCTGGAAGGGTAACTCCACAACCAGCTGAGCTGAGTTGCTTCGTTTTTTTTTTTCCTCTCCTAAACAGAGGAGAAAGAGAAAACATAGGAGAGAAAGTGTATTAAATTACTTTTTGATATGTTTTGTGCTCTTTCAAAAAAAAACAATAAGGATAAAGATGTAATTACAATATCATATTTTCTTCTCTTTACTTTTCTCTTCTTTTACTCTACATCCAACTAACATCTATTTTCTTTCCATTCTATTTTCTCTTCACTGTCTTTCATTTCTATTTTCTTTCTTCTCCTTTTCTTCCCTGACCCAAACAATGCCTAAATCCCTTTGAAAATGCTCCATCCGTCCTAAAATTAACTTCTCATTTGATTTTTCACGGTCTCCAATGCGGCACTTTCAAAATGAATCTATTGATATTAAATTTATATGAAAATTCATTATATGTTTTCCGTAATATGCAATCAAAGTTTTAAAACTGTGACTGCAAAAGTCAAAATGGGAAATTAATTTTAGGACGGAAGGAGTAATACACTACTTAACATTTTATTACATGCAATCAATCTGCTAATCACTTAAAAAAACCACATAACTTTTGAAAACCCATAATATGACCAAATCGAGTTTTTCAGGCGTTCGTTTTTATTTTACATGCACATGCACGTACACTTTCTTTCCATACAACACACGAATAGAATTAGGGTCCGTTTAATACACAGAATTGTCGGAATTGAAATTGAATAGAAATTGTAGTCCCGAACTCCAATTCCACGACTTAAATTCCATATACCAAACGGAGCGTTACACTTTTGACATGAAATCCATGATTTTTTGGACGACAAGATCCCCGACGTCGGAGAAGGGGTCATTGATGAAGAAGCCATGGTACTCCCCTTGGAACACAACATAGTCCACTTCCTTCTTCAAGCTTTTCATTTTCATCACATAGTTCTCCACCCTGTCCTTCACTATCTCTTTGCCCCCGACCATCACCAGGATCGGGTCAAGTCTCACTCTCTCCAGGCTCGGGCTTTCGGGCCCGAACGGGTTCGCCATCGGGTGGTCTGTGTTTTGCCCCGTCGGCAACGCCAGTCTCCAAAACCTATCGTCGTGGTACATAAATTTGCATGTGCATGAAACTTTTTAGGAAAATATTAATCCAGTTAAAAAAAGAAATATTTGCAGTAAATAGCACTAAAACTTAAGTCATTTTCCTAAATAGCACTTAAATCGTTGTATTCTCTAAATAGCATTTAATAATGTCCATAATGTCCAATGATGGCGCAAATTTACTTGAATAATGAATAATGGATAATGTCTAAAAGTGCTACATTAAGAAAAAACACATGTGATGCTATTTAAGGAAAGTCATTATGTTTTAATGTTATTTAAGTAAATTCCTCACATATATATATATATATATATATATATATATATATATATATATATATATATATATATATATATATATATATATATAATCTTATCATATCTTGTTTTACATACATACATCTGCATGAAAATATTAATCCAATTAAATTTGCATGTGCATGAAACTTTTTAGGAAAATATTAATCCAGTTAAAAAAAGAAATATTTGCAGTAAATAGCACTAAAACTTAAGTCATTTTCCTAAATAGCACTTAAATCGTTGTATTCCCTAAATAGCATTTAATAATGTCCATAATGTCCAATGATGGCGCAAATTTACTTGAATAATGAATAATGGATAATGTCTAAAAGTGCTACATTAAGAAAAAACACATGTGATGCTATTTAAGGAAAGTCATTATGTTTTAATGTTATTTAAGTAAATTCCTCATATATATATATATATATATATATATATATATATATATATATATATATATGTATGTATGTATGTATGTATGTATGTGTGTATGTATATGTGTATATATATATATATATAATCTTATCATATCTTGTTTATACATACATCTGCATGAAAATATTAATCCAATTAAATTTGCATGTGCATGAAACTTTTGAGAATTATAATGCTCCAATTAAAAAAGATTATATAATCGATCATGTCACATCTATCTTGTTTTACAAACATCTGTCATCTGTAATGTTAAATTTGGAATTAATGAAATATCATTGCAAAAATATGTGTGCAATAAAGATAGAATAATGTGTTTTTTCAACTTTACATTCTATTAATCCACTCTCTAATTTTGGGAAAAGGCCAGGGGAGAGGATCTTGGCACGAGCTCGCATATTTCTCTATAAAATATATCTATATGTTAACATAGATATTATAAGTTAACATTTTGGATGTTTGTTAAAAGTTCAATTCATATATGAACATAATATGAATNATATATATATATATATATATATATATATATAATGGAGTATATTTTACAATGATGAAATATATATTTATAGAATTATTAAAAAATGAAAAAGTTTTATGCAAATGTATTCAAAGATCTTTTTAAAAAATCAAAATGGACCAATGAATTAAAATGCATAAATCCACATCATTAGTGAGTGCACATGTGGATGCACATGTGGCATGCCACATGTCAACACTACAACAATTGAACTCTCTTTTACATATATATATACTAGTCTTTTAACCCGTGCCATGCACGGGGAACGAATTTTTAATTTTTCTTTGCTACAACATTTTTAAAAAATTGTATATACCAAATAAAACATCAACATTAAAAGTTAGAACAATGATAAAATATACTTCTTCCATATCACATACCTTTTCTTGTTTTGATTTTTCAATGATTTATTTTGATGTTGATCTTTCAAAAATGTCCTTCTATAAGATGGGTAAAAATAAAATGTAATGGGTAGATTAATAGTGAAAACTATGATATGATAGACAGGTTAAGAATTGATAACGGTAAAAGTGAGTTTTTAATAGTAATGAGAAAGGTTTTTTTGGGACGGATGAAAAAAGAAAAGAGAAGAGTTTTATGGGATAGAGGAAATATAATATTTGCTAATGAAATATATACTATATATATATATATATATTTGAAAATTAACATGTCAGAATCTTATTTAAATTAGAACATTTTGAAAAATTAAAGTATATAACATTTTTGTGTGATGTTATAAAAGACTACCAAAAACATCTAAAACTCATACTTCCAACCCGACTTTACTCTCACTCACTAAATCATAATAATGGTGATTCTATTATTGGTGATTCTATTATTATTCTCCTTGCATTAGTTATGACTCAAATAATATGATTCTTCTATCCTGCGTCACTGCTTTAATTTTGAATAGCAAAATAAATACTCCCACTGCATATGATTCTTCTTGATAACTTTTGTTTGTATACGCGATTTCATTAAGTATTTGATAAAATAAAATATTATTGTCACCTCTTGTTTTGTAGAACTTTTGACGTAGTTTTTAAATATGTAATTTTTATATCTTATTGATATACCAATTTGTAAATAAAATGATTTCAAACAATAGAAAATTTTATTCCGTAACCCGCATTTTGTAATCAAATTGGGGACGGAGGGAGTATTATTCATCTCTCACGTATCATCATGATTTTCCTCTCTGGCATTGATTAAAAAATATCGAAATGATTCTTCTCTCCAAGCATAAGCAAAAAAATTATATCTTAGATTAGAAATCCTATAATTCAAAAAATAAAAATAAAAATTATTAAAATCCAATGATTCTATTCATTTACATTAATTAAAGAAATTAATATAAAAAATATTAGTGATTTTATAATTTTGAGTAGAAATTTACAAAAATATTTATAGTTTTTTTTGTGTTTTTTCTTTTTATTTGAGTACAAAATTACTCATTTTTTAATTTATTTGATTTAAATATTTGACCATTTTGAAAATAGACTAGTCGTTTGTAGTAGTTTGATGCAGAGATCAAAATATATTTTTTTAAAATTTTATTTTATAACAATATTTAAAAAATAAAATAAAAACTAAATTCATTTAAGCGTTTCATAAAAATATGCTTTTTTAGAGGTTATGAAAGTATCTATTTTAAAGGAAAGAAATCTCTTTTATTCATTGATAGTTTTATTATAAATGTTGTGAAAAAATATAAAACTTTAAAAAGTGTATTCTAATGAAAGTGATGATCTATTTTTCATAATTAAATTTGTTTCATAATATTGAAATCATAAAGAATGTTCTTTTAAATATAGTATGTCTTGGTAACACATTTTTTATATCAATTGTTAACTATACTTTAATTAAAAATATCACATCATAATTCATAAGAGATGACTAAGAATATTATATTTTTCAATTTAAATCATAAATAGTCTAAGGACTATAAACTATAAATTTTATATAATAAAGTCAAATCATAATTCAATATAATCGAACTATGAAATTACGCACAATATTTTTTTTCTATTGTAATATAATTATAGTTTAATCATCTCTTATTCTATATATCTTTTGATGTAAATTTACAAATATATTGTGTGTTTTAAATTGTACATCAGTATTTCAATGAATCAAATCAAAACTAACTTCGTTCTAACATATCATCAACAAAACCTTGCATCAAATTGATTTAGAAGTTAAAAACCATCTTATCTATTGGTTGAAAATTTTATTATAAAATAAGAGAGTAAAAAGTTTTGAATTGGGAAAGGATACTATCATTAAAACGAATGTTTCATTTACATACTTAAATTTATTCAGAGATTTCATACCAAAATATTGATATCACATTTTTTATATTTTTAATTGAGTGGAATATTAGATTATTAGCTGTCAAAATTAATATTAAAGTTATTTATTGGTCAAGAAAGAAATTTATTTATTAGGTGCCAATATTTAAATAAATTTAATCAAAAACTTAATTTCAAGTAAAGGTATAATAAATAGTTATAAATTTATTTGTAGGTGAAGAGAGTATTTTATATTTTATTCTAAAAATTTTTTATAAATAAAGAGAAAAAATATAGAATTTAGAAAGAATATTATTGTAAAACGGAATTTTTTTCCCCATATTTATATTTAATCAAATATTTCTTACCAAACTTTTAATTTATATTTTCCATATGCAAAATTATGTGACATATTAGGTGTTAGAAATGGCTATATAAAAATAATTTTCTTTTCTTTTTATTTAGTTCATAAATTGGGTTGCATAAATAACCACATAAGTAATGACACATGTCAGCTCTAAGTAATGTCACATGTCAGCTCCTAGCAATGCCACATGTCATCTCCTTAGAGCTTGAAGTCTCATTTATATATATAATAATAAAGGATAGGATGGTAAATGTACCGTAAAAATTTACGGTACATTGTATCCCAAAATGTACTACAAAAATTTACACTTATATTGACACAAAATTTTGGTGCGATTGCAAGATTATTTTTTGTCAATATAAGCAATCAATCTCACACTTATATTGACACAAAATGTAAATATAAATCTTTGAGACATAAGTTTTTGTTACAAGTATATTTATTCTAGAAACCAAATGTTGAAATCCCTGTGTGCGACTTTTAAAGAACTTTGAGAGGCTATTTGGGAGTAA
Organism: Cuscuta campestris; assembly: GCA_900332095.2. Classification (NCBI taxonomy): domain Eukaryota; kingdom Viridiplantae; phylum Streptophyta; class Magnoliopsida; order Solanales; family Convolvulaceae; genus Cuscuta; species Cuscuta campestris. Next base: position 699,019 of record OOIL02000003.1, read on the forward strand.
TTAATTTGTGCATAAAGTAATTTCCAGAAAAGCTGAAAGCAAAAGCACTTTATATCTGCCTCTCCGAAACGATATTCTATGTACACAATAGTGGTGATGAAAAACAGAAGCTGACATGTCAAACAGAGTAAAACTACTTCAACTCAAAGCAGAAACTAAATTATTAAAAGCAGCACAGTGTCAAACAGTCTCTTAGTCTACCAGCTTTAAAGTTTTGCAAAAGTGTGCTAGCTTTGCACACTATTATTTTGTTGGAGTATTCATGTAAATTTTTTGGAGTATGCAATGTAAATGGATAAAAGAATACACAAAATGTAATACGGAATACGTAAAATTGACGGTTCTTATTCTCTTTAATTCCCCAGTAACCCCTGCCCCGATCCGAACACACCCCTCAGGCCATCACCCCCTTCAATTGCACAACACAAATTAGGGGATGTATTTAAGCCGCTTATTATTCTTCTTCTTCATTTTTTTAATTGAATTAGAAAATTAAGAAACGTCATCGAGAAATTTATTTTTAATTTGCTCACCTGTCGATAATTTGGAGATTCACACATGGTTCAGGTGGACCTTCGGCTTCGGACTTGGTTCTCGCTGTCCCGCCAAAAAATGGAGCCAACATCACATAGCCACGGACTCGGACCGGAGCCAGTTCCTGCGAACCCGCTCCGAGCCGAACAGCCAGATGGTGAGCCAGGTTTCCGCCTGGGGCGTACCCCACGACGAAAACCCTTCCAAAGTCGACCCCTTCCCCCAGAACCCCCTCCGGGCTCTGAGCCTGTGCCTGGCCGGCGAGCCACTTCAAGGCGCTGAAAGCGTCTTCCGCCGCCGCAGGAAGCCTGTGCTCCGGCGCCAGCCTGTAGTCCGGAGCCAGAACCACAGCCCGGAGGTCGGAGCATAGGCGGACGCACGTGGCATGGTGGTTAGGCCACGTGCGGGACCCGATGCAGAACCCCCCGCCGTGGAAGAAGAACACGACGGGGAGGGCGTCTGCGGCCGCCACGGAACGTGGCCGGTAAATGCGGAGGTGGAGGCCGTGGGCGTCGTCGAAAAGGGTATCTTTCCAGGCGACGGAAGAGTCGTCGTGAACCGGAGACGGGACGCGCGTGAGGACGTCGTCCGGCCGGAAAACCGTGCCGTCGCTGTAGAGCTTGACGAGGCCAAGGTAGTCTTCTACTACGTGGGGAAGTGTGGGGCCCATCTCAATTAAATTACGTTTATCAACGAAATTAACATAAGTATATGTCTTTAGTTACTTCGTATTTTGTTGTGTGACAGACATACTTAGCAAACTGTACATATATTATATGGGCAGTCAAAGGCAGTTTCCTCTTATGGAAAAAAGGTAACCGTAAATGCTTGAGATGGAAACCCATATATATTCCTCAAATAAATTATTTATTTCATTTACATAAACATAAGTATAGAACTTTATTTATTGCCAGCTGTTTACGGAGTGATAATTTATTTTTAGTTTCTCCATTCACTTAAGTCATGTTCTCTTTGGCTGATATAAATGATTCTAATTGGGATAAATTTCGATTTGATCTAGTTTGATCTGATCTGAAAATAGTTATATTTAAAGCATTTTTGATTTGATCTGATCTTGTATGATCTGATAGGAACTGTTACCAATAAGAAAAACTAATACTTTCTTTGTCGAAAAATAAACTTCTCATTTTGAACAACATGAAAAATCTTATCTTTTAAAAATTATATTATTTTCAAATTGATACTCCATCCGTCCGATAATAAACTTCACATTTTGAACAACGTGCAAAATCTTATCTTTTTAAAAAAAATTTTATTTACAAATTGGTATATCATAAAAAAGTAAAGGTTACATGATTCAAAAGTACATCAAAAGTTCTACCAAATAATATGTGACAAAAATATTTTATGTCATTAAAAAATTAACGAAATTATGCAAACAAACATAAGTTATAGAGATCCCGTAATAGTAACTGAGAACTTTATTGTTGGACGGAGGGAATATATCATAAAAAGTAAAAATTACATTCTTCAAAACTACATCAAAAGTTTTACAAAATTAGATATGACATGAATATTTTATTTTATCAAATAATTGATGAAATATATATATATATACAAACAAACATAAGTTATCGAGATACCATAATAGTAATTGAAAAGTTTATTCTTGGACGGAGAGAGTAAGTAATAATTAAGAATAAGTTGAAAAGAAATAATCACCTTAAATAGGAATAAAACATAGAGAAAATACCAAAATAGGATTTTCATGTTTTTATTCTCTAAATATGAGTTCGCACTGTGGTAATGTGGCATTGTACATGATCATGATTAATAATGTAAATGTATTTTAACTCATACTTCGAGAAAAAAAAAATAGAACTCGCTTTTTGATATATTTTCGATTTTTTATCCCTACTTTAATCTTTTTATCTAAGTTGAAGAGAGCATGAAGTTCGTTTTATGCTACGAGTATATGTTTTTTTCGTTTGGAACTATACGCCATCTTTTCAATGTTTACGTTTATTTAGTTAGGTAGATTTCTTCGAGTTCTCTCAATGAGTGACTGTTCAACCGAATCTAAGGGGGCCCTCGAAGAAAGAACCCATCTTTTTATTATGAAAAATAAAAAATTTGATGTGTCATCACCTTTTTACATGATTCTTTTATTAGAAATCACCCTAAATAGGACTAAAACATAGAGAAAAGTACCAAAATAGGACTTTCATGTTTTTTTCTCGAAATATGACTTTACACTATGGTAATGTGGTTGTAATGTGGCATTGTACACGTGCACATTAGTATACTTTTTGGTAATGTACATGACCATGTTTGGTAACGTAAATGCATTTTAAGTCTTATTTGAGAATAAAAACATGGAATTCCTATTTTGGTATATTTTTAATGTTTTGTCCTACTTTGGTGTTTCCCCCTACTTTTATCTGAAAAAATAAATTGAATGATGCTTAATCGTCGGAGTTGCATTTTGGAACTCTTATTAGAAAATTGAGAGTGCACGAAAATAATTTTCTGATTAAACGGGATATATATAAAACTTGAAACAAATTTTGAAAATAAACTTATTACTTAATCAAGTAATACTCCATGTAAAGTGATTATTGTTGTATTTTAAAATACATTAATATATATATTCACTATGAAATTTTTAAATAGAGAAAGTTACCTCGTATCGGTTATGAATGCCAAAGTGACAGTGTAATTTGGTGTGGTTCAATTATTTTTTCAATACCATAGAGGACACTGTCTCAACTAGGAGTTTTGTTAAGGTCTTCTCTTTTGAAAATGTCTTTAACGCGCTTTTCTTTTAGAGACTTGATAGATATATGTTGTCAAAAAATAAATTTTAAAATTGACTCTACTTTTGTGAATAAGAGTCGTTCTTTTTTGCGACGTTGATAGGTTATACCCTCTTTAGGGGAATGTATTTTCAAATAAAGTAAGAATGAGAAATACTAGTTTTTTTAAAGCGATCCGGTTCTAGAATTACTGTGTCTTTAAGTGACTAGTAAGAATACNGGGGGTTAACTACTAATTTTGCGAACATAGTACCATTTGTATCCTAGTTGAGACAGTGTCCTCTGTGGCCACTCAAAGAGAATGATCACAGAAACTAATCGTTTAAAAAAATAATAATCTCACTGTCGCAATTTAAATCGTGTGTTTCGATTTATGATGTTTGACTGGAGTTATTTTCAAATAATTTTATATGAAAAATAATGTAGAATTAAAAAATAAAATCACATATTTAAAAAATACTCCCTCCGTCCCTGAAAACCTTTCTCCTTTCTTTTTTCATCCGTCCCTAAAAACACTTCTCATTTCTATTAAAAAGTCACTTTTACCACTTACTTTTTCATACCCTACCTATCACATCAGACTTTTTTACTAATAATCTATCCATCAAATCATATTTTTACTCATCACATCAAAGGACATTTTTGGAAATTCAATACCAAAATACACTCCCTTAAATCCCTTTTCAAAATCAAAACTCCCATGTTTTTAGGAACGGAGGGAGTATATCAAAAGATCTACAAAACTACTGGTGACATGACTATATTATTTTTCCCACTTTTTTTCAGACAATGACGCTTACTAATGACTTCATAATTTATTTTTGTGAGATCACATAATGACACTAACTAATGACTTCATAATTTTGCAAGACATTTGATAATATATACAGTACATACTTCCCAGGAGTACTCTATAACATATTTAATAAAAAAAATAAAATTAAAGGTCCGTTTGGTATAAAATTGATGAAATTGGAATTAAATTGGAAATTGAAAATCTATTAAATTGATTTGGATAGAATTTGATTCTCCAATTCCAATTCATTTTTGGCACTACTAATATCAAATTCACATATTTTTGTGCTACCAAACAGCAGAATTTGAATTGTTGTCTCCGATTCCATGGTTTGAATTCTGTGTACCTAACTAACAGAGCCTAAGGCTTCGTTTGGTACACGGAATTCAAACTATGAAATTAGAATTATAGATGACAATTCTAATTCTACTGTTTGGTAGCACAAAAATACATAGATTTGGAAATGGTAGTGCCAAAATTGAATTGAAATTGGAGAATTCAAATATATCCAATTCAACTCCATAAAATTTCAACTCTTAATTCAATTCCAATTTCGCAAATTCCGTGTACCAAAGAGACCCTAAAGCCCCGTTTGATACACAGAATTCAAACTATGAAATTGGAATTGAGATCTTCAATTCCAATTCTGGTGTTTGGTAGCACAAAAATTGTGTGGATTTGGAATTGATAGTGCAAAAAATGAATTAGAATTGGCAGAATTCAATTCTATGGAATTGAATCTCATGGAATTTCAATTCCAATTCAATTCCTATTCCGTCAATTCCGTATACCAAACGGACCCTAAATGAATTTTCAAAATGGCAAATCCTTTCTAAAAGTATTTTTCCCAAATCAATCCTCAAAAATCAACAATTACATACATAATACTTTATAATTGAAATTTAATCCCGCAATAGTCTCCTGACAAAAAATTTGTAATATAATTGTATATTGGAAGGTAATTACGTATTTTTTACCATCTAAATTTAGAATAAAGTTTTTAAAATGGACCTTTCTGATAGGCAAGCTAAGGCGTCTATTTTAAAAAGCTTACTCTGAAATTAGTTGATTGAAAATATACAAATACCCTCCAATTAATAGCCATACAATGGAACTTTCACCAAAGACGACCACAAAAATAAATCTCAATTATAAAATACTATGTTAGTAATTAGTATTATTTTTTGAGGTTTGATTTAGAAAAATACTTATTAGAAATGACTATTTTGGGAATTATCTCCAATTGAGTACGGAGTTGCAAAAAACGCTTGGTTACAAATGACCATTTTAGAAATTCACACTTTTAAATTAAATTTTGCTTACCTGTCGAGAATTTGGATATTCAAACTTGGTTCCGGTGGTCCTTCGGCTTCGGATTTGGTTCTCACGGTCCCGCCAAAAAAGGGAGACAACATCACATAGCCACGGACTCGGACGGGAGCCAGCTCCTGTGAGCCGGCTCTTAGCCGAACCGCCAAATGGTGAGCCAAGTTTCCGCCCGAGGAGTCTCCCACAACGAAAACCCGGCCAAAGTCAACCCCATCCCCCAGAACTCCCTCCCGGCCCCGGGCCCACGCCTGGCTGGCGAGCCACTTCACGGCGCGAAAAGCGTCGTCGGCGGCCGCAGGAAGCCTGTGCTCCGGCGCCAGCCTGTAGTCCGGAGCCAGGACGACGGCCCGGAGGCCGAAGCAAAGGCGGACGCACGTGGCGTGGCTGTTAGGCCACGTGCGGGACCCGAAGCAGAACCCCCCGCCGTGGAAGAAGAACACGACGGGGAGGGCGTTGGCGGATGGCGCTGGGGAACGCGGCCGATAAATGCGGAGGTGGAGGCCGCGAGCGTCGTCGAGAAGGGTATCTTTCCAGACGACGGAAGAGTCGTCGTGAACCGGAGACGGGACGTGCATGAGGACGTCTTTGGACCGGAAAACTGAGCCGTCGCTGTAGAGCTTGAGGAGGCCATGGCAGTCTTCTACTACGTGAGGAAGTGTACGGCCCATCTCAAACTTTTTTCTTCTCTCCTTAATTGATCAAATAAACACAGTTTATATAAGAAATATTTGTACTAAATAGCACTAAAACTTAAGTCATTTCTCCAAATAACATTTAAATTGTTTTATTCTCTAAATAGTACTTTCTCCGTCCCAAAAAGTTTGTTACGTTTAGAAAAAACTGCGTCCCATAAAGTACGTTACATTTCTATTAAAAAACCATTTTTACCCCTTACTTTTTCATACCCTACCTATCACATCATACCTTTTTTCTAATAATCTACCCATCACATCCTACTTTTACCCATCACATCAAGGGTATTTTTGGAAAGTCAATACCAAAATATCTCTCCCTTAATTTCCCAAAAAGTCAAACCGTCTCATTCTTTTTGGGAGGAGGGAGTACTTAATAATGTCTATAATGACCAGTGATGATTAACATTTATTTGAATAATGACTAATGGATAATGACTAAAAGTGATACATTGAAAATAAAAACACATGTAGTGCTATTTATGGAAAGTCATTATGTTTTAGTTCTATTTACGTAAATTCCTCTTTATATAAATATGTCTTTAATTGTTTGGTTGTGTAACACATGCAGGCAGCTAATATTACTATCACGTGATTAAAGAAAACTGAAATTATTTAGTTAAAATATTTAGAGAGGAAAGAGATTCAATATAAATCACTTATTTAATTTCTTCTAGCTACGTAATGCAAAACTTATAATTATTTTAAGATATTCTAAAGAGAAAAAATGAGATAATTAATTTTAAAAGGTAGACGAGGACTACAGCCTAATTGGAATGATTGTGACACAAAGTACGGATTATATAAGGTTTTCTGCACTCACTGTGATTACTTAGAAAAAATGGATTAGTTGGTAATGACAGATGGGTATATTGATGCAACTGTTAAAATTCTTCCTCTTTCATTTCACGTTCAAGTCTTGTATTTTCTTTAAATGATTTTATTTACAAATGGTTATAAAAATTAAAAGTAAATATACATATTTAAAAATTATATGAAACATTCTACAAAACAAAAAGTAACAATAATATTTTATTTTATCAAATGACTAATTAAAAAATACATGCAAACAAAAATTACCGAGCACTATTGAACACGGAGTAGTAAATTGAAAGGGTTTTCGATCATATCCTAACCAACAATAGTGAAGTGATTAAGGGTGAAACCGGAAATTAGCCTTGTTTGAAATTGGTTGTTGGGTGGTTTATGTTAGCGGATATTGGTCTTATTCGACCAATTGTTTTTGTTAGCTGTTTGTGAAAAATGTTAGGTCGTAAACTCAATTGCTCATAAATAACTGTGATAAATGAAATTACGTTTAAAGACCTCATTTTCGTTCAATGACCAAACTAAAATAATACCCTCTTAGTTTAAAGACCTCATTTTCGTTCATCTATTTTTTTAATGTAGATCTTTTGATATAGTTTTAAATTATGTACTTTTTATTTTTATTTATACACCATTTTTCATATAAAAATGACTTGGAAATAACTGCAGTCAAACATCGTAAACCGAAACAAACAAATTAAATTAGGGCGGAGGGGTATCTTTTTGTGAAACTAATTTTTCATTAAGACTTGCTGGATATATTTATAGACAATTCTTTTCAGACTTAAAGGTCATTATGAACTTTTTTATATTAGTAATTAAATTACTCCGTAATAAGTTAAAAATAAAAAACTACTTTATATTTATAAATAATTAATTGATCGATTATTTTAATATATTCATATTTTTTACTTCGGTCTTCTTAATTGATTGAACCTATTATATAAGTGGTGGGTCTCATTTTAATGAAAAAAACTTTATAAACCCACCTTACACCCAACTTTTAACTTCAATGTCTTTACAAATGTTATAGACACGAGACAATGTTCGGTGTCTGTAATATCTGTGAAAATATTATAATTACTTCTTTTTTCTAGCATGACTCTATTATAATTACTTCTTTTTTCTTTTCTTTTTCTGAGCAAGGGATCTTATATGATGGGTTGTGTAAAGTTGAGATTCTTTTTTTTTCTCATGACAAAAAAAAAATTAATAAATTTAAAGCTATGGTATGTAGTATGCTGGATCCGTACGTATTTTTTAAAAGTATCATTTTTTTAGGTAAATTCTTTGGCAGCACTAGAGTCCACACGAAATTCCTAAATCTCCTTTATAACTATATAAGCATTTTTAATGCTACGATAATTAAATATTTATCTTTTTTTTTGCTCAAATAAAAGGAGACACTCTCTTAAACTATCTATTTTAAAAAAATATTATAGACTTGTTTTGAAATAACATTAGAGATTAACGTTAGTGTTTTAAAAGACTATCTACGAGTAGTGTTTGGCGTTAGCGTTCTCAAAGTTAATCTACACCACTTAAAATTTTATACAGAACGTTAATGCTAATCTCTAACGTTATTCCCAACGGGTTTTATATGTAGTAGGGAGTATAACAAAATAAATATAATTACTGGGGCGCGTGCCCCAGATTGATCACATGTATGTTATGTTCCCAGTGAGTTGAAATAAGTGAATGGTATACAATGACTCTACGTGAAGAAGACTTGATAGATTTAATGAATCGCGTTAAACACGCTTTTTTCTTAAATTTATTTTGGGATATATCACAATATTTTAATCAGATAAGATGTGTAAATATCTAGAACAAATTTTATTTTTGCTAAAAGCTTGCACGTGAGCACTAATTTTTTTTAAAAAAACTAAGTTGCAATAAAGTTTGAACTCATGATGACTAATAACAAAATAAAAGTTCAAAAGATTTTACTATTTAAATTCTAAAAGACAATGTAATATCTGTTATTTTGTTTTGGAGTGTGTTACATACGGAGTAGATGAGATTTCATGTTTGGTACGGTGCCAAGACGCCAACCGTTAGAAGTGCGCATATTTACTTTCTCACTTAGAAAAAAAACATTACCTATTTCGAATTTTGCAATTCAGAAAAAAAATAATTAAAATGTAAAATGCAAGGATAAAATTTAATTTAAAATTATTTGAGTGAGAAAAATCATTTGAGCTACGTATTCATTACTATAAAGAAAAATAAAGTGAGTTAAAATTATCTTTTAGAACTTCCGCAAAAAAAGAGAAAACTATTTTTTGGAATAGAGAAAGTAAAAATTGTATGATTGAAATTTATTTAAATCAAGAAAGTGATAGGAAATACGAGTATAAATTTAAATAGAATCCATTATTCGTGAATATTGTGTGTGATAAATGTTCACTTTTATTAGTAATCGTCCTTATAGTAGCAAATGTGAATACACTAAAGTGGAATCTTATATTCTTATTGTGAGATGATAGGTGTAATTTTTAGGCTCCATTCTTTTCACTTGGAATTTTGAAGTCTAATGTTGAAAGAAACGGGAAGAAATTGGATGAAAATAGGAGTTAGAAGAAAATATAATGAGTCAGAAATAATTGCAAAGAGTTAGAAAATATTGGAAAAAATAAAGTGTTGAAAAGACACTCAATTAAATAATCATCCAAATAAATATATACGGGAATTATAAAAAAATTAATCTTTGTTCGTATTTGAGGTGTTATGTTATAAATTTGAATATACTCCATATAATATTATTATATCGTATAGTCATTAGATCTTATATGTAAATACATTTTTTAATTCGTTGGAAGAAACTAGTAACAGTTAGAAAAAACTGAAACGAGTTGGAGAAAATTAGAAGTAGTTGGAAAAAGTTGAAAGTTAATTTTTGTAATAAAAAAAAATAGAGCCTTAATGTGGTTCAAAAATTATACTCCCTCCGTCCCAAAAAGATTGACACATATTGATTTTTTGGGAAATTAAGGGAGAGATATTTTGGTGTTTATACCCTTGACGTGATGGGTAAAAGTAGGATGTGATGGATAGATTATTAGAAAAAGGGTATGATGTGATAGGTAGGGTATGAAAAAGTAAGGGGTAAAAGTGGTTTTTTAATTGAAATGTAACGGAATTTACGGGACGCATTTTTTTCGAAACATGTCGGACTTTTTGGAACGGAGGGAGTACTACGGAGTACTAGTTAAAAAGAAAAGAATATTTTTTTGGGGAACAAAATTTTAGTAAAAAAGAAAAGATTTGTTGTCATTACAACATTAACAATTTCAGAATACAAGTAATTAATAATCACCAAAAACCTAAGAAATTAAAATAACATAATGGGTATCTAAATTATTTTTTGACACCTTTCTTGTCTCCCACAATAATTAAATACGAACAAATTATACAACCTTAAAGTATTACCGTACATAAATTTTTGAACAATAAAAAATATCTGCACGTACGCCTACGAAAACAAATGCATGTGATTGTATTCGTACGTTGTTGAAGCTTATTTATTTGAAAAATTAAAATATAATTCTCCCAATGAATTATTATGAAATCATTTCATAAGTTTTGATTTGCCTTGCAAAATACGTATTTTCATGAAATTAAGATAAGTACTCCCTCCGTCCCAAATTATAATGCATGTTCATTATTCACGGGATCCAATTTCCTTCACTTTTTTTCTCTATTTTCGTTAGCAATTTGATAAAATAAAATATTATTGTGACTACTAGTTTTGTAGATCTTTTGATGTAATATTTTTAATATGTAATTTTTATTTTTTAACTATATACCATTTGTCATATAAAATGATTTGAAAATAATTTCAGTCAAACATCGTAAACCAAAACAGGCGTTATAAAATGGGACGGAAGGAGTATACGACAATTTTTTTCATAAAAGCAAAATGGCCGTTTAGTAAAAAGTCAAAGTGGACAAAGTTTGTAAATTCATAAAATACATACAAAGTGCATGGATATAATAATACAAGTCTTAGAAAGGAGAAAAAATAAAAAAAGATTCTATGTGAAAATATATTTTAAGCCTTATTTTATTGTGAATGAAGTACTTTTGTTTTAAAATTCGTGCTATAATTTACCATTCATTAACAATTACATAAAACTTTTACTACTAAAATATATTTCTATGCAATTAAAAAACTACGTAATTTTAAAAATATCAAATATTGAGAACCGTGAGCTTCTAAAAATATCGAGCCTTATAATGAATATGGAGCACTTGACTTTGACGAGAAGACCACTACCTAAGATCACGAGAAAGTCGACCCAGGTTCGATTCCATCATCAGAGGCAAAAAATATTGACTCTGTATGCATTATTAGATTGAGAAAATAGAAATAGATACTGCATTCTAATAAAGTGAATACCACAAAAAAAATCAATTGGAGAGGGTGCGTTAGAAACGGGCGGCGCTGGAAGGGCAGAGGGGGGTTTATTTGCCGAAGTAAGAATAATCGATTTTACGATCATAGTACCGTAAGTGCTCCAACCGAATCAGAATAATAACCTTGCACCAATAAATTGATGTAAGAATACATTTTTTAAAAATTAAAATATAGTTTGTTTTCATGGACACGAGAGACACATAAAGAATCCTACTCCCTCCGTTCCACAAAACTCTTCCTCTTTCGTTTTTTTTGTTTTCCACAAAACACTTCCACTTTCTATTAAAAAACCATTTTTACCCCTACTTTTTCATACCCTACCTATCACATCATACTTTTTCACTAATAACCAAACTATCACATCTTACTTTTTTCCATCACATCAGGGGCAAAATTGGAAAGTCAACCAAAATTACACTTTTCTTATTTTTTCCCAAAGTCAAAACCGGAAGAGTTTTGTAGAACGGAAGGAGTATATATGAACCAAATTATTAGGGTAATGATCAATAGAAGCACCAAAGGTTTACTATATTTTTATCCACAAAAATAAGGTGATTTTGATGGGAATTATCTCTTTATTCTTATGCTATTAAAGTTAGCAAGCAAGAATATATAAATTAGAATGTTGAAAATTATTTCTAACACATGAAAATCATGTGTAATAGACTAATAAATAGCTAGCATCCACTTTGAGTGACGATTGAGACCTTTGTAAATTTAGAATCATTTGGAAAGCTCAAAAAAGAATATGTGTAAAAGCTAGCATCTTTACGCCTAATAAAACAAATAAAGTAAGAGCACTGGAAATGACCGTGAATCTTCGGAGCTTCAAACATTATCTCTCTACCACATCAGCTTTTAACTTACACCAAAATTTCACGAGAAATGGGTTTGAAGCCCCAGAGCTTCAAACTGAGACTTCAAACCTCTTTTTTTTACATCTTCGAATACACATCTTCTAAAACAGTTAAGTTGAACTACATTAATAAATTAATAAATCTAATCAATTACTTGGTTTAACTCAAAAATTTATATACAAAAAATATATTATTATTTTTCGTTTCAACTTATGATGTGAGATTTTAATAGTTTCCTTCAAGTGGACAATCAGACCATTTTAAATCTAACTAGTTAGCCACTAACAATTAGATTCACATCCCCCCTAAAATTTATATTTTGATGGCAACACCTAAAGAACAAGAAGCCACACGGTATAGGTTTCCAAAAAACAATTGTGTTACATTTTCTAGATGAACATCTTTGAAATGAAGTAAGCCGGAACTTGCTCTGATATCAACAAAATTCTCTCAAAACACTTCGATTGAACACCATTAAAAGATTAAATTTATTTGATTATTTAATTCAATTCAAGAACTTATATATCAATTAATTTTTTTCAACTTGTGATGCAAGACTCTTACAAAAACGATGTTACGAATTTAACACAAGCAAAAACTCAAGTTTTCGAATTTATATACTCCATGCATGTATAAATATGACCTCTAGACAACAAAACTCCAATACCACATCAACAAATTAACTCAATCAAAAGCTCAAGTGTGTAGTTAAAGACACAAAAATGTCTAACACAGGACACTCTCTCACATATAGAGAAAGTTTGTTTTTTATTTGAGTCGTGCACGTAAATATGAAGTTTAAAATGATAATCAATCCATGTTTAAATAAATAATCATCCATTTAGAAAAAAAAATTATTTCTATAGTAAAATAAGATACTCTCTCTGTCCCAGCGTATTTGTCCATTTTGACATTTTTGAGTCAAACTGAATAAACATTGAGCTTCAATTAAACAAAAATCATAATTTATTTTAACATAAAAATGACTTTATTAGATTTATCGTATTGAGAACTTTCAAAATTGTATTTCATTATGTTAATATGCAATATAAATTGAGAGTAATTAGAGTTCAAAGTTTGTCCAATTTGACTTATAAAAGTCAAACTGGACAAATACACTAGGACGGAGGTAGTAAAACTTTAATATACTTTAGAAAAAAATACATAAATAGCTTTAGATTGACATCAAATGAGAGGGGGTAAAGATAACAGTATTTACGCAAAGGTTAAAATAGCACTAGATTCACATAAAATGGGACAGAGTAAAAATTCCAAATAGTGAACTAATCAAGTGTTGAAAAAGTATTTATAATAGTGATCAACACTAAATAAAAAATGGCACATTAATAGTTTCATATATACAAGTTCATTCTACTTTCTCTGTCCCAATTTAAGTTGCATGGTGTTGTTTACGATGTTTGATTGAATTATTTTTAAAACAACTTATATGAAGTTTGAGGTAGAACCGTAGAATTAACAACAACAAAATTTATATACTTATAAACTACATCAAAACTTCTACTCTCTCCGCCCCATAAAACTTTTCATCTTTCACTTTTTATCCATCCCAAAAAATCATTTCAACTTTCTATTAAAAGTCATTTTTACTCCTGCTAATTTTTACCATATCCATCACATCATATTTATTCACTATTAATCTATTTAATACTTCCTCCGTCCCAAAAACTTCTTCTCTTTTCTTTTTTTCTTGTCCCACAAAGTCCTTATTCCTATTAAATAACTACTTTTACCCCTACTAGTTCTTACCCTACTTATCATATTATATTTTTTACTAATAATTTAGGTATCACATCTTACTTTTACTCATTACATCAAGAGTATATTTGGAAAGTCAACACAAAAATATCTCTCCCTTAAATTTTCCAAAAGTCAAAATGGGAGCATCTTAATGGGACGGAAGAAGTATATCCTACTTTTACCCATCACATTCAGGGGCAAATTTGAAAAGTCAACACAAAAATACACTCCTATTCAATCTTTTAAAAGTCAATATAGGAAGGGTTTTATTGGACGGAGGGAGTACAAAACAAGAGGTGGCATGACTATGTTATTTTATCAAATGAGTAACAAGAGGTGACATGACTATGTTATTTTATCAAAGGGCACATTGTTATGAGTATCATAATATGTCCCACTCAATAGTAGGTCCGATCTGGGGGGGGCAATGTATGCAAGCCTTCGTAAGGACACTATTTTCAAGAGGCTTCGTGCGCGACCCGTATGTAGTGTGAGGGTGCAAATACAAATGTCTTATAGACACAGAGGTGAATGGAAAAAGGGAAAGAACACAGAAAGATTACCCTTTTAGAAGCAAACATGGGGAGGGATGAGCTTTCCTGGGTTCATGATATTGTTGGGGTCCAAAGCGTCTTTTATTCTCTTCATCGTCTGCAAATTCTCTATTCCGACTTCTTTCTCCAGGTACTGAAAATGAATTTAAACAGATAATTTTTCAAAAAAAATTGAATCTGAAAGCAATGTTGAAATCTGAATGTAAAATGGTATAGCACCTTCATCTTCCCAGTGCCAACACCATGTTCTCCGGAGCACGTGCCTTTGTGAAGTCAAGAACATGGAACAAAGCGGTAGACCGTTACGATACATATCGATTTTTTTGGTGGGTTTGGTTTTACCGTACCAAAAACCGAAAACGTACCGAATAACAAAAAAATAATTAAACATATTTTACACTTGAAAACAAAAATCAAATTTTTGGTTGGTTTGGTTTTCAGTCATCGGTTTCGCTTGATTAAAATGCTCACCCCTATAGACAAGTGAACTAGTCATACATTGTGTGTGTGTGTGGGTGGGTGGGTGGGTGTGTCAATACTCTATATGTATATACCTTCCATGGATAGAGCAAGTTGAACCATGAAGTGATTTAACCTCTCGGCTTCTCTTCGGTGATCCTCTTTGGTGGGATCAAATAGTATAACCGTATGAAAGTTACCATCGCCAGCATGAGCTACAACTGTGCTGTTATGAACAAACAACAATGAGGTCAGGTCAAATCTCTCCTTGTGTCACTTGGTAATCAAAATACTCCATCTGGCCTAGAGCTTTCGTCCAGTTTGACTATTTTTTGAGTCAAATTAACGAACTTTAATTATCAATTACATTGAACGTGCATTGCATACGATCATATGAAATTATGAACACAATACAATAAGTTTCTGATAGTTTTTCACATGATAAATCAAATGAAATCTTTGTGCTAATATTTAATGCTCCATCCGTAGCACAAAACCTTTCCACTTACACTTTTAACTTGTCCCAAAATAAAATAATTCAATTTGGACTAAATGGACATAAATGCCTTTGCTTTTCTAAATCTAACCTAACCTCCTCCAACTACCATCCACGCCTTCCCCAATCTGACATTTTCCAAACCCTACGTGTTTCAATTGTTGCCGTTGTACCTTAGTCAAACTTCTACAGCTTCCATCCCAAAAGTCAAAACAGGGAAAGTTTTGTAGGACGAGGGAGTACAATTTTTATTTAATTGATGATCTATGTTTGTCCGGTTTAACTCAAAAAAGTCAAATTGGACGAATACTCGGGGACAAGGGTAGTACTAATTACAATGATAGCAACTTTTTGCTCGGGGCTAGAAAAAAGTTTAATACGGAGTATGTTACAGTGTATGAACACCGAGTACACATATTAATACCAAGGTTGCATCTTTTTGCTCCCTCCGCCCCATAACTAAAGGCAAAGTTCGGATTACGAGGCCAAACCCCACACTTCTTAAAATCATTTTATTCAAAAACATTAGTATTGAAATAAGAAATGAAATTTACATATTTAAAATCTATGTTAAAAGTTCTGCAAAATATGAGGTGATATAACTACTTTATTATATCACATTATCAATGAAAACACAAATACAAACAAAAGTTATCGATATACCGAATTAGAAATTGTGTCTTTAGTTATGGGACAGAGGGAGTACATACTAATTTGTGTTTTTATATTTTATGTGAAATGGATTAACCACACCTAGCTTGCCCCATGGCGTATCTTTAAGCCTTTGGTTGTATTTTTGGCCTTCGGTGTGTCTTTAAGCTTTGGTCTATAGCTTGTGCTGGTGGGATTTGGATCTTGTTGTTAGTATGTGTACTTCTTCGCTCTCTTTAGTCATACTTTGTTAGTGCTACTGTGATTTGATTCTCAGAACTTTTGTATACGAGTCAGAAGTTTCTTGAAAAAATCTCTCTATTTCCAAGTAAGGGTAAGGTTTGTGTGCCCCCCCCCCCAAATCCTACTTTTTGTCGGATTTTACTGGGTTTGTTGTCGTTGACTGTGAATAGTAATTCATCAACAAGGAGTGGAAGTTACCATACTAGTGGCGAGGCATCCAGCTCTTGTTTTGATCGAGAAATTAACTCCGCAAGGTGTGAGAGAGGAACACACACATCCTGCAATCAGAATTATTAGGGCAACCTATAAATACATTGCTGATAATAATTGATACTCTTTCAAACCCAAAATACAAAGCACATTTACATTTAGTCTGGTTTTTTTAGAGAGTTTCAGACACAATGTCATCAACTTCAACTCATTACGTCATTTCATCCAACAACGAAAGGGGTTCTCGTGTTTTACGGAATTTCCCTTCAAATAGATTTAGTCAAATCATTTAAAAAGTTTAAATATTTTTCTTCTTCTTGTAGACAAGCTAAGATGAAAGTAACACAAATAAATGGAAGAGTAGTAATTTAGTTGCCAGAAGCAAAGAGAGTTTGGAGTATATGAGCCACAAGTCTCTTGAAAACAACATATCTAAAGCTTAGTAAGAGTAATGTCTGCATGCACACGCCTTCTCCACACCCAACTTTTTGTGGGATTTGATAGACAAGACCAGATCAAAGCAAAATATAAGAATATTTTTTGTTGTTAACTATATTGGATTCTTTTTTCTTACAATTTTTACATATATAATTCTTTTCTAGAGCAATTATATCTGCAAATAGGACTCTTTTTTTAGGGATGGACCGAGCATAAAATCCCCTCCCCGTAAAACACTTTTTAAGTTATAAATACACTTTTCATAAAAAGTACAAAACTATGGAGAATAGCTAAAGTTTGGTGGTAAATTATATAAATGAATTGCTGTTACGTAGGTTATCTGTCTGTTAGTTCATAGTGCATGACTGAAGTTTCTGCAACTTTATCATGAAATATGTAAGCGGGATCCTCCAGTTCATCGACATCATCAGGCAATTCTTCATCAACCCATGCAGACCAGTCTACCTCACTATCTGAATCATTCTCCATCTCCCATGACAATTGCTTGTGTTTCTGAATCGCATACACTTTCTCTATCAATGTCAATATCATTTGATGGTTCAAAACTCCATAATCTCTGTATGTCCAGATAGCATACGTAAGTTGAACCGATGCTCCAACCATAAAGAGTGATCTACAATGCCTTCCAAGATTGCATCTCCATTTCATATGTCCCATATCAAACTATGGCTAAATCATTAATGAATGTAGCACATAATCCCATATAAAGCCTAGGCCTCACGTTGTAAGTTTGCTTCATGCTAGTGAACATATAAAGAATAAAAATTGGGAATGAGTAGACCAAGAAAGCTTTGATCATCCTTGATTTCATGGCATTGTGCAGTGCGAAGAACTTGTCCAAGGCAACAAACATGCTTGCTTGATTTAATTCAAATGCTTCTTGAGCAGCTAATATTGTTTTTAAATTCTCAGCCAGATGATCGTGTGCTTGTTGAAGCTGTTCTTGCCTTCTAAGAAATTTCCCTTGTTGCTTATGCCCGATTTCGGCTAGATAAGCTTGACTCAAAACTTGGAGACCATCAAGAGCAAGAGATTGTCCTTCCAGAAGTTATGTTATTTCTGCTTATCTAAAGAAACCCATGTAATATTCTCCATATCATCAGCTTTACCTTGAGACATGTCTTTCAACACTCTTTGAAACCTTTCCAACTATTGAGTTGTATGATGAACAGAAACCAACATGTCATTAATGTTTCTCGAGTTTTGTTTTTGTAATATAAGCTCTTCTTTATTTGAAATGACCTCTTGTTTCTCCCAAACAATCTCCGCCTTATCCTTCAATGCATTGACCAACCTCTTTGTGTTATCTCAAAATGCATGGTAAATGATGATAGATAGAATGGAGGAAGAATTGAAGATAAGTTCTATGAGTATGATCATCCAAATTCTTCAAACATTTAGTCTTGGCAGATCTCACATCACAATATGGGAGATGAGGAGCAACTCTGAACTTGAGTTCCTCATTGGGAACAACTTTCAAACGCGCTCTAAAACACCTTTTGCTAGCAAGTATTCAAGGCGAACATCTCCACATCTTCCATTAATTTGAATCAATTCCTACTCTCAAAGAGCTTCATGGAGAACTTAGAAACTTGTGTCTTGAAAGAATGCCACTTATCTTCGCCCGACGAGTAGTCTTCTTATGCTTGATCATTGTCATTCTTGCTTGAGTCTGAGAACCACAAACCCCATGACAAGCAACTTTGTGATAGCAAAATCAAGGAAAACAAAATCTTGAATGGTTTTGGAAGACAACTCATTTTAGCCTCCAATGTAAACACGAAATCTGCATAATTCTCTTAAAATTATAGGGGATGAGGAGATGTTGGCCCTGAATACTTGCTAGCGAAGGGTTTGCAGAGTGTTCAAAATTTGTCCCCAATAAGAAACTCAAGCCCAGACTTGCTTGGAATCTCACAGATTGTTTCTAGCAACACTCTAGAAGGCCTCTTCTCCCCCATTGTGATTCGAGATCTGCCTCATCTGCCATGACCAAGTGTTTGAAGAATTTAGAGGATCATGCTCATATAATTTATCTTGAATTCTTCCTCCAAATCATTTTATCTATCACCGGCTACGAGTTTATACATGCATGCATTTACAGATGACACAAAAAGATTGGTCAATGCATTGAAGAATAATGCGGAGATTGTTTGGGAGAAACTAGAGGCCATTTCAGATAAATAAGAGCTTATATTACAGAATTCAGAAAACATTCATGACATGTTGGCTTCTATTGATCATAGAACTCAAGAGTTGGAAAGGACATTAAAAAAGTTGAAGAACATGTCTCCGAGGTGTTGAAAAATTCTGAATCAATATATGAACAATCGATGGAAATAATAGTCTCAAAAAGAGCTAACTGAGGGCGAAGAGAAGATGAAGGATAATTAGACAGAGGGGGGTGGAAATGATTCATAAGTTTTATATTAGTTTGGATAAAGAGATTATTGACTTGAAGAACAAAGTAGAGGTAATAGAGAAGGAGATTGGTAAAGAATCCAGTATAGTTAACAACAGAAAATATTCCTAGCTTTGATCTGATCTTGTCTATGACGATTTTACTGGATTGTTGTTTTAAGCGAAGAGAGAACTACATGACACTTATTATTGTAGTACTTACGTAGTACTTAATACGTTCTCATATAATGATACCAAGTCAAGCCCTTACTCTCCCACAAAAGCTAGTACATGAGTAGGACAAACACTAGCAATTCACCAAAAAGGGTAAGTAACACACAAATCAATTCCATATAGATATGAAGAAAAATGAGGTGGGAATAAACCGTTATCATTGCTTCAAAATTAGGCTCCATAGCAAAACAAGCCCAAAGTGCCTCCTTCCTTATCTAAAAAGAATAAGAATGGAAAAAATCACTATGATAACCGGGGAAGCTTTCGATCTTATGTAAGAAACAACAACAAACCCAATAAATCTCACAAAAAGTAGTAAGATTGTTACCTAAGAAAGATAACAAAAATTTAAAAGCAATTATTTTTGAGTCACCTTCCAAAGTTCCTTTTTCTCTTCGGGAGCTTGTGCAAAGACAAAGTCAGAGCTCTTATGCTCAGCGGCTATCTCCTGAACAATTTCAGTTTGCTCGCGTGCATATGCCTCTGGGTGATAATGGCATTGTGTCATAAACAAATACAATTGAAGACGACAAGTAATATCATGTAGTTTATATCATTGTTTCAAGCAAACAATAATACAACAACAAACCTAGTGAAATCCCACAAAAAGTAGGTTCTCCGAAGGTGTGTACACAGAGACCTTACTTGTAACTTGAAAGAAGAGAGATTGTTTCCAAGAGACCCCCCCCCCTCCCACTCAAACTTAGTAGCACAAACAAAGTAAGACAAGCAAACAATAATGTTCCTCAAAATTTATGTTACGGCAGGATTCACTATTGAGCCATCGGGCCATTAAGTGTTCAATATGTTCCCTTCTTGTTAAGATTCAAGGTCTCATAATAAACTGTCAACCTCATAAGTCATAAGAGAGTATTTTGGTTTGTACTTTCATATTTATTTGATGTGGATGGTTTCAAATGATCTCACAACATATAGAAATAAATTTGATACATGTGTCACGCTTTAAATACACAATATAAGATGGACCATATTTCACCTGTGCCTACGAATTCAAACATAAGAGTTGGAAGTTCTGGCAGTTTTTTTCCATTTGCAACATTAATGGCACGCACTTGGACTTCATCCATCAGTTCCACTCTTGACACCTGATATACAATACAATGATACATAACACAATTTTGAGAAAAAGGTATAAATAGAAAGTTCAGCGCTTATCATTGAGGGGATGCCAAGTTTATGTCCCTATGGGTGGGTTTGGATGGAGGCCCTTAGAGGATTTTCAATTTTGGAACTTTAGAATCATGGAAGTTCTCAAATTTAAAAGGTTTATTTTTTCCTTTGTGCTACGGTCTGTTGTGAATAGTCTTTCTATTTTCAAGAAGGGGTAAGTTAAGAAGTTTTCTTTGCATACACACACCTTCCACAGACCCAATGTATGTGGGTTTGTGCTGGGTTTGTTTGTTTGTTGTTGTTGTTTTGTATTTAGAGGGTAGTGATGATAGTGTAGAAGTCAGTCCTATCAATTCAGTAAAAAGTGGCAAAGAAGAACCAGAGACCTGAATTCCAGAGAGCATAGTGGCTATAGCAACATCTGCTGCATCCTTGATTGTAGGGAAGTTGCACATTGCAACCTACACACCAGTACATTTGCCAATGGTGGCACACGAATAAAATTAGATTAGCGTGACGGTGAATAAAAGTTACACATTAAAGAAATTCAAGACCATTAGTTGGACATAAGTTTTCAACCGGGAGATGCATTTTAAATTGAGATACAATGCAGATTATGATGCAATACTTCCTGTAAAAAACCTGTAAAAAATATTACCACTGATGATTGAGGAATTTTCTGCAAGCGCAAAGTAACTTCAGTGATAACTCCTAAGGTTCCTTCACTTCCAATTATCAGGCGCGTCAAATCATAACTAAAACACGTGCAATTACAGTGCAATCAGAAAAAAGATGCTCATGGCATTGCACATGAAAGACAATGACAAAGATACCCTGCAGCACTTTTTCTTGCCCGAGAGGCTGTCTTGACCACATCTCCATTGGCTAGAACAACCTGTGAAAGAGCACATGCTCCGTTGGAAATTACTGTGGCATTTCCCATAAAAAAAACTTGCAGTGTGGATATAACTTACCTTAAGGTTGATGACATTATCACGCATCGTACCATACCTACATGCTAAAATCATAACTATTAGGTTACTAGGGTATATATTTTGGACTTACAACAGAGCATGATTAGTTGAAAAGTCTAAACAACAACAAACCCAATAGAATCCCACACAAGGTAGGGTGTGGGGAGAGTGAGAGGACACAAACCATACTCCTAATTGNACCCCCCCCCCCCCCGGCACGATTGCTAATTCAAAAGTATAAACATCATTGCCAAAAGATCTTATCTATTTCATCCGATGACTCTATTTGTAAATAGTAGCTTTTGTGCCCGTTTGGAAACAACTTCAATGTTTTGAAAAAGGCTATCTAATGACAATATTTAGCTTTACGGCCTTTACCAATTTCAAAGTTAATCTGCAACATTAAAAAATAATCCAAAACGCTAACTACTAATTTAAATTGTTGTTCCCAAATGAGGCCTTTGTCAATATGAACCCATATGACTATTGTGCAAGTACATGCTAGCCATTTTTCCCAAGCACATCATATGTCGGTTTGTCTTTTGTGTATGTTTGAGGGCTTAACATAATGTCCATAATCCGTTCAAGCTTAGAGATCAAATGAAGAATAAGAATAAAGGCAAAAGAGGAAAGCAACTACCTTACCGCCAAAGAGCCAGAGCAACGTGTAGCACACATACCTCCAATTGTTGCTCCAGGTCCTGAAAGATTGGATGTTTCAATTTCCCAACATATCTAAAACATCAAACCAAAACATTTTTTACCATTTCCTCATTAGCAAAAGGTCTACCAATTAACAAAGTCCTACTATTTTTGTACATTTTTACCTTTTTGTCCATCTCACTATTTTTGTCACATACCATATTTGGTCATACTTGTGTGATTTGCATTCATTCTTACTTTATCTTACCGCTTTTTAACATCAATATCAACTACACAATATTACTTTTCTTAATTTTCCTGACACTCCTTCATGACCCAAAATAGTAGGACGGAGGGAGTATCAATGGCAATTTGGAATATGTAAGCTCAATTAGTACTTCTCCTTTCAATCTCATGCAGTGACTTAAATCTAACTTGTGGAGTAGGATAGCAAAAAAAACAACAACAACCCACTAAGGTCCCAGAACAAACCACCTTTTATTCAGTTCATTTAAAAAAACTTCTTCTCTGAACCCCTCCAAAACCCTTCATCCAAACAGATCTGAAATATAACTGAAACATACCAGGATCAAGAGGGAAGAAGAGACCATGGGGTTCTAAGTATTCATTAAGCTCCATCCATCCAATCCCAGGTTCAACCACAACATCCATATCCTCTACATGTAATGCTTTTATGCGCTGCAAATGATTTAAAAATTACTGAATAAATAAAATCTTAACCTTAGGTAAGAAATCATTTTTCCCCACTCACTCTTAGATATAACATGATCCTTTTTATAGAGAGAGAAAACTAACCAATCATTTTCCAGAATTAAGCATTAATCAAGTTATCCGGCGAAAGCATTACAGATGACAATTATTATTATTTATATTATTATTATATGGAATTTCATACTTTCATGAATGTCAAGTCAATGCAAACGCCCCCATTAGGAGATAAGGTGTGACCCTCAATAGATGTGGCTCCACCATAAGGTACAAGCGGTACCTGTTTACATCGCATTAAACCAGTAAAATAACAAAAGTGAAGCGGAGCACAAAAGTGATATAAATGAAATAAATGAATTTAATATGATTCAAACTACATAAGGAGGGGTTCAAACCTTAAACTTGTTGCAAGCTCTAGCTATCTTAGATACCTCCTCCTCTGACCTGCATATAAGAGAGAAAGCTCTACATAGTATCTGTCTATCTCCAACAGTCCAACAAAAGGATACTTGTATTTTCTTTATGAGAACGAAGATTATTTATAGTTTGAGTCATATGGGATTCATCTTGCATGCGATCTCAATGACTTCCATCAAACCATTAATCGGAACATAAATCAATAGGCAAGTCTTGAGTTAAGATTTCTTTGAAAAGATTCATACTAAGTATAGTGTGTGCAATGTGAATGCATAAGATCCATACAAACCTTGGGAAAACCACAACATCGGGGATATTCACTGCCATGTGAAAACTATTTCGTGGATTCCCGTGATTATATCTCTCATCATAGTCCATTGTCATATTATCCTACATAACAAACTATTACCAACTCACCTCCAGACCAGTGAACGAAGGAAATCCACCCTTTCACATTAAAACAAAGCCAATTAAATTCTTGTTTTTACAAATACCCATCACCATTCCCAAAAAAAACCGCTTTGAACACAAGAAAATTAAATCTAAAATAACTGCAGAGAAAATTAATAAAATGAGAAACCTAAACCCCAGAACATTATGTATAGGGAGAAAGAAGGAACTAAAATACCTCACAAAATGTTTTCATTTCGTCAATAAGCTCTCGTGGAACACATATGTGAGAACCCTTCACAACATAATCTATTTTGTCTTTGCCACCATCTTCCTCACTTCAACACCCAAACACAGAAATCAATACCTCATCAATAAATAAATTAGTGAAAAAAACTCAACATTTCAACAACAAATGAATTCCTTAAACCCCATGGATTATACGTGGTTTTTTTTTAAGAATTAAAAAAAATCAATCTTGCAAGAAAAGGATGGGAAAAACCTGGGATGTATATTGGGAGAATCGCAGAGACTAAATGATTGGCCGGTCTGGGCATGTAGAGCGAGTGAACCAGCGGAGACTACAAGGGCCAGGGGAACTAAAGAGCCAGAAGTCCATGAGAAGCCTGGGTGTGCCTTTTCTGAGCGGATTTTCCCCTCTGCGAGGCTGCCTGAATGAGCCCTTTTTTGGAAAAACAGATTCTTCAAAGCATTGTATCTGTAAAGCAATCTTGAAGAGGAACGCAGTCGAGATAACAGGGAAGAGGAGGACATGGTTTTACTCCAAAGATGTGATCTTTGTCTTGGTTAGAACATAGAATGCAGAATAGGGAGTTGACTGCCACTCTACTTTCTCCTTCATAAAATTGGAACCCCCAAGGCCCCAACCCCAACCTAGTTCCGACCACAGCACATCTACACCCATATTAATTGCATCTCGTAGGTTAAGTGGACTTTGTGATTATTTTTTTTTTGTCGGAACGAGGATAGAACTATCAATTTTAAGAACGAATTACTGTAAATACCAGAAGCGGAGCAGTGGTTTTTGTGACCATCGAAAAGCAGTAGTCATATAACCGACTCGTTAAATAGACCTACACGGCTACACAATAGGATCGTGCCACATCTAGGTTGGGCTTGACCAGATATTTAGGCGGCTATGCCCGCTTCCAATATTTGGACAAAATATTATGCTCAAGTTCAATTGTGTAGATGATCCAAACACGTCACATAACGGACTAGCTCATAATTCTTTTAAATATTACCTCCATTTTTCGTGTATTTATCTAGTTTGACCTTTTTTAGTCAAATTAGTTAAACTTCAAATTTTAATTACTCTCATTTTGTATTACATATTAATATAATTAAATAAAACTTTGAAAGCTTTCAACAAGATAAAGAGAAAAAGACAAAAAAAGGAGTAAGACATTGAAAATATACCAAAATAGGATTTCCATGTTTTTATTCTCGAAATAGAAGTTAAAATGTATTTACATTACCAAACATAATCATGTACATTACCAAAAAGTATAGTAATGTGCAAATTTACAGTACCACATTATCACCACATTACCACAATATGAACTCTTATTTCGAAAATAAAAACATGGAACTCCTATTTTGATATTTTTTCTATGTTTTAGTCCTATTTAGAGTAATTTCTCCAAGATAAATCTAATTAGTCATTTTATACAAATATACATTAAGGTTTTTATTTGAATTTCAAAATTCATTCAGTTTGACTCAAAAAAATTCAAACTGAACAAATATACTGGGACATAGAAAGTACTCTATAAAAAATACTTTTAATTAAAATATGCCGAGTATATAAATATTTGAATCTAATACGGAGTGTTTTTATATATTAAATGACTATAATTTTATTCTTGCACCATAAATCATTATAATATTATAACTATTTCAAATAATATACCAAAAAGTCATACTTCATATTTATAATATATTGTGCATTTACATGTTTAAATGTATAGAATGTGGGCGAGTTAGTTGGTCAATGTGGGCCAAACATAAAATCTAAGTAGATCTATATTATGTTGTGGGCCAGGATAGCAAACTCGCATTGCCTCAGTTGTCTATATCCGTCCATTTCTAAATAGGGACTAGATGTCTCGCCCCGAGAGGGTCTATCATGAAACCGCATTAAAGGATATTTTGTTGTTTAAGAGAATGTTCACTCATTTAGTCCAAACTCAAAATCAAAATGCACTAAATATCAAATCATACACTAATTCATTTGCAACCATTCACATGATCACATCAAATTCAAACAAAAAAAAATTCTTATTTCATTTGTTTTTTATACTTTTTGAATCATACTTATATATTTTATCTAAATTACACACATTGATCCCACACATTTAACCAATAGTTTCATATCAAATTAAATGATTTTAATATAGTTATGGAGTACTTAATAAATTACACAACATTCCTTGATCAATAACTTCATATACATTATTACAGCACTTTTCCAATTTAATTTCTTAAATAGATTGGGCACAACAACCAAAACAAACTCTTCTGTAGACCTTTCGGACACATTTTTATAAACTCTTCTTTCGCTAACAGCACATAACCTCTTCTTCAACCTCGGGAGATCTTCTTTAACCTCCGAGATCAAAATTACTCTGTAAAAATTACAGCATCTATTTCAACTCTGCATTTTGGAAAGCTTCTTCTTCTCTTTCTTCTCATTTTCAAAATGCAATAAGGATTTGGCTTGGAATGCGATTTTCAAAAATATTTGTGTTGGTGAACAATACAAACGGATAGGTGTTGCTCTGTTCATTATTTCACTCTCATTTTGACTAAATCAACATTGATCATGTTCTTTCAGTCGAAAAAAACCTAACTTTCAATGTCTTCTAATTTCTTTCAATTTCACCCAGTTTCTTTCAATTCTTTCCAAATTATTCGAATTCCATCAATACTATAAAGAATATCTATATACTCCTTTCATCCCAAATTAATTATCTCACTTTTCTTTTCCGTTCATCCCAAAAAATTGTCAAGCTTTTTTGCTTCCTTAATAAAACAAAAAATATGTGGTCCACAATTTTCATATTTATTGTAAACAATTTTCAACCATTCACTTTTTTATTTTTCAATTTTTTCTTAAACTCCGTGAAATCAAAATGTGTCGATATTCACAACGGAGGAGTATAAACCTTCAGCATCGTCATCGTCGTCGTCATCAAATGCAAAAGCATAAGCATACATACTGGATTGAAAAAAAATGTAGTAATGTTTAAAACATAAAACTTGAGCACCAGCCAAGAACAGACACAAAAGGTCTTGGATTTGTTAAAAGAGGATAGAGGGGAATGGATGGGGTAGAAGAGTAATTCCATCATGACCTTATACAATACTCCTAGAGAAATAATTCAATAGGGGTAGAAGAGTAATTCCTCCCTCGTTTCCTAAACAAATGCATGAACCCGTCCAATTTTATTTTTCAATTTTTTCTTAAACTCCGTGAAATCAAAATGTGTCGATATTCACAACGGAGGAGTATAAACCTTCAGCA
>OOIL02000003.1:726935-815372 GCA_900332095.2 Cuscuta campestris
TTCACAACGGAGGAGTATAAACCTTCAGCATCGTCATCGTCGTCGTCATCAAATGCAAAAGCATAAGCATACATACTGGAGTCTGGATTGAAAAAAAATGTAGTAATGTTTAAAACATAAAACTTGAGCACCAGCCAAGAACAGACACAAAAGGTCTTGGATTTGTTAAAAGAGGATAGAGGGGAATGGATGGGGTAGAAGAGTAATTCCATCATGACCTTATACAATACTCCTAGAGAAATAATTCAATAGGGGTAGAAGAGTAATTCCTCCCTCGTTTCCTAAACAAATGCATGAACCCGTCCTGCCCACTTGGAAGGGAGGGAATCAGACATTTGTTCAAGAAATGAGAACAATTTACCATCATGTCCTTATACGATACGGAGTAGATAATAAATCAATAGGGGTAGGAGAGTAATTTCACCCCATTTTCGTAAACCGTAACCGTCCCTTTCCAAATCTTTATTCTTGTTAAAATTCCGCAAAATTATGACTTATCACAATATCACATCCGCGCACGGGTCAATGACAGCAGTCAATATCCAACTATGTACCTCGTTTGCAGTTCCCAAAACAGCCTTGACTGCTTCACCGCCTCAGCGCGTTCATAAACCAGCCTTTCTTTCCATGTCTTTCTAAAACTAAAAGCAAGGCAAAAAAGAGTGCACAATCTATCATCATCATCACCTAATTTTATTGGAAGACAAAATAGAGAAGGCCACGGAAGGAAATGCTCAACATTAATATATTCTTATGCATATACTCCCCACCCTCCGTCTCAAAAAACATTTCCTAGTTTTACTTTCACAGTGTTTAAGTGTTGAAAAATGAAAAGTGTGCAGTTGACATTTGTTTAGATGAGCAAGAAATCCCGGGACTCACATGTTGATATAAAGTGGGAAGTGTTTTTTTGGGTCATTCAATGAGGGAAACTGAAAAGAGTTTTTTTATTATAGAGCAAGTAATAATCATTTCAAAACTCACCTCCTCTTCAAAAGCAAATCTACTTCCATCATGTGCACTACATCGGTGTAAACGCCCACCTGAAATAGGTACAGCGAATAAAAAGTGCTGAAAATTAAAGGTAGTGAGATTGGAATTGTTCTATTATCAAATTTAAAGTACTAAAATGCAATTAAGAAGTGTAATATTTTGGAGGAAAAAGAAGTATTTTTGGTTATTTGGGAGTAGATTGCAGAGAAAGCAGGCAAAGATGGTTGACGATGACCAATAAGTTAGACAAAAAATGAGGTTCCCCCAGGGCACATCTCAGTTGGTATTTGGTAAAGACCCAAAGTGTTGTTATGACAGCCTTGCTTGCGGCCTGCAGTGTGGGGGTTCGATAACTTCGATTCTCGCTACATGGAAGAGTTTGGAATTGAATCCCTTGTATAGTGAGACAGGCCTTGGCAACATTGGGACATTGAGTAACTGAGACATATCATGCGATTTACCTCCTTCACCAACCCCGGGGCAAGGGTGTGAGGGTTCCACCTTTTTTTGACAAAAACATGAGGTGTTATAGAGAAGCAGATAGAAACTGGGTAGTTGTGACTATAAAGCTTGTTTATACGTATGTTTTTCAAGTCATATGACTTTATTTTGCCACATAAACTTTTTTTTTCATTTTTTTTTGGGGGGAGGGGGTGGGGTGGGGGGTTATGGCTAGAATGTCAAACTGGCCCTTATTATGCAATCTTGTAAAAAGGTCAACTTTCACACGAGGATACACTTGTAAAGTTAAAAGAGTAATTATTAAATCTTTATCTATAGAGGAACACTATATTAACACCACTCTCACACCATTTTATTAGTCATTAACGAGAGATGGTTAATGGGTAAAACAAAAAGTTAAGTGGCGTCAATATATCCTTCCTCTTATTTATATTGTGGAATATACACTAGGAGGAACACTCAAATAAAAGGGGTAGAGTGTCATGTGCAATAATATAACGAGAGCAAAAAATCTAAAAATGCAAGTGTTGTAATTATCAATAAGGTTATAAACATCGCCTAGTTTAAAATGACAATCGTTTTGGGTGTCAATACTCGCCCAATTGAGGCACCTACAATGATCCATTCGGAAAATTGATGGTTCCCCACCAACCCCTCATAACCCCCCCCCCACCCGGCTCGATCAGAATCCACCCCACCCAGCCCCTTCAATTGCACCCCCAAATTTAGTTGACTTTGGGGTGGGGTTACCAGGATTAGGAGGTAGGAATCATTAATTTTTTGAACGAAACAGCGTAGGAACGACAATTTGATTGAGTGCCATAATGCCACTGAGCCTTGGTGTCAATATAACCAAGGTGCATAAAGATAAAAGCTGCTTCATAAGCGCAAATAGTGAAATACCAAATATCCCTCCATCCTCATGTAATATTCCATGTTTATTTTGGCACATGGACCAAGAAGATTAAAAAGAAGAAGTGACCATTATGCCCTTACTTTTATAACTCCCTCTTTCCCGAATCAATCGTCTCACTTTTCTTTTCATCCCAAAAAATGCCACACTTCTTTACTTTTCCAATAAAGTAAATAATATGTGGTCCATTTTTTTCTTTTTTCTAAACAAATTTGAACCACTCACTCACTTTTTACTTTTCAACACATCTCTCAAACTCTATAAAATCAAACTGTGCCAATTAACTTGGGACGAAGGGAGTATTTGAGTTGGGGGGATTTGATTATAAAGTGATGGGAAATAAAAGTCAGTGTTTCTTTTTGTATTTTCTTTAAATGGAAAGTGGACAAATAGATTGCGACAATCCAAAAATGAATATTGAACAAATACACTAAGACGAAGAAAGTAGATATTAACCTGTCGACAAATGGGACATTTTGAGTCCTTGCTTGCAGCCTTTAGACCCTCACACATCATTACGGACGCTGCAGAGCACACACATGATTTACAGAACAGATGGCCACACCCTAAAGCTATAGGGTTGAATACAAAATCCTTTTTAAAAAGCAACACCAAATTAGTACTTGTAGAATGCTATCGTGAAGATCAGAGAGTTCCTTTTTTCTTTCTGGTGAACTAAATATATGACTCACCAGGCAAACAGCACATGTTAGGCTGTACTCTAATTTCACTGCATCTGGAAGTTTCAAAGTGAGTGAAAACTCCGAGGGGTCAAAATCGCAAGAGAAAGAGCTGAAGAGCTCTTTGGAGCTCCCATCATTTGAGGCATTGAAGTTCAAATAGAAAGCTCCTAACTCAATCAACCACGGTGATTGCAGAATCTCCAAGTGTTCATCTCTTATTGCAGATTTAAAATTTTTCCCCTTGACAGAGCCATGAATCTACAAGAAGATATTTTTTAAATAATCGTAGGATGGATAATAGGTGGGTAAATTCCCTAAAAAGTTCCCTAAAAGATGGTAAAAGTTAGGAAGTTTATATCTTATATGGTACCTAGTTTATACCAAGGTAAATTCACTAAAACACATTATAACTCAATTCTTGTACGATTTAAACTTTAAAATATAAATAAGCCTGAGATCATATAAACTTCGAGAATGAGTCACGAATCACAACCGTAAAACAAACAGATGCAATAAAATTAAGTCAAAATTTTGTGTGACCTGTTATATGTGAGTAAGTACTCTAAGAGTTGGAATATACACAAACAAAGCCAAGAAAAAAGCCTCACCTTGTCATACTTCTTGAGGATTTTGCGCATAGCAATAGCATTCATCGCTGCATATTGCATTAACATGTGACACTCTTGGACCATGGCCTGCTGATTATCAGTAAAACAGTGACGCAAAGATGTGAAACATCTTTGAACCCCTGGAGCCGTATGGAGCCTGAGAAGCCTTCTCACTCTAGAGCTAAAACACCCCGCGATGTTAGAAGCCTCTTTCTTCAGCTCAGGAAAGAACGTTTGATCACACACTAATAAAAAACAAGATATACAAAATGATCATTACTATGTCAATTTCATTTGTATATATTTGAGTTTAGTCAATTCAGTCCCTCAACAACATTACAAAAAATTTAAACATGCAGATTAAATCTATGACAACTTCTATGCTTGGGGGATTGGATTATAGAGTACGAAATTCACAACAAGGTGCCACATTACATAATCCGATGAAAACAACAATTTTCCCTTGAAAACCCTCAATCGTTGGAGGTCAATACCTTCGTGTTTAATTATCTGCAATGAACCCTCAGCTAACAAGAAACAAATACAAATGCAATTCCAGACACAACACATAACCATCATCATGGTACGGATCGTATGGGGGAAATAAATTGTTGGCTGGATGGGAAAAACACAGAAATTTGAAGAAAAATTTTGTCTTTGCACCAGAACTGGAGAAGATCTTCCACGAATATGCATGAATTCAAATAAAAATTACAGGAAAAAAAACCAGAAATCTCAATCAGGATTATTCAATGGAGATTGTAATAAACAAGAAATTAGAGAAGAGAAATCGAATCGAAGGGATCAAAGCGTACTGGAGCAGCATTCATCGGACCCCTTCAAGGTGTTGTTGCATGCGGAGCAACGTTTGAGAACCTTCTTGAGGCTTTTGTATTCGACATAGGACAGCTTGCTGCCTTCGTCCTCGTGAATGTACTCCGTAAATGTCTCCCCGAACTTCATCTCCGTCCTCTTCTCCGACCAATCCCAGAACGAATCCGATTCCTCCACGGACGTACGGCAGCTGACAAAGACACATACACCCTCCTATAATGCGATAATTATTTAAATTAGTGCCGCGTCGATCTGGTCGGTGTCGTGTATGTTTATATATATATATGCTCCCTCCGCCGCGCCGCGCCGCTGTTCCACCGCCTTTTGTGCGCCGGGCTTTAAAAATGTGGAATTGTGAATTTCCCGATTAAAAAAGGCAAAAGGAAAAACAACAGGTGGGACCCTCCCCCTGCGTCCAGCTTATACTTCCCCGTACGCAAACGAAGAATGTACGACTAAAGATACTCGGTATGTCATGCCTAAAAACATGTCATTTTCAAAAATAATTATTTTACCCCTGTGCATAATAGATCTTCTCGAACATTATTTATAAAATTAAATTTAATTCTATTAATTTTTTTATTGTTACTATTCATTTCATAAAATAATATAGTCTTGTTACCACTAGTTTTGTAGAATTTTTCATTTTTGTTTTAGTATATGAATTTTTTTTTAATTTTACTCATACAATCATATAAATTGAATTGAAAATAAAGTTGGTCAAGCCTTATAACGCGTAATGAGAAGATATTTGGTTGACGGAGAGAGTATTCTACTCCCCCGGTCCAACAATAAACTTCCAATTTTGAATAACATGTAAAATTCTATCTTTTTTTAAAATTATTTTATTTACAAAATGATATATATCATAAAAAATACAAAATATATTGTTCAAAACTACATTAAAAAATATAAAAAATAATATGTAACAATAATATTTTATCTTATCAAATGATTGATGAAAACAAACAAACAAACAAACATAATAAGGTATCGAGAAGCCGTACTAGTAATTGAGGAGTTTATTGTTGAACGGAGTTAATATTAAATTTATCTTGTGAGTTATAACTGATACCCAACCTGAATGGGCTCAAGGTGACAGGTCAGAGATGATCGGTCAACATATTAAGTGGCATTCTAGGTGGTGTAAAGACATTTTAGAAACGACCGGTCATGTCTCTCCTGAAGAGTGACCGGTTATATTTGCGGCATGCTCATTTCCTCAGAGGGTCATTATTTGTGTCTCCTCGAAGGACGAACTCATCAGATTGGCACTGTTAGATTCTACGAGATGGAACAAAAGAGCCGCAATGCTAAATGAAGGCGCGCATGGAATCATCCCGCCACTTTGCCCCGCAATCTCCAGGACTTAATGACGGAGCGAGAATCACGCTAAACCGCTAGACAGCATGAATGGGGGCGAGATTTACGCTTATTGAAAGTTAGGCTAGCGGATGGCGGGTCAGGGATTATTTCCTTATGTAAGTGTTGATTGGGGCTGAGATTGCGCCCGAAGAAGGACTTGTTGCCTTAATTAACTTCTTGCACCCAATATAAATAGAGGGTGAGAGGTGAAAGTAGGTCATTCATTCATACATACACATTTTGTACACTCTTGAGATTGAATAAAAAATATAGTTTCGGGCTCAAGAGTTCTTTCTTGGTCTAGGTCATTTCTTGTGTTCTTACTTTTTGGTGCGTTTGACTTGTTTGGTAGAGTCAATTTGACCAGGTTGCATCCGGTCAAACATACCCGAGTAAATTTACACCATCAAATATAACATGTAATTTTTATTTAAATATGGGTTAAAGGTCAATATGAATTTGCTGTAAAAAAAAATTAAAACTGGATAAATATTTTAGGATGGAAGGAATGATGATTTTTTTATGAAAAATTACAAGAGTACTTTTATGTACTACTTCCTCAGTCCAAAAATTTCTTTCTCGGTTTGACTTGAAATGGCGATAAGAAAAATTAGAAAATTGAAAAATATAAAGACTTTCCACGCGTTGTCTTTGATGTGATGATATAAAGTGAATAGTCTGAACAAAAAATGCGGATATAATGACAAATTCATTAAAAGTTTTTTGCCAAAATAAAAAACAAGAAAGAAATATTTAGACGGCCAAAAAAAGAAAGTGAGAAATAATTAATTAGTTGACGGAGGGAGTAATATCTATTAAACAAATAATGTTTTAGAGAAAAATAAAAATTTGTATTTTCTTTTTAATTTCTCATCTATAATTACCACCAGTAATTCTTTTGTGGTCCTTGAGTTTATATTTATTTTATGGATCTTAATACGTGCATGAAATGATTCTATATTAATCTTTACAAAAAGAAAGCAATCACATTATGAATTCATAAAAAATACTATGTATGAGAAGATCTATATTTTTAAATGTACACTTTAAGGCCATAATAATACAATTTATAATCACCACCTAATTTTCAATTTTCAAAGTTTTTCTACTTCCACCTCATTCGCTTGGTTTAATTTTTTTTTATTTTTTTTCTCCATCCACATTTAATATTTTCATTTTCTACACACACACACACATATATATTTGTATGTATGTATGTATATGTATATGCATGTCTATACAAGAATACTCTTAATTTTTTTGTCCGTTTGGATTTAATCTTCTAATTTCTCATGCCTAAGTTTTTTTTGTAAAAGTTTGTTGGACAAATCACGCATATTTGAGATAAATCTACCTCATACTCAATTTTTGTTTAAAAACTAGTATCACACTCGTGCGATGCACGAGTCATTTTTATGTTATTAAATTAAGATCATTTTTAATACTAAAAAAATGAGATGTAATAGAATATAAAAATTATATTATTTTACGGTATAAAATATCGTTGCTTTACAAATTTTGAAAGACTTCTTTGTATAGTACATTATTCGTGCAATTTAGAAAAGATTCGATCATTGATTGTTATATGACTTCTTTGTATACTACATTATTTGTACATCAATTTGTATACTACTTTAGAAATGAATTAATTTTGGAGAATAAATGAAATAAGTTTATAACAGATTCGGTCATTGATTGTTATAAGCATTTATTTGCATATTAATCAACTAATCATTTATTGTCTTATTCATATTTCAAATTAATAAATGCATACTAATCATTTATTGCCTTGTTCATATTTTCAAACTACATTTATTGAATTAAAATCTGGAATTATTTACTTTCTATAATAGTAAATGCAAATAGGAAGTACTTTCCCAAATCTGAATTTTTTTTAAAAATAAAACATTGAAAAATAAATGAAATAACGTTAAAATTATTTAGGTAATTAATTTTTCAGAATAATTTATTTGCATAGATGTATATTCAATATATTTAAATTTTAAAGAAAAATTAATTCTCTTTTAACATGTAAA
Source organism: Cuscuta campestris (assembly GCA_900332095.2). Lineage (NCBI taxonomy): Eukaryota > Viridiplantae > Streptophyta > Magnoliopsida > Solanales > Convolvulaceae > Cuscuta > Cuscuta campestris. The sequence continues at coordinate 734,830 of OOIL02000003.1, forward strand.
AAAATATATCTTACATTGTTAATGTTTTTTAGTTCATGTGTGGAGACTACTTTCAAGTTACTAATTCTTAGATAATCTCTTGACCTTGATTGTGATGACACGATACTATAACTTTGAATCAAATTATGACCATTTGACATTAACCTGCATGATTAGAATTTACATAAATTTAAACCACGTAAAATATATTTTAAAAAATTACAAACATCCAAGTTGTAAAACTTTGCTCACAGAATAAAATATTGTAACAGACACTTGCTCTAAAGTATAAAAAACAAACAATTAGAATTAATTCTTTGGGTACGTGTATTTCAAAATTATATTTGAATGAATTTATAAGAATATTATTGTATAGCTTAAGTTTCACCATTTGCAACACCAAAATTGGAAGGTCGAATCCATTGCATTCAAATTGTCAATCAAAACATTGACATGATTTCTCTGTAGCGTACAATTTAATCGAATGTCTCTATACAAAAAAAGTTAAAATTAATATTAATGTTTATCAAAAATAAATAAATAATTAATAAATAAAAAATATATTTTGCTCTGTTTGGATTTAATCTTCTAATTTCTCATGCTTAAGTTTTTTTGTAAAAGTATTTTGGACAAATCAAGCATATTTTAGACCTCATACTCAATTTTTGTTAAAAAAAAGAAAGAACTAAAATGAGAAAATTAAATGTGAATAATTAACAAAAAAAATACAATATGCAGACAAAATTGAAAAATAGTTGATGTTTGGTGAAGGAAAGAAAAAGAAAAAGGGAAATGCTAGGGCTACACCAAAATGTGTACCCCATTTGTACATCACCCCTTTCATAATCATTTATTTATTTTTTTCTTTTTATTTACAAAATGGAGGGGTGGGGACAAATAGGGTAGTGTACACTAGCATTTTCCAAAGAAAAATTGGGTTACTTCTTTTACTCTCTCTCCCTCTTTCAGTCCCGCACCCATTGGGACAGAAAACGCCAGATTCATCCGCGAAAATCATCAGTCTATGGATAGCGGCGGCGGCGGCAGCAAATTGATTAATTCTGTGATTGTGTTGCAACTCTCTTAGTTTTTTCTCTTGAAGAATCGGATCTGCGGCTGCCCTTCCAGGTATCCTCTTCTCTTCTTTGGTTCTTCTTTCTTTTGCCGTTTTTTGTTTTCTTTTTTTTGTTTCGTTTGTTTGTTTTCTTTTGTTTTTGTTTCGTTTTGTTTGTTTTCTTTTTTTTCGTTTTGTTTGTTTTCTTTTTTTTCGTTTTGTTTGTTTTGATGATATTTTTTTATGTTTTTTTTTGTTTCTTTTTTTTTGCTGTTTTGTTTTTCTTTATCATGTTTTCTTTTTCCCTGTTTTTTTGATGATTTTTTTTTCTGTTTTTGTATTTCCATTTTCTTTTAGTGTTTTCTTTTTGCTTTTTTTTGTTTTCTTTTCAATTTTTTTGACATTTTTTGCTGTGTTTTTCAGGTTTTTTTGTTTTTTTGGAAGTTTTATTTTCATTTTGGTCTCTTTTTTGAAAGATCATGTTTTGTTTCTTTTTTATGCTTTTTTTTATGTTATTTTTGAAATTAAATGATGAAGAATATCTTACGAAATCGGTGGCTTTAATTTTGGATAATGCCTACATGTTCCCTTTGGAGAAATGTGTGACAAACTAACGGTGAAAGCAATTCTTGAATTACTCCAGAACGTACGTGAATGTTTTCTCAACGATGTTTGGAGAAGGAAGGAATTTGAAAAACGAGCACAAAGGTATTTAAGTAATTTTATTGTTTTATCTACCTCACATTACCTAATAAATATCCAAACACAATTACACAATTTTTTAACTTTTTACCTTACTCTATCTACCTTACTTTATGTACCTTCAATTACCTCCCTCCAACCAAACACAACCTAAAACAGTAAAACGTCCCAGAGTAATTGTTTAGAACGTAGTACTTTATTGGCCATGCACCAAAACAAACCTCTATGGATTAGTTCTTCATAACTAATGCTGCACTTTTGCTGATTATAATGCTGAAAGTTGTGACTATTTGATTTTTATTTGCAAAATAAGGGAAGATAAGGGTAAGGGTATAAATATCTTTTATTGCCCTCCTCCAATCACAAGCTTGGGCTTTTGATTGGGATGGTTCCTTAACATGGTCTTGGAGCCTTGTTAACCCCTCGAGAGGTCACATGTTCGAATCTCACTGCCACCCAAATTAAAAATATATATTAATGTGCAAGGTTCAAGCAATCAAATATTGTTTAGACATGAGGGTACGTGTTAGGAATATAAATATGTTTTGTGGGCCTCCAATCACGAGCTCGAGCTTTCAATTGAATTAGTTGCTTAACAATAAGAGTAGGAGAATGGCGTTTCTTGATGTCTAATTTGGGCAATCCAGCAAACATATTCTGGCATCAGTGTGCAGTTGGGAAGACATGAGGGGAAAGCTATTTAATTAATGAAGATGGATTGTATGGATGTTTAGGTAGCTTGGCACTGCTTCTCTCTTTATTTTCTGTTTCATACTTCACTTTCCTCCTACCTGTTGGTGATCATGGTGTTTCTTGATGCAGTATTTGTTATGGAGTAACTGTTTTAAGTTTGTCATACTATATTATTGAATCTATTTCTCTGTTATCAAAACTGATATATATCCGGGAGCATGCCCGAAGACTCTCCGTAGCCCGCCAAGGGAAAGACAGATCAGGGGAATAAAGCCCAAGTGTGGTGACATTAATTGGGTTGAAACTTCTCCATTTTCCTGTCTTAGAACCCAACCCAACACCATGGTTGTCCTACACCCACCCTAGGCTGAGCCCACACTCTCCATACCTTCCCTAAACATCCAAAATATTTCCTTTTCAAAATAAAGTTTTCCTACTCCTATTTTAGGCCCTGGCCGAAAATAAGAGTGTGTAAACCACAACCTTTGTTTGTTGTTATTTTCTTTCTTTTAAACCTTTTAATAAACAAATAAAACCTTCTATCCTTTTCTATAAATCCCAGGCCAAATATCCCTCATTATCCCAACACAACATCAACCAAGATATTCCCCATTCTTGTCCCCTTTATGTTCCCCACTGGGGCTGAATAAACAACCACAAAAAGCCAAGGGACATTTGAGTTGTTGTTGATACACCACCTACTAAATCAGTCACCTCATNCAGCTCCAAAGCCAAGACAAAGTCAAACAAAATCAGCCCTTATCAACTCAAGATTGGAAGCTAGTGAATGATAAAGGGATGTAGGAAGGTTCCTTGTATTTGCATTCATTATATTGTGTGTTTTCCCTCCTCTCCCCTCCTTATATATTTCGGCCATTTGGCCCTTGTAATGATCATCTTTGAATATTAAAACTCCTTTTACTCTTTGAGGATTTATAAAATAGTGTGATGCTATTTTAGCCAAATTCCTAATTCTATATCTTAAGAGTGGTTATCTTAAGTGTGAGTTTTAGGTTCTAGATATTTGATTAAGTGTGTCATATCTTAATTAAATTCTAGAATTCAACCCCAAGTTATTCTAGAGGTGAGCTTATCCTTTAGTATTAATTTGGCTCCAAATTAAGATAAGAGTGTGTTTATCTCTTATTCCTTATTTGGAATTTATCCCATCCTTTCTAAACCCATCCTTCATCCCTGATTTTCCACTCTTCTTCATAATATCAAAACTCAAAAAGAACTCCTTCACATTCCCATATTTTCATCCAGCCCATTTCCCCTTCATTATTCCACAATTCCATCTCCAAAAATAACAACTTGATAAGACCCCCGGTTCACCCCTAACAAAAACCCCTTTTCTAGATCTGCCTAAGTGCTAGACCTTCCTTGGTTGCCTAAGTTTTTTACCAAATTAGCCTCACCAGTTCACATCTATCCCCTGATTGATCTCACTTAGGTTCTGCTAGGTGCTAGGCCACTGCATGCTATCGGCCATCCTAGTGCAAAGAACTTTATGACATCTCTATTGTGAAATTTGGTCTATCTTAGTAATTGACATTTTAAAGTATTTTTTGTTTCCTGCTGGTATTGTTTACAACTTGCTTTAGCATATTTGGTTATCAATTTTTACAGGAAAACATCACACTTGCATGGTCTCTAGGGATTGAATATATGTATAACTTGTGTCAAAGCATCTGGAATTGATTATTGACAAGCTAACAGAAGAAAGCAATATGGAAAGAACACCGGCTGCTTCAGCCATGCAGTGGAGCATAGATCTTGAGAAAGGCCTCCGTTCTAAACGCCCTGGTAAAAATTTGATTATTTTAAAACATTGGCCATCATTGTGCGACTTAAACCTTGCCTTCTGTTTACACAAATTGTGGGGACGTTTACTTAATATGTTTTATGATTTCTTAGTTCAACAAAATAAAAAAAGAGAAAACATCTTAACCTTTTTTTCCAAATTCAGAAACAAGAAAATTGTTCTCCAATTTTTTATTTTTATTTATTCTCTTTAAGAAAACTAGAACACACCTTTTTTTTTAAAAATATTTTCTGAATTTGAAGACAGTTTTTTTTAAAGTTAAAGCAATCACTTACGACAGTTGCGACCACAATCAATGACCTCCTACTGCTATCATAAAAAACCCACAGCTACTGTCACAATCGGTGGCCATTGCTATTGTTAGCAATTACTTCTTACCACCACCTTTGCTGACCATCGATCACCTCCGTCATTGATTACCACCGTCATTGTCCACTACTGTCACTGTAGTTGACTGCCGCCAACTGTCCCTTTCATTGACCACCATCGGTGTGGTTCACCACACATCACCGATGACCATGTATATGGTGTTGATTGACCCTGCCTCAATTGAGTAGTTGACCATTCCCTCTGCCAAATGCCATCAGCGTCTGCAGCCGCTGACCTCAGCAAAAAGTCTCAACACCACAAATGTGCTATTGTGGTAAATACGTGTTTGGGATGCATGCTTCCAAATTAGACAACAAAAAAGTACTCCCTTTGTCCTAAAATGTTCTCCCCACCTTTTTTTTGCCATCCTGAATTGTTCTTCTCATCTCCTCTTAAGAAAAGAATCAATTACTACCACTCAATTCCACTTAATTAATAACCATGTCAAGTCAACTTGGGGAAAACATTTTAGGACGAAGAGAGTACCAAAACCAGAGAATGAGAACAGAAAACAAAAAAGCTAAAAACAGAAATAAACAAGCCCACTTGCCCGCTTCGTTGTTCTATTGCAAATTGGGATATAATCATGTTTCGCAACTTGTGGAAACAACCATATAAAGTTATTTCCATTTCTTTTTATAAGGGTTTTCACTGTAATCCCCATTTTCCTGAAAATAATTGGGTTATCGACTTATCGGTGTTCAGGTGAAGCAATACTTCAAATTGGTCAGAAACTTGAATGGTGGGATAGAGACTCTTTTATTACAGAAGCCGAATGCAAATTGTTTGGCTTGATACCTGGAGAGGATAAGCTATTTGCTGATGCAATCTTTCTTAGGCTTGCTCATGCATTCAACTCGGGGGACAAACACACAAGGGCATGCATTGTAAAGATTTTTATGTGGCAGAGAAGGAGATGGAGTGGCCATGACAGAAAAAGTAATCGTGGCATTATATCCAAGGGTAACTTAGAAAGCCATGTCGAGCTTCTAAAAAGAGTGAAGTCTGTATTCTACACTGGGGATTCAGAAGAAAGAGCTATGGTTTTGGCTCTATTGGGCTGCTGGGCAGGTTTTGCCAAAGATAATGCAGATATAAGATACCTTATCCTTTCAAGTTTGGTTTCAAATGATATAATGGAGGTAAGTTCCATTCCTTTATAAAATAAGGTTGTTAAGTGATTTATAAGACTAATACCAAACCTTTATTGGACTAATGAATAACAAAACTTAAGGTCGAACAAAAATTAGACCAAATGTGAATGTAACTAGCTAGGTGTTAAGTACTAATGATCTAAAAATCTATGTCTAGGCATTGGGCCATAGTTGACTGCCTACTGCTCTTTAGAGAACGTGTTTGTCCCTTTGTATTAAATAGACAATAAGTTTGTTCCAGTTCAAGATTGAGAAAGATTACTTCATATGTGTTTTTTAATGTAACGGTGCCATTATACTGCTTTATGCTCTTTCTTCTTCTCTTTTGAGAAACATGAATCATTTGTTCTCATAATGGCTCCATTTGACTAATAAATAGCATTAGAACAATCATTTTACAGGTAAAGGCATCTTTGTTTGCTGCTGGATGCTTTTGCGAATTAGCTGATGATTTTGCTGCTGTGCTATTGGAGATGCTTGAAAATTTGATGTCACGTGAAGCATCAAAGGCTATAAGGTTAGCTGCAGGCCGAGCTTTAGCAAAAATATGGTTCTCAATATTACTTGCACATAAAGCTTACAAGGTTCTGCTTTTCTTTGGTCTTTTCTACAACTTCCATGGAACAGTTATTATGATGAGCGTAGCCTAGTTTCCTGCCAGAAGTTTCTTTATATTATGTCTTCCTGACTTCTTTACATATTTAGTTTCCTTTCGAGAGTGTGATAATTATTTTGTTGTTTCACATTACTGCTTTGCTTTGACATTTGTTGCTTAGTGGTGTAACCACTGTATATATATTGGAGTGGAAGGGGTTCTATTTTTCTTCAAATGTTTTTAAGCAATTACACTATAATTAAGTTAGGCCATTTATGTGCATAGATGTGGTTGGTGGCATTAAATTTATACTATTAACTTTTGTTACAGCACTTAATTCAAAATTATGTATTATCGCAGACAGGTGTAAAGCTGATGTTAGAATCCCGCCAAGAAGAAGAATTTTGCAAAATTGTGCTGATTTCACTTTCAAAAATTGCTTCAAAATGGACCAGCTTGATTCCTGTACAGGTAACCCCCGTCACGGAAAGGATACATTACCAATATTGAAGCTTATGCACCCATAGATGTGAACTTTAAAAGTGAATGAATTATTCCTCATAATTATGCAAGCAATTCATTTTCTGACGGACAGGTAGAATTGCTTATCTCGTTTTTGTCAGAGGAGGTAGCTTCATGCCTGCAAGCTAGTGCATTGAAATGCCTGAACTTTATGTTATGCCATGGAGTTATCATCCCTGAAAGTACTGCAGACAGAGTCCTGAAGTTTCTCGATGTTCTGAATGAGTCCAAGCTATCTCCAAATTTGCAGTGTGTAGCATGTAGTATTTTGTACAAGGTATTATTCCTCCTGAACTACTGAAAACTACTCCCTCCGTCCCACAAAAAATTTTACACTAACTTGATGTCCCCAAAAAATTACGCTTCTACATTTTCCTTTAAATGTAAGGAATATGCTGCCTAAAAAACTTTTCTCCCTTTTAAACAAATTTCACCCACATACTTTTCACTTTTTAACACTTTTCTTGAACTCCGTAAAGTCAAACAGTGAAGTTCTTTGTGGGACGGAGGGAGTCTTTGTATTAAAAAGTTCTTACATTCTCTTGTTTTACAGGTGTTCTTGTATAATCTACACAGAATTCCTCATGCTGAGATATTGATCATTTTCTCCAGATTCTTATCAGTTGTAAGTCTCATTTCAGAATCCCCAGCTGTTATCTCAGAGAGGTTCTTAGCCTTTCATAACTTAGCAGATATTTGTGACAAACTTCTTGAAAAATCGGAAGAGGAATCATCAGGTCATATAGGTTCCACTGTGGCATCAAGAATAATCTCATTTGCCATGGACCGCTTCTCTCTCTTGGTTAAATCGAATAAAGACGTTCTTACTCAGGGAATACTTTCTTTTTACCACAGTGGAGAAATCAAAGCTCAAGATGCTGCGAATTTGCAAAACTTTGTAGATATGCTTTTACAATGATTCTTAACCTGCGAACTGAGGTGGTTACTTCTAGTAGATCACTAGATGGTGACCATAAGAAAATCGACAAATCCAAGATTCTCAGTCACTCTTCCAAGCTGATGTTCAGCTTTCTATCAATATGGATCCGGATTCCTTGGCGGACTCCCAAACACTTCTTTCAAATGAGGTATGTTTCCATTGACAATCTCGTTCATTTTTTTCCTTATGTACATTCTACCCACCACCTTGGGCATATTAAATTTCAAGAGATCCATTAACAAAACAGTGTTGTCATTTGGACTTGGAGTGTGTTTGGTTGAAGTGAAGTGAATGGATCTCTTGAAATTTTGGTTGGAGTTAATATGCTAAATCACTACTTGAATTTCTATAAAATATTTTAAATATCATAAAGAAAATGACTTCTTAAATAGTTTCTTTTAAAACACATGAACTAATATGAAATAGGTGGGGTAATGAAGTCTGGGGTAGAACCAACCCACTCACTCCTGCTCTGAAATGAATGAGAAGCTCGCGCTAATAAATGCGTTGTCTATTTAAATTTTGGAATTGAATGGACCAACACATGAAATCTTGGAATGCTTGCCAATATCTTAGTTCCATTTATATCCTTTTTTAAATTTTGGAATTGAATCAGTAGCTGGGGAAAACTATATATGATGTTTGAATCGGCTGGAAAATATTTCAGGCCATGTGTTGGCTCTGAGCTGTTCTTGCTGGGAGAAGACGGAGAAAAGGTAAACCGTTTATCGGTCTCATCTGGCTTCCTTCTCCATCTAAACTTATGCCTTCAACTCAAAAACATGCCGAGCAAGATCTCAAAGCTGTACTGCGTTCTTCACGCGAGATCATCAAAAACCCCATCCCAGGACGAAGTTGATGACATGATATATCTGAATCAAAAACTATTGGAACACACCAGAGGTAATAATATTCATGATGATGATGATGATGATATTAGAGGAGGGGTTTTCAGTTTTGTGTGCTTTGAGGTTAAGAGTGAGAAATGGCAGCAAGGATTCTCTACCTGTTTGCTTGATACTTCTGCATTTCCTGTTGGTTCTTATGAAATCAAATGGCATAGCTGTTGTATTGACAATGAAGGTTCATATTGGAGCTTCATCCCTGTCCTTGCTAGCAGCTTTGCCTTCTCCATGGTGTAATACTTGTAGTTGCAGATTATTGAAAAATCACCCTAAATAGGACTAAAACATAAAAAAAGTACCAAAATAGGACTTCGATGTTTTTATTCTCGAAATAAGAGTTTGCATTGTGGTAATGTGGAGATAATGTGTCATTGTACACGTGCACATTACTATACTTTGTGATAATGTACATGACCACGTGTCCACATTTGGTAATGTAAATGCATTTTAACTCCTATTTCGGGAATAAAAACTTGGAAGTCTTATTTTGGTATATTTTTAATGTTTTAGTCCTATTTTAGTCCTTTTCCCCGATAATTTTCTCTTGTAACACCTCCCACAATATTTATTTATTGTAAATGCAACTTAAAGAAATTAATTAGCATTAACTCTTGAAAGTGTTACTCTGTTCCCACATCTTGATCTCCTAGCCTTGTAGTAGAGACTAGTAGAAAATGAAATAGGACTTTTTTCAGTTAAATTTAAAAACATTGAATATTAATTAAATAAAAATTGCATTGTGTATTAGAAGGTGATTTTATTAGATTAATTTTGCAAAAGCTTTTAATGCATATTTTTATTGTATTAAAATTAAGTGTAATTTTTTATTTATTGATGATCTACATTCTCTCGGTTTGACAGAAAAAATAAAGTGGGACGAGAGTATTATTTTATCACAAAATATCAACTAGCATCAAAATATAATATTCACTTTATATAGTGGGATGTTACTAAATTCACTCCCTAAATGGGCTATATCCATATATTTTTCGTCAAATTTTACTACATTCATACTATATTTGTGAATTTTGATGCTATCATTATTAAAGTATAGAAATAATAGGAGTTTTGTTTTTATATTTTTTTTGAAGTTCATAAAAAGAATGTTATAAACCAGCTTATGAGTATATAGAAGTATATTATCAACTGATTCATAAGTTAAAAATAACTTATAAACAATTTTAATCAGCTTATAAGAACAAAAAAAATATCAACATAGTTAGAATATCCACACCGTATTATTAGAATTTTGAAAATATTATTCAACGATACTTTTAAATATTAACAACGGGAGTATATAAATGGTTATAAAAAAATTTTTAATAGTAGGTGGTTAACAAAAAAAGGACAAACTTTGTACTCTTTATGTATGTCATGTTCTCTTTAATTTATTCTCATTACTTATAGTATTACTTTTTTTTATTAAAATCAGATTAGATTAAATCAAATCGAAGACGATTTTTTGTTGCCAGTAATTAATTTTGACTTTTTTTAATGGGTAATTAAGCTTTGACATCCTCCTTTGCTCACCCATCTCAAGGCAACCTCAAATTCTCCGCGCGGAAGACCCGCCTGCTAATCTCTCTCTCTCTCTCAAACGACAAAACTCCGGCATTTATCAAATCTCCGGCCACATATTCTTTTACTTTCAGGTTTCCTTCCCTCATCTTCAGCAGGTAAGCGTACAAATTATAACGGACGCATTGTAGTTTTGATTACTGTTTCTTTTTCTTTCGTTGTGATTTCCCGCAATTGATTTCGTGGGTGGCAGCTGAAATTCGACGAATTGAGTGATTTTCTTGCGTTTTTTTCATGATAATTTATCATCTCAAAACACCAGATTTCTTCAATTGAGCGTTATTAATCACATTATGTAACGGAAAATTGAAGATTCCAGAAGTTATTCAATTCCCTTTGGTGGGAATGGGAGAAGCTAAGAACTGAAATAGGATTACTGGTTGCCCGATCTTCTCTAATTTTACAATGCTTGGGGATACATTACCAGATGTACAGATCTCTGCAAAAAAAAATTCTTTCTGATATTCATAAATGATTTGTCTTTATTTTTACCTTTGCAAAGTTTTTTCTTTGTTTGTTATGTGAAAAAGACTGGATCTTTATCTCATTGGATCAAGAATTTCCTCTTCTGGTATTAAATTGCCAAAATGGAACTTTATGGGTTTTTATAAAATTCCACCATTGTTGCAATTTTCCAGATTACCATTATGTGAATTGTAAACTGTATGAGGAGGATACATTACCAGATGTCTAGATCCCTGCATATATTTTTACATATATTCTTACCCTTGCAAAAACAAAAATTCCTTTTTTTTTTCTGCGAAAAAGACTGGATCTTTATCTCATTGGACAAAGAATTTCTTCTTCGGGTACTAAAATAACCAAAATGAAACTTTATGGATTTTTAGCGTTGTTTCAATTTTCCAGATTACCCGTGATGTGAATTGTGAACCGTATGATTTTATTGGTAAAATAGGAAAAGGAAAGATTTCAGTTTCTTGATGGCTACTTTGGGAAATACAGCAAACATATTCTGGCACCAGTGTGCAGTTGGGAAGCCAGAAAGGGAAAAATTACTTAATCAACAGGGATGCATTGTATGGATCACTGGCCTCAGCGGTTCAGGTTGGCATCGATTTTCCATTTTTCTTATGTTTTTTGGTCACGATGTCTCTTATAATTCGAAGTAGGGTTAAGGTTTGCGTACACACACTCTCCCCAGACCCTATTGTCATGTGGGAGTCTGCTCTGTTTCGTATCGTTGATGTCTGTTTTATATTAATTGCTCTTGTTGTCCTACGAAAGAGTCATCGTTCAAAACACATTTTTTTTCTCCCAAAACAAGTTCATGTTATGCAATCTTTAATTGAGTATAATTCAATGTAAACTTTAAAAAAAAAGGTTTATAAACAAGTTAGGTATTTCACATTTAGTCGAACAAACAATTCGAAAATTTAAAATAAGCTCATAATTTTCGCACGTTGTACCTTACCAGAACTAGATTCTTGTAGGCGAAGACGTTTTTTTTGTGACAGAGAAAGTAATCGTTTGTAGTTTCCGTGCTATTCTTTTAATTTTTTGCAGGTAAAAGCACGCTTGCGTGCTCTCTTGGTAGGGAATTACACTCAAGGGGTAAGCTTTCTTATGTTCTTGATGGTGACAATCTTCGGCATGGTCTCAATAAGAACCTCGGGTTCTCTCCAGAAGACCGGACTGAGAATATCCGCCGGGTTGGTAAGTGGGTCTTTGCCGTTACCTTTTGTACACACTTTGATCAGTGGCTTATACACCTATGAGTTTTTATTTATTCATTTATTTTAAATATTAATTCTCAGGGGAAGTTGCAAAGCTATTTGCGGATGCTGGTTTGATTTGCATCGCCAGTTTGATATCTCCTTACAGAAAGGACCGCGATGCATGCCGCACCATGCTGCCAAATTCATTCATCGAGGTTCACAACTCACAAAACTTGATACTTTTGACTAGAGCTGGCAAACATGTCAGTCAAGTCCATTTTTAACCGGTCATTTTGGGTTCAATTAACGAAACCTTTGTTCAAAGTCCAATATATTCCGGTCGGGTCTCGGGCCAATAGTAGGCTGGATCAATTTTTGTCATACCTGCTTTTGGCAGCACCAAAATCCTTGAAGAGAACTACTCCGTATTTGTTTTCTTCTTCCAATTCCTATGGTTCACTTCATATTTTTTTACAGGTTTTTATGAATATGCCGCTTGAATTGTGTGAAGGAAGAGACCCAAAGGGGCTCTACAAGCTTGCCCGCGCCGGGAAAATCAAAGGTTTATTTGTTTACTAACTCTCCCACATTCACATACTTCAAAGAAATACCAAACTAATTGCAATTAGGGGTGCAAACTCTTAACTTTGAATAGTAAAATATACTAGTGTATGATTTTTAATTGTATAAAGTTAGATTCCATAGTTACATAGTACACATATATGAATACTACAACAACAACAAATCCAGTAAAATCCTACAAGCATTAAGGTCTTTTGGGAGGGTCATCCGGTGTGTATGCAGACATTACCCTCACTGGGAAATATAGAAGCTATTTCCAAGAGAGTATTAATAAGAGAGAAAGACTAAAGTAGGACTTAAGCATTGAAAATATACCAAAATAGGACATTCATGTTTTTATTTCCAAAATAGCACTTAAAATGCATTTACATTACCAAAAAGTATAATAATGTGCACACGTACAATGTCACATTACCACAGTGCAATGTCATATTTCGGAAAAAAAAACATGAAAGTCCTATTTTGGTACTTTTCTCTATATTTTAACCCTATTTAGGGTGATTTCTACTATTAATAATCACTCTATTATTTCCACCAACAAAAGTAGCAAATAGTTACTCTACCAATCATCCAGGGGGGTCTAGACAAAAACTTTACCCCCTATGGATAATTGGCAGAGAAACTCCATAGGAATGACCGAATCATATCGGGTGAAATGATACGGAGTACTTGCTGCGATTTCCACATACAAATGAGTTTTATTTCGATCTGGTCTGCAGGTTTTACTGGAATAGATGATCCTTACGAGGCACCGTCAAACTGTGAGGTGATTTTTAATTACTTTTATTATAAATTTTCAACTTAAATAAGCCAACAAGGCCAGAGCTCATTATGGGCATCATCATCAACCTTCAAACTTAGGGTGTGTTTGGTTAGAGGGAAAATGAATCCGTCCTCTCCATTTATCTCAAAGCATTTTATTTTTTACGGGTGACCTAAATATTTCTCTCCTCTCCCCTCCGATTAACAATTGGAGGAGAGCAGAGTATTTTTGGTCTTGCATATTAATTTTTTTTGAACCAAATGAGGGGAGGGGTAACCAAACACACCCTTTGATCAATTAGTACTACTTTTGTAGTTCTGTATATGTATATTCGTTTAATTTGACTTTTTTTCAGTCAAACTACACTCATCAATTAAATGAATAAATACAATATCATTGCATGTTAATAAAAAAATGATTATATACTCCCTCCGTCCGGAAATATTCTTCCCGTGTTGACTTGGCACGCTTATTAAGGAATCATAAAAAAATACCAAATTTCCAAAAATGCACATACTATAAACTTTTAAATCTCATTTTCTTATTAAAAAAGCAATAAAAAAGTAGATTAGTGATAAAATAGAAGGGTATTATTAAAATTTATCCTTAAAAAGTATACTAAAAAAGGAAATGAGAAGAATATTTCCGGACGGGCCAAAAAGGAAAGTGGGAAGAATATTTCCGGACGGAGGGAGTAATATTTATCTTGTAAAGAACTGTCAAAAAATTATTACTTTACTTTAAAAAAATTGCCATTCAGATTGAAATAACTCAAAAGGATGGATCATGTCCTACACCAAAGGAGATGGCTGTTCAAGTGACCTCTTATTTAGAGGGCAGAGGCTTTCTGCAGGGTCTATGATCACAAATGAGAAAAAGGAAAACTGCCATAACTCAAGAACATGAGTTTTTTTTTGTGCTCTTCCTATTCCAAGTTGTAGTGCAATTATGCTCTCTCATGATCTGTTTCTCGCAGGACTTAACCGTTTTATGTAGGGTAAAAACTTATTCCATTTTCATGTTTTTATAACAAAGTTTATAATGTTTTCGTGTCAAATTCGGTGTAACAGTTTAACTTTACGGAGTTTTTGAAAAATACTCCGTATTTAAAAGTAAAGTGTGGGTGATTGATATTTGTTTAGAAGAAAGAAAAGTGTGGATCCACCCCCCCCCCCCCTCCCCGAGTGGGACTTGTGGGAGGCATTCAAACGCCGAGTGGCTTTCCCTCTCTTTTCTTCTCTCCTTCTCTATTTGGTGAAGCTCCCCCGCCTGCATCCTTCTTTCTTTCGACTCCCCATCCTGGGAGTGAAGTCGACTGAAGTAGCTGTCGGCACCGACGAAACCACACAAGATGGCCTAAGGTCCAAACCAAGCAACGGTCTTAAACTTTACCGAAGGTTTTCAAGGACTCCAAGATTTTTTCTTTTATCTCCTATTAACTCGATTAAAGTGTATTATTTATTCATATTTTTTTAACTTAATGTAAGTATATCAACGCTTCTGTTGAAACTTGGATTTGGGTGAATTTTTCCATGAATTTATTCATTGTAGTTTCACGTCTTTTCCTCAAATGAACGCGTAAGTGTAAAACAAATGAAGCCTTAACTATATATATAGCCTTTTTTTTCTTCCTCTTGTTTTTTCTTGACCAGCAATATATGATTTGTAACTTGAAAAAAAATCATGAATTTTCCCATAAAGTAATAAATAACTACTGTGAAGAATAAAAACATGAAATATGACTCTTTTGTGGTTCTAAAATCCATGTTATTTTATGAACCTTAGTATATAAAATGATTATATACATTAGATTTTGTAAGAAATCAAAAAAAATATGTGAGAAAGTTCATATTTCACGTGTAAATTTTAGTACCACAACAGCACAGCTCATAAAATATAGTACGTACTTCATTAGTCCCAAAAAAAAAGTTTGTGGATTATGATGTTTAATAAAAATTATTTCCATTTCAATATAATAAATAATTGGCATAAAATCAACTAAAATTTATATATTTAACGATTACTTTATGAATAATTAAATTGTTTGGGATGAAAGATCTGATAGTGTTAAATTATTGACCGGTATATCATTTTTAGTCGGGCAAAAACGATAAACTAGTCTAAGAAATACACCAAAATATAAACACAGAGATTTTGACGTGGAAACCCAAATCGGGAGAAAACCACGGGCCTTTTTTGGCGATACCTTGCCAACGGGGGATTTTTATTAATATCGGGGGTTGTACATGGTACACAATTTTGGCTAGAAAGCCATTAATGGAAGCTATGGAAGCTTGAAGCTTCTTTGAAGAAATAAACTACAAAAATTCTAGGGAGAGAGGAAGTGAGCAGGGGAGAATGTGATTGGCCTCCCTCTTTAACATTGAGGGGGAGCCCTCCTTTTATAGGAGTAGCTGGAGCATCTACGGAAGAATATTTTATTATTCCTCCACTTTATTAAACATACCCGATTTGACTGTTCTTCGTAAATAATTATGAAATGTGGGCCGAGCCACGTATTATTTCCCATCAAGATCAGTGGTGGATTTTATATTTAAGATGGAAAATCTTTTTTAAAAAAAACTACGGAGTATATGAACATATGTCTTACCTTTGACTTCATTAGCTTCACAAATATTACAGACGCGAAATACTATTTTATATCTATAATATATCAATGACGTCAAAAGTATGATATAAGATGAGATTCTTCAGAGAAAAGAATATTTGATTATATTTTTTTTTCTTTTTTCTCGATAACTTCTATTTGTTTACGTAATTTCTTTAAGTATTTGATAAAATAAAATATTTTTGTCATTCTTGTTTTATAGAACTTTTGACGTAGTTTAATACTCTGTATTTAATTTTTATTTCTTGTTGATTTACCAATTTATAAATAAAATAATTTCAAAAAGTGAAATATTTCTCTTCGAAAACTCCAATTTGTAATCAAAGGAGGGACAGAGAGAGTATTTTTAAAAAAGAAAAGGGTGTATTAAAAAGACAGTATACCCAAGGGGAAAAGGGCAAATACCAATTAGCAAGGAAACAAAGAAAGATTAAAATCCCTAGTCCTTAGTTCCCTATAACCATATTTACATCTCATCTCAAAACCAAATCTCCAACCCCCCCAAAAAAAGAAACAAATAATCAAATCCGAGAGAGAGAGAAGATTTCAAAGAATAAGAACAGAAATGGTGTTAAACAGCCCGCTGGTGGTGGGGGTGGCGACCGCCTCGGCGGAGCTTTGCCAACACATAGCTTGCAACCCGGAGCGGCTCAGCCGCGATCAAGTCCTCTACCTCCTCTTCTCCTTCCCTTGCCGCCAGCTCCGCCGCCTCTGCTCCGCCTTCTGCCTCCCCCCTCCTCCTCTCCCGTCACCGTCCTCCTCCTCCGATTCCGATCTTCTTGATTTGCATCCACACATCCATTGATCTTCACCTGATCCCAGTTTTTATATACATATATATTTGTGTTCTCAGTATTTATTGCTTAGCTATTGTTTGTTGATGGGCTGTTTAATTCCTCAGACTTTGTAAATTGTTTGTGTGATTTATTGAGATTTATTAATTCTACCTGGAAATTGTTTGCATAATTTCATTCCTTATTTCCTTCCATCCATAATTATTTCCTTCCATTAATTATGTTCAAGTTTTTCATGCTTTAAGAACAATTCAAATTTATGGCTCAAAAAAAAATGAATCAAAATATATGTTCAATACACTGAAAGAATAATAACAATAATATGATAGAATCAATCAAAGAATTAAACAGGAACAAATAGAAAATACAAATCTCATATACGAATCAGATCCATTCTTCGCCGTCTCAAATTGAAGCCACCAGATCTGCGATCTGAAACAATCTCAGAAGAAGAAGCTTCTAGAGACTCGTAAGAACGTCCGATCTCTGAAATCAGAAGAGCAATCCGAACGCGAGAGCGGCGAAGGAAGCAACGACGGCCGGAACGAAAGCTGCGGCGTCGGACTCCGGCGCCGGAGCCGGGGCAGGCGAAGAGAAGTCATCGGCCGACGCCGTCAGGACGGCGGAGAGTGCCACCAAGGCGACCACGAGAACGGCGAAAAGAGCTTTGGCATTCATCTTCTTCGTCTGTGGAGGAGATCTTCGAGCGAATTGCAGAAGTCCAGAAGGATTTTTTTCTTTCGTCGGAAGGGAATGTTGAGGATGAGGAGATGAAGAGAAGGGGAAGGAGGGGCAAGCTATATAAAGTACGGGCAGAGACGCCGAAGTGACCGTTACGCCAGCCACGTACGCGCTTTGCTGCCCGGCTGTTGACAGCCTGTGTGTGAAAAGGAAAAGAAAAAGGAAAAGAAAAAGAAAAACATTCCACCGAACATTTACTATTTATCTCTCGAATTAAATTTGGGTTGGTACACGGAATTATCCAAATTAAAATTAAACTTGAACTGAATTTTTATAGAATTGGATCAAATGAAATTGAATTTTCTAACTCTAAAATAATTATTCTAAATATGGGGGAAAATATAGAGAAAATATCAAAAAATGAATCTACATATTATTATCTTCAAAATATGAGTTTGCGATATGAGTATTTGGATATTTTAGAATACTTATTGGTATTATATATTGATATAATTGACATTATATAACATGAAAAATATTAAAGTAAAGTAAAACATAAAAAAATATTCCGTATATCAAAATAAGAGTTTCATGTTTTTATTCTCAAAATAGAAATTAAAATACATATACAATGACAATCGTGTCGATGTATAATACCAAACTAAATAGTAGAATGTCCATATACATTTTTACATTATCATAATGCAAACTTCTATTTTAGAAATATAAACATACACTCCCTATTTTGGTTTTTTCTCTATATTTTTCTTCTATTTAAGTGATTTCTTTATGCATTTTAACTCATATTTTAAAAACAAAAATATGAAACTTGTATTTTAATATATTTTTCATGTTTTACTCTTACTTTAGTATTTTTCCCTTCCAATTCATTTTTTACTACCAATTTCAATTTCATGGATTTTTTTGCTTGCAAACAACATGATTAGGATTGAAATCCCTCATTTCAATTTTATGGTTTAAATTTCGTCTACCAAGCATAACCTTAGTATAATCTAATAACAAAAAATATATAAAGGTATAATTTCCTGAAATAGATTTCCTTGTTTTTTGTTTTAAGTAGTACTACCTCCGTCTCAAAAAGATCTACCCATTTTATTTTGTGTGCATCTCATAAAACACGTCTACCCACATCTAAAATGTCTAAAATTTACCACATTTACTCTTTATTGTGGGTAGAAGTTGTTTTAAAAATTTTTTTACCTTTTGTGATGAAATAAAAGTATTTTATGGGATGCTCAAAAATGAAATGTGTAAATTTTTTTGGAACTGATGGAGCATAATTTAAAAATGAAAAATAAAACAAAACGTATAATGTTAATATAATATCAAAAAAATTGTGAAATATTAATATATAAAGGCATATTATCATAATATAATTGTCTTGTTTTGAAAAAAAGTATCATTCCAATTTCAGTGATAAAGGTTATGTTTATTTGTGTCATAATTTGAATAATAGGCAATATCAATCTTTTAAATTTATGTTATTTACAAATTTATATTAAAATAAAAAATACAATTTACAATATATATTAAAAATTTAAATCAAAAGTTATTCTCTCTCCACCCAGAAATATTATTTTAGTTATTATTCTAGTATTTCAATTACTTTTATTTAATTGTATGTTTTCTTGGATTATTTAATAAAATACGGTAAAATCTTGTTTTGTACGGGTGTGAATTTTTTTATATAAATTTACATTTTTAAATCTAGTATTTTTAGACAAAATTATAAATATACTAATTTTAAAATAGGTTAGAATTATTTAAATGTTGTTTGAAACAAAATAATACCCCATATTTTTAAGACTAGGCAAGTTTTTTAGTGGTTCATTTTATGGACTTTAAATCTTTAATGCATTTGTAGGATTAAAAAAGTGGGCATATTGCAAAAACGGTCCGGTTCTAGTGACACTAGAGAACGGTGCCACTTCGGTGCCACTCCGGTGCCACTGGGTTTTTGGGGCACCTCCGGTGCTGCGTTCGTAAAATTGACGAGAATACAAAACAATAAATAGTAAATTTCATAACTATATGGATTTTCCTAATTAGTTTTGAATTATCAAATATTACCCATGTGGTCATTCTTGTATAGATATTTTTTTAGAAATAGTTCTTTTTTATCTTCTGTCATATTGTTATTAATTTGAGGACTAAAAATATGATTTGATATCAATCATATGTCCAATGACGTATTTTAATGTCGGTCCAACTAAATAACTAATTATGAAATTTACTCAAAAAATATTTTTTTCAACCCCCGAGTATCAAATAATCAATCCATCAAAGTTATTAAAAAAAAAGAAAAATGCTAGGGGTTGTCCCCCACCCCCTTCTTGTCCACATAAATGGGCAAGAGACTAAAAAAATTAAATAAATAAAAATAAAATAAAAATAAATGATAGAAAAAGAGGTAAGGGACAAATGGGATACACTTTTCTTTCTAGCATTGATCTAAAAAAAATGAGGAACACAGAGACGGTTAGATTGGGTGTGGCACAGCTGTAAGCCAACCGTTGCTGACTTGGTATGGTGTGGCTTTTGGTGTGTACTCTAAAACAAAAAACAAAGACCAATTTTCCACGCAATATCCCATCCTTTTCGCTTTTACTTCCTCCGTCCTAAAATTTTCTTTCCGTTGCGTAAAACGAAGAAAAATTTCAAGTTTTTTTAATTTATTTTATTTAAATATTGGTATAGAAACAAAAAATAAAACATACATATTTAAAAACTACATCAAAAGTTCAACAAAACAAGTGGTGACAAAAATATTTTATTTTATCATATATGCCATGAAAAAACACAAATAAATATAAATTCTCGTGAAGTTAGAATAGTGCTCTGGGAAGAAAGTTTTAGGACGGAGGGAGTAATTCTTTATTGGAAAAAAACTTGGTGATAACACTAGAAAATTACCTTGGGATGATGTGATAATTTTTTGTGATGGTGAGGCTTTAGTCCGTGCTTTGAATGAAGGGAGAAGTTTTGATTTTGTTTCACACTATTTAAGGTGGAAAAATCTTTCACAAATGTCAATACGCGATTTTTTTGTAGTGTCATATTTAAGGTGGATTCTTGATGCCTGTTTTGAATGGTCATTTTTCTTTTCATGTGTGTCTTTGGGTTTCATTCGTATAGAAACTCAATAGTGTGGCTCACAACTTGGCTAGAAATGTTTGTGTTGCTAGGTTCGTGCCATGGTAGTCCACCTAATTTTATTTTGTATTTGTTGTCATCTGAGTAAAAGTTTTTTTGTTGCTTAAAAAAATAGAGAAAATTTTTAAAACAATCATTTGTAGATTGTAGTATTTTAATATGTAACTAGTATTGCATTTCACGGTTGGGGTTAGGGTTATAAATTTTTGTTGGCATTGTTAAAAACGTAAATAAATACACTATATAATGCAATATAATATTTTTTCGTTTTTGTAAAACAACATATCATATAAATTATATATAAATTCTGAAAAACTTCTTTGTAAACTACATTAGTGGTACATTTTGTGAAAACATGCTTTGTATTGAATAAGAATCTTCAAGTCACTATGATTTGTTAATCTTGAAACCACAAAATGTAATTGTCTATGACTAAAAATCGATTTCTGTAACAATAATCCGACATGTTTTAATGATTGGTCTTGACTCTTATTTATATATTGTCATTTCATATGAGGCGACCAAACGGAATTATCTTCTTTGAAACTTGAATGGTATTCTTGAATGTGATACTCTCAATGATAGTCTTGGAATAACAACTTCTTGACCATGTGTGTTCTAGTCAATATTGTCCCTTGTATCGAATGATTAGCCAACTGAGTTACTATTCCATTCCACAAACCCATCAAATGATCACTATTACACAACAACATGATGAGAGTGCCTACCTTCAAAATGAGCTCATGGTTTGGTACTCCGGAAGCACGAATCTCATTTAAAAACTCAAGAGTATGTAAGTGAGTAAAAAAAATTCAGATTGGAGTCCAAATTTACGACCTTGTCCAAATTAGGATGCGTTTGTGATTCCCCTTTTGGATCCATTGATGTCATATACTCATTTATAGCATCATCCACACCCAAAGTTGGATATAAAATCGCATGGTCCAGCAGATAGCTTAGATCATGAGCTATTTTACGAAAGTCTAGATAAGTGGAAGTGACTATAGTTCCTATTGGATCTCTTGCAGATTGAAGCAGCGTATCATCAGGCATTCTTACTTCTACATAACCATCATGATCATTTCATGCAACTTCGTCGCCAATACTTGTAATCTAGTTAGCAAAATTAACTAAGTGAATAGAAGGACTATCTTGAGTCATTTATTACAGTCACATATTTTTTGTTAAACGCAAAACTGTACAGTCTTTTCAAATGTAAGAAGAATTAATAGTTGAACTAACAACATATATTAAAAATCTCGTTCATTCAAAGAAAATTTCAATTACACAAAATAGTCGATGACATTAAAATCAACAACATATTTTTTAGAAATATTTTGAAATCAATTTATTTACAAATTGGTATATTAATAAAATATAAAAATTACATATTAAAAAACTACGTCAAAAGTTCTACAAAACAAGAGGTGACAAGAATATTCTATTTTATTAAATACTTAATGAAATTGCGTAAACAAACAAAAGTTATCAAGAAGAGAGAGAAAAAAACGTAATCTATTTAAGGACGGAGGGAGTAGAACTTTTCAATAAGTTTTGTTTGAATCTAGAATTCAATTAAGATACTACACACTTAATCAAATATCAAGAACTTAAAACTCACACTTAAGATAACCACTCTTAAGATATAGGATTAGGAATTTGGCTAAAATAGCATCACACTATTTTAAGAATACTCAAAGAATAAAAGGGGTTTTAATATTCAAAAAAATATATCTTACAATGGCTATATGGCCTGATTATATATAGGCAGGGGAAGGGGGAAGAAATACACAATACATTGAATGTAGACATAAGGAAACTTCTTAGCAACATCCTCTATCAAAGCTTTGAAATATCAGCTATGTTTTTAGGTCCTTTTATTGGAATAAAATCAGAGAATTTTCATCCCTTTTATTCAGAACCAAAGAGGTCTATGTGTTACAAATAATTTGGAACGGAGAGAGTACAATTAATATGAGACTTTTCAATAAATTTGGTTGGGCAGTTTTTATTTTGCATTGTCGACACTTTAAACACATAGACCGCGCATTGGACCGGAATGCGGATCTTGGCCCGTATTCATAGAAGAGTCTAGAAGGACTCTCTTCCAGTGGCATTTCAGTAAATTACCCGTCGACGGAAACACCATAAATCTCCGCGAAGATCTCAGCAATTTCTTCATTCCTTCACCGTCTAAAACCCTAATTTCCCCATTCGCTTCTGCAAATCTTCTTCGTTCTTTCTTCTCCTTTTTCATTGTTCGTCGCCCTTCTGAGTAGCCCTATGGATTCAAGTATCGCTTGTTGTTTCATCAGGCTTAGTTAGGAGGCGCATAACAAAAAATCTTCTGGCCAAATTTCATTATTTGGGTCTTCAGATCCGGGCCCTCGGCGAGGATCTTCGCTCATATCCATCGATTTTCCTCCGATTCGCCCTGGATATCCCTTCGATTTCAGTCGTTCTTCATTTCCGTTGCTTGAATTTCATCTTTTTTTCGAATCGGTTTGATTTTTCTTTCGATGTGTGGATTTTGCCTTAGAATAACTCTACGGAGGAGCCCAATAAGCGGACATCCGTAGGGTTCAGACAGGGGCGTAGAGCAAGATGAACGATGGTTGTTCTTGTTCTAGAACTCGAACTTGTTAATGGGGTGGGAAAAATCTGAGATTTTTTCGTTTCTCAGTCCATTGATTCATACAAAATTTGGACTTGTTTCTTGAAATGTTTGAAAGGCAGATGATGAATGTTTATATTTTTGAGCTGATTCATCCATGAGGCTTCAAAATTCGAGCTTTTTAAAACTGATGCCCTTTGATATATAGTTTTCTTTTTTATTCTGAAAAAAAGAATCAATCTGTGAACAATTGAATTCTTGTTGCTGGTTAAGAGGCATTTTGAGATTTCTATCCATGAATTTGTGCCATCCTTGAGCCAGCAAAATTAAAATTATCAATTTCCTGACTAAGCTTGGCTTATATTGCAATGGCCATGCTTTTGTTGAAATCTGAGACATTTTTAGATATTTTAAATCATTTTTCTTTCTATGTTTTTTTACATTGCATTACCTCTGTTCCTAAATGAATTTTCTTATTCCAGTTTGTGTCAGATTTTATTCATTATATTTATCTATTTTAACAATATTGTGGGAATGATCTCACAAATACATGTCATCTCTAGTCCTTTTAATCATTTAAAATAGTTCACTATTACAATATATAGTTCAAAATGGGCCAATTATATAGTGTCTAGTAAAATATTGTTTAAATGAAAATTTAAAGAGGGAGCATTATTGAGAAGAAAATTTAAAGATAGAGATGGAGCATTATTGAGGAGCTCCGATGGCTTGCACCAATGTATTATAACTGTTAAACGGGCTTGAAGCACCAATATAAACATGAAAACTCTTGGAGCAACAATGACATTTTATCTTTAGTCAAATGTTTTGTGACACATTGGAATGGAAAACAAGAGAAACATATGACACACTGAGAACAAATAATTCAACTTCATCAATAAATAAATAAAATCAACCTTAGAGCTTTTATATCAACCTTACAATATAAGTCTTGCATATAAACACATTCTTGAAATGAAAAAGTATAACCTAGGGTTTATTATGTACACATAACAGGAGACATGAGAGGTATTGTAACAATAGGGTGGGTTCTTTTGATATTCATGTCATAAAATGATGTCGAACCATTTTGGGATGATACGATGCTCTATTCGGTCTGAAGTATTGGTCCTGCCCTTCTTAATCTACCTTACAAACCCAACTCTCTCCAAATCTTTCGGGATTTGCAGGCTGAAAGCGAGAGTTAGGTTCGCAGGCTGGATCAAGAGGGGTACAATTATAGTGTCAAAAAGAACAAGAGTAGTTCTTAATGCATGGAGTGAAGTGCTTCATGATGGCCTCCAAATGTGAGGTGAGCTCCTGTAATTGCAGCCCCATTCATCTTCCCTGCATCCCTTACCATCTGCTTCATCCTCTAAAAGTATGTACAATTTGTTCTTTTAATCATATCATTAAACGAAAATTAGACTTTTCTTAATCTTAAGTATCACACATAAATGGCATGTTTGAGAATATCGTGAAACATTAGCGTTAGCATTTTGGATAAAATTTTAACGATACATATTAATTTGAAAACGCTAATGCTAAACGCTATCTGTAGACAACTTTTTCAAAATGTTAAAACTAATCTCTAACGCTGTTCTCAAACAAGTCCAAAGAAGGTTACATTCATCAATGTATCACGAAAATTACAAAATTCATGTAATAGACAATTTGTAATAAAAAAGTACAAAGAGTTTGGTAGATAAATTATTTAGAAATGTTCTTTTCACCTGGTTTTGATTTGATTGGAATACGTTCTGGTCTGGTTTGGTCTGAATATAGTTATATTTAAAATTATTTCTGATCTAATCTGATTGCAATAAAAATAAGTACTCCCTCCGTCCTAAAACTTTCTCCCCGTTGTGCAAAACGAAGAAATATCCCAAGTTTTTTCAATCTATTTTATTTAAATATTGGTATAGAAATAAAAAATACTGTAAAACATACATATTTAAAAACTACATCAAAAGTTCAACAAAACAAGTGGTGACAAGAATATTTTATTTTATCATATAGGCCATGAAAAAACACAAATAAATATAAATTTTCGTGAAGTTGGAATAGTGCTTTGGGAAGAAAGTTTTAGGACGGAGGAAGTAATAAAAAAAAATTTTCGTCTACAAATAAACTTTCTGTTGCGCGTTACGATGTTTGACTGAAGTTATTTTCAGATCATTTTATATGAAAAATATTGTAAAATTTAAAATAAAATTACATATTAAAAAATTACTCCCTCTGTCCCATGAAACATTTCTCCTTTCTTTTTTTATCCGTGCTACAAAACATTTCTCATTTCTATTAAAAATTTACTTTTATCCCTTATTTTTTCATAACCTAACTATCACATCATACCCTTTTACTAATAATCTATCCATCAAATCATACCTTTACACATCATATCAAAAGACATTTTTGGAAATTCAATAGCAAAATACACTTTCCTTTAATCCCTCTTAAAAAAGCAAAAGTCCCATGTTTCATTGGACGGAGAGAGTATATCAAAAGATTTACAAAACTAGATGTGACATGATTATATTATTTTATCAAAGAGTGACAAAAATAGGATGCATGTGAATAATGAAAGAAATGTTTATTTGGGAAGAACATAGCCTTACAGCCCTTACTCCCTATATCTAAAAAATTACTACAATTTGAGCCATAGTGTTGAGATTTGTAACGATTGCAACGAATTTTAGCTTAGATCAATTTCAGATGTTCAGATTAATATTCATGAAAGAAATTTGAAGGGTAAAATGGGGAAATAAAATTACACACCTTCTCATCTCCACAGATATCAAACCGGAGCTTGTGAATCTGCCGGTGGTGCTCCTCCCGTCTTCCGATGAAGAGAATGCACACGGTTGACACCACCGCCACTACCCCAAACCCAAAAATTGCTCCGATCCCGGCCATCCCCCAGTTCCACACATTCCGGCCGCCCGTTTCTCGATCGCCACCCTCGGTACCCCTGCCGCGGTAATCCTCCGCCTGTCCTGCCGGCGATGAACAACTGTCGGCGTCCTCACCCTGATCCGCTTTGTAAAGCTCCCCGAGGTCGATCTGCGGCACGACGGCGCTATTGCCTGACTTGGGATGGTCCAATTTCATGTCCGCCGACGGGAACTCAGATTCCTTCTTTTTCTTGAAGAAAACCTGCGACGCTCTTTCCGGCTCTTTACCCGTTTCTGCTCCGCGGTTCCCGGCTTCGACCTGAGCTGGAACCGAAAGGGGCAAGGGGCTCGCCGTGTCCCTGTTCTGATGGTCGCCGGCGGCGACCTGAACTTGAACCGGAGGTGGCAGAGCCCCTTCCGTTTCTCTGCTTGTAATTTCGACAAATTGGCCGGAGGAATGTCCCGGCGGAGGGCAGACGAAGTAGTTCATATCAAACACACTGTCTCCCCCGCCAGCGCCGCCGAGGGTGTTTCCTGAAAACAGTCTCTTCCCACCATCGCCATCACCGACGAGAAGAACCCCATCTTCCGGCAAGACTTCCCACTCATCAAGATCCATTTTTTCCCGCTTTCTTGATCTCGATCGTTCGAGAAATTGAATGGATCCGAAGAAGGGGGGGGGGACTTTTCCTTGTTCTTGGGACTTGGAGGATGGAGAATTGAAAAAGAAGAATGTTGACACGCAATCTGAGTGGAGCTCAGAACTTATCTATGAAGAAGATGATGATGACATGTGGGGAGTGGATGGAGCGGTTGGGGCCCTCCCTTCGGTTGGTCTTCCAGATATTTCTCTGTGTTTTGGTTAATCTTTATTTATTGGCACAGTGCATTTTGGACCCATATATTGGCATAATCTTGGAGAAAGAGTATGGAATAAGGGTCTTCAAGAAGAAGATATGAATCCCATATTATACTCTCTTCATACCATTTAAACATTTGCCGAAAAGAAGAACATGAACATAATTTATGGACGGAGGGAGTATGTATTCAAAAAGCTATTTTAAATACGGAGCACATAAAATTTTTTCAAAAGAAGTGATCAAAAAGTTATAATTCATACGGAATACTCCGTATTATTTTATTAAATATGTAATGAAAATAGATAATAAAATGTAGTCTAAGTTTGGCCTTATAAATAATTTTATACTTCTTCCGTCTAACAATAAACTTACCGGTTACTATTACGACCTCTTGATAACTTATGTTCATTTGCATATTTTTATCAATCATTTAATAAGATAAAATATTCTAATCGCATCTTATTTTATAGAATTTTTTATATGATTTTTAAAAATGTGATTTTTATTTTTTTATGATATACTAATTTATAAACAAAGTAATTTTAAAAAAAGATGTGATTTTGCATGTTGTTCAGAATAGAAAATTTATTGTTGGACTAGTTAGACATAAATTACTTAGTTTTTCATATTATTAAAAGATTATGAAAGCACACGATTTTGATCTTGTAAAAAATACTACAATATAAAAAAAGAAATCAAAATACAAAAAGTTAAATATTACTCCCTCCGTCCTCCACAGATCTTCTCATTAGCACTTTTTATTTGTCCCACATAGATCAATTCTTCTTAAAAACCGCAAAAAGTCAAAACGAGAAGATCTTAAGGGGACGGAGGAAGTGTGTGTGTGTGTGTGTGTATATGGTCAAATTAACTTACCAAATGAATAATAAATCAAGAGAGGCCATTTACCATTGTACTATCACATGTTTTAGCACATTCTAGGTTCAAAATTGTCTCCACAATCAAGCAAACCCTCTCCCACATTATGCATATGCTTAGGACAAAAACTTGTAGGAAAGTGAAGACAAAGGAGAGATCACTCTTGAGTAAATATTACTCCATCTTTTAGGGTCTGTTTTAGAATAGAATTAGAGATTAATGTTAGTGTTTTGAAAAAACTATCTACAGCCAGCATATAGCGTCAGCGTTTTCAAATTAATCTGCACCATTAAAATTTTATCCAAAATGCTACCACTAATCTCTAAAGCTATTCTCAAACAGGTCCTTAAAGTTGTCTCATTTCAGATGATGCATTTTGTTCTCCTCTTTATGTGATGTACGAAAATCACATATCATAAGGTTATAAATGCCTTAATTTTTTTATCATTACAATGATTAGGGTGTTAATATTTTAATCATTTCTTTCCCATCATTTTGTTATCTTAATCCATAGTTTTTCTAATTTTTGAAAAGTACTTTTATCATATATCTCAGATCCAAGATCAGAAATTTTCACATAAATAAATTGATAGATTAAAAAAATGAATGCATATTTATCTACAAGTAATTCTTTATTATTGACGGCATCCATGGCTACCGAGTTAATATTGTACATATTGATCTCCAAATATATAAAATGCACACCCTTCTTAGCATAGTACCACCAAAAAAACTTGGATTTGATTTCCGCGTAGACATCTATATATTCATATCATATATCACATTTTATCGGATTAACATATTCTTGAATATCAATGGATCAATAATTTATCATTTGCATTATTTTTATATTTTCTGAATATTAGGTCAAGGAAACCCAATACAACTGTGTAACATGTTAGAGCACAACCCATGGTCAAAATCATATCACCACAATCAAGGAATTCCTCTCCCAAACTGGAAGGAGATTGAAGATGGAGAAGAGCTAATTCTTGAGTGAACACTTCTTGATGTCTTTTAGGTTGTCTCAATTTTATATTTAATGTACAAGAATCAAATGTCATTAGTTGTAAAATGACACTACTAGTCTTGTATGAACCACTCTGTATGCCTTCATTTTGAGCATTATGTGCAAATAAGGAAAATTGGTACCAATATGATACATTCCTCAAAAGTTTTGATACCAAAACCAATTTTTTTTTGCTAAACCGAATGTCTTTTTGTACCAAAAGGGTCGGTTTAACCGTTCAAAACACATCTAGTGCAGCACCATGTGTTACATAGGGGGTGTTTCTCTGTGTTGGTACTTATTAACTTATTGTTGATAAACAATTTTTAACTTATAAGCTGCTTATAAGTTTAATATTTTTTCGTACAAGTAAAATGACTTAAAAGATAAATAAGTCATTTGTGAATACTCATAAATGGTGGGGGTAGTTTTGTAAATAATCTGATCAGAACGAAAAAATAAAAAATTGACTTAAAAATAAGGTATATAAGGCTTGCTTACTTTTCCCGGCTTATAAACAACTTATAAGTCGGCTTATAAGCACACAAAAATATGTCATTAGTTGATTTATAAATTAAAGCTTATAAGCACAGAGAAACAACTACATTGTCTATTTATTGCATCTACAACAAGTAACAAGCTCCCAATTCTTAACTACTCCCAAATGAGTTTTTTTCTTCAGCATCTTTAATGCCTAACTTTGAAGCTCCATTTTCCTGCTTATAAGTGCACACTTCATCCGCTAACCGCAGATATCGAAATTTTACCAACGCCAACGAAGCGAACACTAATTTATGTATTGATTTAGATGAATGGGAAGAAAAAGTACTCTGCATAGAAGAGATTCCATATGAACCGGTAGTAGCCAAAAATTGCTTCCTGCAAAATAATGCATTACAAAACCATGATACCTCTTTAGAACTTGGATATCTTCATAACATCATATAAAGTACCCTACAAACTATGTTGCAAACGAGTGAGATCCTCACCTTAGTATAATTTGCTTTTTCCAAAGACCGCGCCTGAAAACAAACGGGCAAATAATTTTCAAAGACCAACCAACGCTAAAAATCAATTGTAAAAATCATAGCAATAAAGTTTAAATCCGGGTGATGGGTATATCCGGACCAGCCTAAATATGTATAGTGCATTAGGCCCAATACACCCTGTTCATTCCAAAATTGATATGTATTCAGGCCCAGACCACTGAAGCTCAACACTTCAAATGTTTTTCGAGTTTAATAGATTTCATTTATAGGAATAATTATTTTCAGAAACAAAACCAAGAAACCTTTTCATTAACAACACTCATTAAACAGTGAAAAGGTAAAAATACCTGCAAAACTAAACATAGTGCCAGTATGATATGTATTGGTATCATGAACCTGCTGTTAAAAGCCTAGAAAGAGTTCAAAAATAAGAAAATCAAGTCACTAGCCAAAGATAAAGCTAAACTCTTAAATATAGTGACAGGAATTTTTCTAAAAAAACACTAATTACATAAATATAAAAGTTGTAGACTCACTTATTAGGATACAAAACTGAGCCCTTAGCCCGAAAAGGCTAGCTCATGTAGGACACGTTACAAAACAATTATAGACACACAGATTAAACTCACATGAGGCATGTAAATTGCAGTCAATACAGCACCAAAGTAATTAACCAACAAAAGCCCAGAGCCCAAAAGTGCTACGTTTCTCACACCAAGATTTGTAGCAAAAGTTGAAATTTGAAACCTGGAAAAGGTATTAGAAATAAATAAATCAACCAATATATACTTCACTGCTAATTCCTAGGTGCGTGGAAGACACAATTTATTTGACTGAGATATTTATGGACAGAAATAGAAACAAAGCATATCAGATCCATGTGCATTAGATTTCATGTGAGATTGCCTTGAGGTGAGATAATAAGATGATAGTGAGAAATAATTTTTCTTTCAAATATAATGCATATAAGCATAAGTTTAATACTTCTAATACAAGTCACTAGAAGCAATACTTAATGCTCCATCTGTTCCAAATAAGAAGTTTTGCTTGATAAAAAGGAGCTGAAGTTAGGTGATTAGACATGACATGAGGCATTTGCATCTGACTAGGAGAGCTAGAAGATCAACGATTAAGGTTGTAGGGCAGGGGTAGCCAGGTATCCTTTTCTTGGGAATGCGGGCTCTAGGCGGTGGCTAGGTTTTGCAGGGTGTATATCTTACTTTTTATTTTGCAATTAGATCTGCATCTTTTTTTCCCAGACCCTACTCTTGTGGGACCCAACTTGGTTGTTATTGTTGTATCTGCTTCATTTTCTGTTTTACTTGTGTGATCTTTATGTTCCTACGAAACTGTGTCAATCTGTTTTCTTTGCCCTTTGGGTAACACTTGTGTACATCTACCCCTAGACCACACTTGTGGGATTACTCTGGATTGTTATTGATGTAAACAAAAAATACTCAATACATATGATTTATGACTATGCTGTACCCTGCCAAAAATTAAATGTTGTACATTTTACCTTGGTCAAGCATGACTGCTAAAACTGTGGAGAAAATACTTTCTTTCACCAAAAATTAAGTCTTACTCCGTATTTTAAATGGAGTATTTAAAATAACACTTTTTCCAAATAATATTACCAACTTATTGTGAAGCAATCTTGCACATATACTTTTGAGATCTAGAGATAAGTAACTAAAGAACTTACTTTTGATCGCCTTCTACGTCTGGAAGATCCTTAGTTATGGCAATAACCAAAGCAAATAAGGTGAAAAAAGCTGTAATGAAAGCCACAGGTGAACTGCATGGAGCATTAACATAGGATGAGATAAAAAATAGGGCAAGTGCACAAACAAAGTTTGTTTAGTTAAAACCTTATGGTTTACAACATCAGTAGTTGCAACTGACAGACCTCTATTATAGCATTTTCAACATTCTACTTTGTACTGAATAGGATACAATGATACGGGAAATTTAATGTAGATCTAAAATGCAAGAAAAAGGACCAGGTCATAGCCAGTAATTCTTCATTATGAAGTTCAAGGAGCCTATCTTTTTCTGTAGAAAAGCATTTGTTGGAAACATGAGCACTCAAGGAGAGAAATGTTGGTTTTCTCTTTTTTATATATAAAAAACAATGTTATGGCCAGAAAACTTCAGGTCACTGTTCACCTCCATTCAAAGCTTAGCCCCAAAGCTGCTCTTGTGGCATAATAAACACCATAATTAAGAAGAAAACCTCTCACCTGCAGTTTAAAAACCAGTCAGTATTGTAAAGACAGCTATTTAATGAGTTTCCAAGTTTTTTGGTTCATTCACCAATGACATATATTCAGAAATGACTCTACATAGGCTGATATCTTTCTAATTTTTCCAAAAGTGCATGAGTATTTGCCACATAAGAACCACTGAGAAAAATCAAATCAGGGAGAATTGCACCGTAGCGATTATAAGAAATGCTAGAGTTGGGAATCTCTTCATGCGAAAAGGAGGCACAGAGTAGATGGTTCCAAGGAATAGACCAAGAGCATAAAGAGAACATATGAATGGACCAAAATTGATCCCAACTATCACTAATCCTGCCACAGCAAACAATTTCACCAAGATCCATGCAGACGGAACCGAAAGATCTCCTGCAGCTATAGGCAAATAAGGCTTGTTTACCCTGCAAATATTTTTACGAAGTAGTTCAAAGAAAGATTATCATTTCATCCACTCCCTCCAATCCCAAATAATTATTGCTTTTAAGGTGCTAATAAATTTGGTTACAAACTGACAAACACACCACTAAAAGAAACAAGCAAAATAATGAAGATAATAATAAAGAAATGAAGATTTACGGTTAGTTGTTACTTGTCAATTCCAACATCGTATATCTGATTAATGCCCACTATATAACCATTGCCACAAATGAGAGCAAAAAGTCCATAGAGCGCCTTGACTAACAACGACCAACTCACAAGATCTGGGTTTTCAAATATAGCTCTTGCTACCAACGATCTGCAAAAAGAGTCAATTCCACAGTAACTATCTCACTCAAATTATGCACACTGTCAACTTAGAATAATAACAATAATAACTTACATAGACCCCAATGTTGTTCCACGTATGGTATGTGGCCTTAAAAATCTCGAAAATGTATCTTGGAACTGTAAAATTTTATTGAACCCTGAATCAGGTCCGGCAGCCCCAGCTTGAGAGAACGCCTGCAACCAACATCTTTTGTGTCAACGTTTGTTAATCTAATCAATCTATCTTAGTACAGAATTGCACCAAGTATGAACAATCCAATCACATGATCATATATATAAATTTCAATTAGGGCTCAGCTATGCTTGGTACAATTAGCTGACTGAAGACTGAAATGTTGACTAACAAGTCATAAAGCAGATAGGGTAGCTAATCGAACTAGAAGGGTTGGGTAAAAGTAGCTGAAACTGGGTAAAATCATAAAAACACATCCTTCTTTCTGGACAACAAGGGTAACACAAATCAAAGTATCCAACTAATTTTAAAAGAGAAACAAAATTAAGCCCCTATTTGAGACACTGAGCTTTAGCATTTTGGAAATGTGATTCCAGTGTAGGCTTTAACCTTTAGCCCCTGTTTGGCACATGGAATTCAAACTATGGAATTGGAATTAGGGACTTTAATTCCAATTCTAGTGTTTGGTAGCACAAAAATTATGTAGATTTGGAATTGATAGTGCAAAAAATGAATTGAAATTGACAGAATTCAATTCTATGAAATTAAATCCCATGGAATTACAATTCCAATTCAATTCCAATTCCACCATTTCCTTATACCAAAAGGACTTAGGTCCCGTTTGGTATACGGAATTCAAACTTTGGAATTGGAATTGAGGACTTCAATTCCAATTCTCATGTTTGGTAGCACAAAAATTATGTGGATTTGGAATTGATAGTGCAAAAAATGATTTGGAATTGGTGAATTCAATTCCATGGAATTGAATCCCATGGAATTTTAATTCCAATTCAATTCCAATTCCATCAATTCCGTGTACCAAACGGACCCTTAGAGTTTCTAAGCGCAGTTAAAAATTTGACCAAAACAAACTCTAACTCTAATTAAAAACTGTGTTCCCAAATGGAGCCAAGGACTAATTCAGATATATGTAAGCTCAATCAAACTGATTCAGGACAGAACAGTGCTGATTAAACGATAATGGGCCATGGAATTGAGATGTTATACAAACCCTAATGGAGCTGCGACTGCACGGTCTGAGTGGAGCAGTTTTCGAGATGGTTCTGGAAAACTGAATCGCAGCTGAGGAAGAAGGTCTGAATTGGGCAAAGTTCGCAGCTTTGAGAGTGGACCTGGAGGTGAATTTCCATGAAAATGGAGGAAGGACTCTTCTGTTATGAAATGCAGATGAAATCCGAGGAGAGGAGCACGATGAGCACGCCAACTCCATCCCCAGAAAGCGCCAATTGTGGTTTTAGCGCAGAAAGAGACCAAATTTGGTGTTTTTCATGAAATCTGTGTCCAATCTTACATTTCTTTTCTTTTGTACAAATTTTCTCTTTCAAACCAAAAATTAATGCTATAATATTCAAAGATGTATTTTTTATTTTTTTAATTCTAAACTACTTTTTAATATAAAATAAATTTAAAATAATTTCACCCCGATTTTCTTGACATTGCTAAACAATGTCATGTGACGACTCAGAGACCGTATGATGTTTTATTCGTAAAATTGACGGATACTACTCCTTCTAACCCCCAACAAATCCCCACCCGCCCCGTCCCAAACCCACCGCTCTGCTCCCTTCAATTGCATCCTTCAAGTTTAATTGTATTCGTGTTGTGTGCCTTTTGTGGTCATTTTAGTTTTTCTTAAGACAAAATAAAAACTATAACAAATCAATGGGACACCCCATTCCAAGCACATAAACAAGAAGAAAATTAGGGTAGTATGAGATAGAAATGACAAAAAAGATGTTTAAATTTAGTACTCCCTCTGTCCCAGAGTATTTGTCCACTTTCATTTTTACACATCATCCAATGCACTTCTTTAATCTATTTTATCGTGTAATTTGTATATTAAAAAATTATAGAAATTATATATTTATAATCTATATGTTAAGACAAATCAAACAAGATCACACATGACTATATTTAGGCTTACACATTGAGAGAATTTGATGAGTCAAAGTGCTTAGATGAACAGTTCCAAAAGTCAAAAGTGGACAAAAACGGGGAGACAGAGGGAGTACAAAACATAACAACTTGTATTTAAATGGCCAATGCACTTAAGTATATAGAGGTTTGTTGGAGATCACACCATATTTAAAGTAGACATTTTGTAGTAGAATGGTACCAAAAGATATTGTCTCATTCAAAAGAATACCAAGGAACATGAACATAGAACTTCAGACTTCATTTTGTAATATAAAAATAAATAAAAGAAATTAAAATAATGAGAGAGGATTATTTTTCCTCTTTTGTATGCTTTACAAAAGAATAGTAAAGAATGGCTGAAACTACAACACTACACATTTGCTATAGAATTGCTAAGACATGCATTCCAACTTTGATATATCCCA
This sequence comes from Cuscuta campestris, assembly GCA_900332095.2. NCBI lineage: Eukaryota > Viridiplantae > Streptophyta > Magnoliopsida > Solanales > Convolvulaceae > Cuscuta > Cuscuta campestris. The sequence goes on from OOIL02000003.1 coordinate 770,254, forward strand.
TCTAAAACATTAATAATAATAATAATAATAATAATAATAATAATAATTTTAATAATAATAATAATAAGGCACTAGTGATCAGTATGACTTTTTAACCCTTTCACACTAAGGGAGTGTTTGGCTTTGCTGCAAGTGGACTTCTCCCGGTCACCGGTCTTCTATATGAGCTTGCAGCGGTCGAACGGTCAGATTTTCGGGTAGACGAATGGGCACTTCTAGGGGACAACTGGGCCTCCTCTAGGACACGGAACTGGAGCTCTAAGGGGTAGTCCCTCATGCATCCAATCCGCGGTCCTGCCCCGGTTGTCCATCTGGTAGTCAGTTGATGAGCCAACTGGTATGACTTCATTCTCTTGTGAGAGTTTATCCTTTTGATGATTTTCTCTTTAGGGACAGTTTTGTCATAGTCCTCTTCGTTTTCGCTCGCGAACAGGTTGTGTTTGGCAACCGAAATGTCTATGTCCGAAACCTCCTCCTCATCATCATCATCATCGTCTTCCTCTGCTGTCACGTAACCATCTGTTGGTGTTTCTACAGCAGCTGGTTCGCGCTCTTGCTGCTGTTCTTCTTTCAGCAACTCGATGATGCCATCCTTCTTTGGGATTTCAAGTTTCGCGATGTTTGGTCTCATTCGTCTTGAGGGACATTTTGGCTTTGGTGCGTCCGGAATATCTTCACTTGATTGTTTTTTAAGGCTTAAACTCTTTACCTTCACCATGGCCTCCTCATCATCATCACTTGGTGCTTTCTGCAACAACGACAAAAACGAAGTTCAAACGAAGACATGAAAACGTTTCCTGGCAAACAAACAGAGCCTTAATTGATGTTCTTTTTTTCCTTCTACCTGTACAACAGAAATGTCGACGTTGTGATCTTTGAGGAAAGACAGAAATTCCTCAAAATTTTCTTCTGTGGGGAGATAATGCCCACTGTGAGGCCAGACTGCCTGTATCACAGAACAATAAAAGATTGAATATCATTGTAATAATTACTCCCTCCGTCCCATAAAAACTATAAAAGGGTCATGTTACGCATCAAAATCCCATCTTTTTTTGAAATGACTTTATAAATAAATTGGTATATAAATAAAAAGTACACATTACATATCTAAAAACTACATAAAAAATTCCACAGAACAAGACGCGGCAAGAATATTTTATTTTATCAAAAGACCAATGAAAACACTCGATCATGAGGCTCAAATAGTAAAAGTCTAAATCATTTTGGGACAGAGGGAGTATTAATTTAGAACATGGATCTTTTGACGCCAACACTATTCATAATATGACACCGAGCTATGCAAGGGTCCTACAATGCTCCGTTGGGATCCGAAGTGGGTTATATCCCCCCACAGAGGAGGGGTAGGGGGTAGGACCCACTTCAGGGCCCAATGGAACACCTAATGGCCCCGGTGTCAAAAGAACAGGGAAGTTAAATTTATTTGTTAAATAAATTTACACACTCAAAACTATGTGCTGCAGTTTAAAAACAGTAAATATGATGAAAAATAGAAAACTATCTTCTTTTATTCAAAAAAGAAAAAATAAGTTGAGAATAAGGAAACAATAAGACAGCAAGCTAAAACTTTCCATATTCTTAAGTACCTTCAGAGTGCCATCTTCTACAACTAATCTCCCAGCAGATAATGTAGCGCCACCAGCCAAGAAACTCGAATGCTGGAAGGTTCCTTTGTGCTTCATTCCGACGTACAAAACTCTTGACACACTAAGCACAAAGATCCACTTGGCATCTTCGGGGCCTTCCGATGTGTCAAGCGCCTTCCCACTCTTCTTATAGCTTAACTTCCCATCAGCCACGGTCACTTCATATGCCTCTCTTTCGATCTGTTACATCACATTAGAACCATTTTGATGGATCCATATTCTTTTCAAAGTTGTGGGTAAAATGGATTTTTAGTATTTTCTCACAAGGATGAAGAAGAAACTCACCGGCCCAAGATACTTAATGCACTGTTGTTGAAGCCTGGATTTAGGACACCTCTCAAGATTTACTTCCTTACCTTCACCAATGTCTAACCTACAATGGATTAAATAGGGGAAGAGTTTAAAATTTATATTAAGTAAAACTTGTGGCAAAGTTCTATTCTATCTTCTGCAAGTTGAAACAAGAGCTTACCAATAGAAGAAAGGCTGTCTGCTTTCACATTGGAGCCACTTAGCATAATAAAATTGAAGATTGTGACCATAGCGATGGCGAGGATCAATCTATTCACATAGAAGTAGAGGACTATAAATGTCCCAACAAAAAATACATATGAAAAGCTGCCATTTGGACTCTCAATAGCTTCAGATTATGCAATGTATTATTCCTTCATTGTTGATTTGGTGCTATTCAGCCCCTCAATTATCTAACAAATCGTTATTGAGTCACTCACTCACTAATGATAACATCATTTTTGAGAAAATCAAACCCAGTAGATCCATTCAAGAGTAACAACATTGTTGAGAAAGTAAATGATATGCCTGTTCCTATGAAAACTGCAATTTATGTGTGCAAGCTGAGTTGACTTCATAATTTTGGTATAAGGGGCTTACTTGAAAACTTTTTAAAATTATTGAGAGACTAAATTGTGCCAAATTGACAATGAGAGACTACATTTCATAGCGGAGAATAATTAAGGGACCAAACTACTGATTCCCCNGGACAGAGGAGACTTACTGCTTCAAGCCAATGCTGCAGAGCTAGTTTGCGTGCCTTCTCATCCTTGGACAACCCTTTTCCCACCTTTCAAATAGGCAACTCCTCAAGTTCAGAACTAAATGAAACTATAGCATATTAAATAAACAATACAAACAACCAAAATCTTCACCTTAGCAGCTTTTGCACTTGCTCTTGACCAGCGAGAAATGGCTGTTTCAGTTTTCTCAATGTCAAAAAACGATATAGAATTGTACTTGAGCTCAACCGAATCTAAAATCTTCCACCTGCATATTTTTTCCAATATCCTTAACTCAAAATCCACAAGTCACATTCAGCAACCAAGAAAATCCCATGAAAAGTGTGCTTGTTAGAGTACCCTTTGCTTGGTTCAACAAAGGGTACTCTAACACTAGCTTGTTTGGTAGGGGAGGGAAGATAATGACATTACATATGCCATATTGTCCCTTTTTAATAGCAACTGCAATAAATCAGTTATTGACAAACATCAAATGGTATGCATGCTTAACCATATGATGAATTTAAATAAATATTTAAAATATACTCTGTATTGTACTCCAGTATATAGGATTGTTTTAAACATTTAACTACAAATAAATTCATATTCACAATTTAAAAAAAATAAAGATATAAGAGATATGCTTGGACGTGAATTCGTAAGAGAGGTGTGTGATACAAGGTAGAAAAAAATTATAGACTTCCCTCCTCCCCTCATACTTATATCTTATCCAAACAAGGGTAAGAGAGCAAAATCCTTCCCCTCCTATCCAATGCAACTCAAACCTTGTGAAAGTGTGTATAGGAAATAACTTCTCCTATGCTAAAAAGAAACTTGGAAAATGTGACAATTCGAATTCAAATCTGATACTCTATCCTTCCAAAAAAATCTTTTTTTGTTGTAAAGACTCTTTTATTGTACAGAAATAGTACTATTCTCAAATGAAGTATTGTATGAAAAATGGAAAAGTCTCATTTCGGGTGTTCACAGTAGAATAAACATTTGGTGCTTACCATCTTTGCTCTGCTAGGACAGCACAGTCTGCTAGTTGCCTCCGTGTCCGAAAACTTTTATATGTTTTCTGCAACTTTAGAGCGGCCAGGTCTCTTTGGTTTGAGATGCAGGTGGGAGCTGGTGACTTGACACTATCTGATGCAGGCAACTTTTCATAAGTTATGTCATCCGGTCTTGTCGTCTCCTTGTGGAAAACAGGAGACACCAAGGAGATCTTGGTCTCCAATTCCCCGCCTTTAAAGCTAAGTGACCCTTCAAGGATCATCTTTCCAGAGCCAATAGACTTTAAAATAGGAGACTCCATATCGTCGCTGCTGAAATTTATGGATTGTATGGTGGTCTTCACACCATCACTTCCAAAACTTATAGTTCTCACTAAATATGATTCAACCTTACTATCCAAATCATTCAAAGAGTTGGAGTAATACATTCCCATTTCACTGCAAAAGCTTCTGGGACGACTTTAAGTACCAAATACGGTGTATTATATATCAGTCACCTGAAAGAAAAAGGATGAAGGTGTCAGTTTTTACAAAGATAATCTGTAATTTTGTGTGATAATGATTAGTGACCAAATTGAAAAAATATCATTAAAGGCCAAAATGGCATAGAGATGGTCAATAACTTGGCAGAATGCAACACATACCTCAAGCAGGAAAATTTTTTAACAAACATAAATAAATACTACGTACACAACTTCCTTACAAACTTAAATCTCTCATCATCATTCAAATTCATTATGCAAATAAGAGTTATATGCATAAATAGTCCATGTGGTCTTTCATAAGTGGGTAAATAGTCCTCGAACTTTCAAAAGTTGCTAAATAGTCCCTGTGGTCAAAGAACCATTGCATAATCAGTCCCCCTATTAGAGAATTCGTGAAATGTATACAACATGTGTGTATTGTGCAAAGATGTAAATTATGTAATATTAAAAAAAGCTAATTTGAAGTTTTAGTTGTGATGTGTAAGTTTGAACCATAGTACAATATCTTCTACTCCCTCCGTTCTCAAAAACACTTCCTCTTTCATTTTTTCCATTTCCAACAAAACACTTCCCTTTTCTATTAAAAAACCACTTTTACCCTTACTTTTTCATTCCCTACCTATCACATCATACCTTTTCTCTAATAATCTATCCATCACATCTTACTTTTACCCATCACATCAGGGGCAAAATTGGAAATCAACTATAATTTAACACTTCCTTATTTTTGCCCCAAATCCAAATGGGAAGTGTTTTTCCAAACGGAGGGAGTATCTTTTAGTTTAAATCATCTCTTCTAGAGTGATATTCTTGAATCATAATATAATGTTCTATGCTTTATGTTTTCTTTAAAGGAAGGACTAATTATGCATCAATTCATTGACGACAGAGACTATTTTGCAACTTTTAAAAGTACAGGGACTATTTACCTACTTAATGAAAGACCACAAGGACTATTTGTGCACATAACTCTGCAAATAATCCAAGTCATACCACGAGAAGTACACAGAGTTTATCTATCCCCCCATATTCCATTTTGAAAACAACAAAAGCCAACATTAAAATGTTTCCTTACATTTCATACAAGGGAGCAATGAAAAGGGGAAGAAATCATTAGGATTTTAGCCACATTTGATGAAAAATGAAATATCCATCAAACTCTCCCCAGAAATAAAAGAGAATGACAGAAATGCATTTCCTTAGACCAAATTGCTCGAGAATAAAAATTCAAAGCAGTGCTTTTCAACATCAAATAATGCTAACCATTTCCCCACATTCCAATGATCAACAAGCAGGTGAATGTGAATAAAACCAACCAGAGCAGCAATCTATCAAACACCTCATGAGCATAATCCCAATTCATCAACCATTATATCATAAACATTAAATAAACGCAAACCCAAAGTTCAAATCACCAAAAGAAGAGACAAGAGGATAAAGCACATCAAAAAGATACCATCTATCGTTACCTTGTCAGAGGAAGCCAACCCAGATGACAATGTGGGTGACCTGGGGGGGGAACATGTTTTTGTTTTCAATGGAGATATTATCAATGTGAGCTTTGAGAACCCAGAATGTGGGTTTCAGAGATCAACTAAAAAGGATGCATTTTTATGGATGATTGTGATGGAAGGGGTTGCCTCTTTGAAATTAAGAAAACAGATCGGCTAAATTGTGATTTTTAGCCTCTCTGCTTCCCCCCTCTTTCTCTCTTCCCAATTGCAGGTGATGGTGTGCTTTTAGCTGCTCTGTTCATGAGCCAATATTTAACCATATTTATTGGTTGGGTGGTTGAAATAATTCCCAATTCATGGAATTTTTTATACTCACTTTGTCGGTTCTTCCAGTTTTGTTTGGTTTGGAGGGATTATAATGCAACATTTTAATTGTTAATAGGGAGAAACATGAATATAGTATTAAAAAACATTGAAATTATACTAAAATATTACTTGCATGTTTTTATTTTCAAAATAGGATTTACATTACCAAACATGGTGATATACATTACCAAAAAAATATAGTAATGTGTACATGTAAACTACAATATTACCACAGTGCAAAATCACATTACCACAATGCAAAATCACATTACCACAGTGCAAAGTCTTATTTTGGGAAAAAAACATGAAAGTCTAATTTTAGTACTTTTTCTCTATGTTTTAGTCATATTTAGGGTGATTTCTATTATTAATATCTTTATTTATGTATATAGATATATATATATATATATATATATATATATATATTAAAAAAAGTGATATCTCAAACCTATATTTCAAGATAAATACTCCCTCCGTCGATAATTTCTTCATATTTTCCTTATTTATCTGTCTATAAATTATCTTCTCATTTCCTTTTTTGTCAAATGCTTTTTTTTCTACCACGTTACTATCCTCACATTTACTCTTTAACTAGTATCCATACCTATACTTCATTTCACTTTTTACAATAACCCAATGACAAATATGAAAAGTCAACACATTTTTATTTTTTCTTAATTTACGTGTGAAATCAATCCGAAGATAATTTTTGGATGAAGAAGTAAATTGGTATTAAATTTATACTCACTATTACAATTTAGAATATATGTTTTTATCATTAAAATTAAAAAGTTGACTTTACATGTTAAAATTAGAAAAATGAAGAGGAATGGAGAAAATAATTAAAATAAAAGTAGTCAGAGCGTGTGTTTTCAACCATGTGATCCCACTTAGGAAGTTTCGGCTTAAGTTTTTAAAATGGATTTTTTGTCAAATGACACCGTAGATGGGGTTGTACCCACTTGTACGTACATTTGGATTATATATTTGATGCGCTTTGTAAAACCCGATTTATGATGTTTTTGGTCCAAAGGTGGAATCGCCCACCCAGGAGCCCTTACCCTTGATTCAACAAGAATGGTGGAAGAGGTAAATCATGGTGATTCAGTCGGTAAATAACACTAAACCACCGCATACAAGGAGCTTCCTCACCCTTTATGGGACTTGTGATGTTTTTGTATTCGGACAAAGGTGTGATTTTTTAGACATTTGAAACTATTAAAGATGTTTCGTTCGATTTTGGACACTGTCGGTGTGGAAGTTTCAAAACATAATATGGTCTTAATACAAGATCTTCACAAAAGTACATTAAGGGCCTGTTGTTTAGAGTTTGAACTCTTAACTTCCAATTTCTTCTAGTTCTTTCCATTTTTTTCCAGTTCCTTCTAGTTTCTTTCAGTTTCTTCCAGTTTTTTCCAATTTCTTCTAATTTCTTCCAACTATATTTATTTTCTTTAAATTCTTTCTACTTTCTGACAAATCACTCTAAAAAAATATATTATTATTATTACAACTTTTTTTAATTACAACTTTTATGTTCATAACCATAGTTTATAAATTATTTCATTTTTTCATCTCACTATTTTTATTATTCACATTCATTATTATTTTTTCTTCAACTTTTAAATATGAATAATACCATTTTTTGTATATTAATATACATGAAAAATTAAGAAACTATTTAAAACATTATGGATAAATAGTTATATGGAATATTTTTTCTTCTAAATTTATATAAGGTAAACATCAATATTTTAATCTAAAATATAAAGTATGGAATGTGGTGGGGAGTACTACATTATGAAAAGCAAGAGAAAACTACATTTTGAAAAAGAAAAAAGGACCCAAGAAGTGTAATATTTATGCTAATTTTATATTCTAATTATTTTTCTTAAACTAGCTTTTTATATATGAAAAATAATACTCATAATATTTCGTTATCTTAAAGACAATCATTAAGATAACGTGATAACACCACCACTACCACCGCCACCACCAACAACAACAATAATAATATATAACAACAAGAATCAGAATGAGAATAATATAAAATCACACATAAAAAATTTTAAAAAAAACTTTTTTTAGATTTTTCAATTTTTTCTAGTTTTTTTCAGTTTCTTTTAATTTTTTTTCAGTTTTTCCAATTTCTTCTACTTTCTTCCAGTTTCTTCCAACATCTAGCTCTTTTTTTCCAGTCCTAAAGAACAAGCCCTAAGCACATATAGTCCAAACTTTGGTGAATTGATACTCTGGATAAAATATGACTTTTTAGACATATTTGGAACTATTGAAGGTGTTTTGGTCAATTTTGGACACTGTTGATGTGGAGGTATGAAGGCAAAGTACGACTTTTTAGACATATTTAGAACTATTTGAGCATTCATTTACAAGTAATTAAATATTTATTTTAGAATACTCATTTTTTAATTTATTTATGCACGAAATTGAGTATTTAATTACTCAAATATGAATATTATATTACTCGTAAATAAGTATTTATGCGGATGTACGAAAAATGTTGTACATCCCCATGTATGGTATAAGTACTCCATTTAATGAGGCATTATACAACATATAAATACATGGTATACCCGACGATTGAAATGACACAAAATTATAATAACACTCGTTTGATTGAAGTTTTTACGGTGCTTCACTTAAATTAAAAGTTAAAAGTTCTTAATCGTGTCCCCCTTGTAAACCCATCATTCGGCGTGACTTGGATTTAACTCTCGTCCCTTTTAATTGTACCCTCAAATTTAATTAATTTTAGAGCATAAAGTCAACTAATTTTGGGGGTGTAATTGAATATGGTGAAAGGTAGACTCAGGTTGGATCGAGATTGGGGGGATCTATCGGGGCATTAGAGAGGTAGGAGCCAAGCCTGAACAAGGACCAGTTATGTCCGGTTTTGGAACTAGCAGTTTTGGTACCGCTATGATGAGGTACCACCACAGATAAAGGTGGCAATCGGTCTTAGATCCTATTCCGGTTCAGGGACCTTTTTTTGTTTTGTATGTTTTGGTTTTTTGAATTGGATTTTATATTTAAAGAATGATATATGACCAGAGTGTTTATCTAAATATAGTTCTTATTTGCGAGCGACGAGGTAGAAAATTGCAAAGAAACTCTCAAATGATCTTATAGATCGCTCACCTAACAAACCAATTTGCATTGATTAAGATTTAAAAAATGGAGTATAATATGTTAGTCGTCAAAAGTTTTCATTCTCTATGTGATTGTTGCATCTATGTAATTCTTTGTATCCATGTTATAACCAGCTTATGGTTGTCAATCTCGATTTCAAATAGTGTCTTTAGTGATTAACGTTGAGACTACTTTGGAAGTTGGTCAAAATATTATCGCTAGAACTAAGCTTTTGCTTTATAGGCTCACGACTACGATTCACACCAACATAGATGATGAGGAGATATCTAGCTAGCTTGCATTTTGAGTGTCGGTAACATTTGCTCATTTTGCTTCGACCATTCGAGGATGTCAACCCCATTTTTTGTTTTCCTCATCGTAGTTGCATGGGACACCCTAGTATATCACAAGTTCATCGTGTGAACTTATCATTGTACTACTTGTAGATGTGGAGTCAATCTTCTTTTTCTTTGACAAGAGACCACCAATGATACTTTTGTCGAGATAGTTTTGGATTATTTATGTCCATTATATCTTTCGATTAAGATTAATAAAAAATATTGATTTGCTCACCCGCCTTATTTTCGCTACATTGATTAGTGATATGCAAATTAATAAACGAAAAACTATATGATTGTCATTGATTTTAAAAAGTAAAAAGGTAAAAATGATTGTGAATCACACAAATTTTACTATGCTTTGGAACAAAAATATACTAACATACAAAAAATAAAAATGGTTAAATAAGTTAAAAAAATATACTCGGGTATAATATAAACTATTTACAAAAAATGCAATTCATTCTAGCTTCATTTAATTAACTCCTTTCATTTTTTCAACTTTTTAAAGTTTCTTTCAACTCCTAGTTTCCTCCAACTATTTTTTGTTTTATTCAATTTCTTGTAGTTTTTCTCAACCTTTTCTAGTTTCTTCCCACTCTTTTCATTCTCTTACAACACTCAATTCCGTTTTTACAACCTTAATGAATAGAGCCTAACGATTTTTATATTAAAAACATATCTCTCCCCTTAATTTTTCATTCTATCTAAACAAACATTAGTCTTCATCCATTATTATTCCACTCCTCAAAATTTTCAATTCGAACACTATATTATTCTCTCATCATATTCATCATCCTTCCTTTTTTTATTTAAGAGTAAATTTCTAAAATAATACCCCCTCCGTCTCCCAGTTTTTGTCCACTTTTAACTTTTGGAACTGTTCATCTAAGCACTTTGACTCATCAAATTCTCTAAATGTGTAAGCCTAAATATAGTCATGTGTAATCTTGTTTGATTTGTCTTAACATATAGATTATTAATATATAATTTCTATAATTTTTTAATATACAAATTACTAGATAAAATGGATTAAAGAAGTGCATTGGATGGTGTGCAAAAATGAAAGTGGACAAAAACTGGGGGACGGAGGGAGTACTTAATAATGATACATTTTTCTAAATTAATTTGTTAGACGAATTAATTACTGAGATGACACTCGTTAGTTGTTAATACCGCTTAGTCCGACTAACGGCCATCAAAACGGTGATAAAATGATGATAACACTTATACTGATTTTCAAAAATTATAACTGGAAATTAGTCTAAAATTGAAAAATATATGCATTAATTAGAAATGTACACAAGAAGTTTTACAAAAAAGTGGTGGCATGACTACTTTTATAAATGATGGATGGAAATGTATACTTTGATTATGTAAATACTAAAATGAGCCTTATTAGGGGATGAATAAAATATTATTTAGTCATAGTAATTTCATAATTATCTAACTCAATTTCATGTAAATGTAAAATTTTTATACTCTAGAGTATTATTTTTGTGAAAATTATTATTATTTGAAACTGTATCTCATTTCATAATATTCATTTCACCCCAAAGTAAGATTCATGTGAAAAGAAAATTCTAGATCAATTTCTAGTTCATGATTATTTGAGAAAATATTCAGTCACACATCGTAAGCTGAAGTAGAAGTCTCATTTTAGAACGGATGGGACCATTTATTAAATAATTTATTTATATGATATTATTCTAAATGATTTTAAACAATCTAAAATGCTTACTTTCAATTTTATCAAATTATATTTATAGTTTTAATTATTATATTCTCATCATATAAAATTTAAAATTATTCTTCCTTATTTAATGATTTTTTATTTTAAAAAATGACTAATTTGAGAAAATAGCCAACTAGAAAGGACCATTTGGATAATTAATATAATTTTTTTGAAGTTGTTTTGATGGTCGTAAGTCTGAAAACTAAATTCAGCATTATTTTTAATTAACGAGTACCAAGGGGGCTGCATGGGCATTTGCCTCGGGCGAGATTCTGGTTATTACCCAATGGAACGGAAAAATTGTTTATGACCAGGCGAAGTGCCTCTCCAGCGATAGTGGCTTCACCTGCGTAGAGGCTTCACATCTACAGATTGAATCTTTTTTTTCATTTAGATCTATTTCTTTTTCTTTGAGATAAATTTACTTACTATATAGTCTGAAAACTAAATTCAGCATTATTTTCAATTAACGAAAACATAATGAACTTTTTTATTTGAGATAAATTTACTTACTATAATTTCTTTATATCATACTACCTTCGTTCCAATTTTGGTTACAATTTTATTTTTCCCTCCTCTCGATAACTTTTATTTATTTGTGTGATTTTATTAATTATTTGATAAAATAAAATACTCGTGTCACCTCTTGTTTTGTAGAACTTTTGACGTAGTGTTTTAATATGTAATTTTTTTATTGATGTACCAATTTGTAAAATAAAATGATTTTAAAGTCGTGAGATTTTACCTCGTAATTTCCAATTTGTAATCAAGATTGGGAGAGAGTACTATTTTTATTTTTGAAAAAACATCTAAGTAAGCTCCCCCCTACTCTCATAGTTCACTATTGTGCCCTCCTGAAAGCTAGCCTCTGGCTCCGCCACTAAGTACCACCTCGATAGTTAGTTCATTTTTAAGACTAATTTAAAAAACACATATTTATTAATTACTGTTTTATGAATTTACTCTTTGTTAAATTTGGTCACTCAAATCCAAAGAGACCCTAACATTATATTTGGATGGTGAGAAAATAGAGAGAAAGAAAATGTTAGCTGAGAAAACACATAAATCAATACAAATTGACTTATTTAGATATTTGAGAAAATGTTACCTATCCTGTCCCAAATTATTTGTCACATTTCTATTACCGAGGTAAAATATCAAGTTTTTTCAATTCATTTTATTTACATATTGGTAAAGAAATAAAAACTAAAAATTACATATCAAAAAATTACATAAAAAGTTCTTCGAAATAAGAGGTGTCAAAAATATTTTATTTTATCAAATAACCAATGAAAACGTAGAAATAAACAAAAGTTCCCGCGACTGTTGAGAAAGCAAATGTGGCAAATAATTTGGGACGGAGGAAGTAAGTTAGAAAGCAAACAAATCAATAGAAATTTACTAATTTAGATATGTGAGAAAATGGAGAAATTTGGATCTTTTCTCATGATTCTCTTATCAATTTATATCAATCCAAAATTCCAAACACTAAATTGTTTATCTTCATTTATTCTCTATTTTCTTTCTTTATATTTTCTTTTCTCTCATATTTTTTGGCCTCATCTAAATAACCTAAGAGCATGCTACATGTACCTTAAAATTTATATCCTATTTCTACACCAAATGTATGCATCAATATTTTGATGGTTCACATTGATACAAAGTATTGGTGCGTTAACAAAAATTAGCATTACATCAACACAAAATGTTGGTGCATTCCTAAAATATACAAAATGTGATACGAATTCTTGAACCCAACCCATAAATAACCTCATTTCTTGTAGATCAATCATGGCTTCTGGAACGGAATAACCTGTAAACTCCCCACTTGCACATCTACTGCTACTGCAGTGTTAGGCGAGGGAGTAAATGCACGCCAAAGAACTTATCCACTCTTCTAACGCAACCTTTGGGACGAGAGTAGAATCATAGAAGCAGACAAAACCCTAGCTCTCCAGTTGGATTCGATTGAATGGTGGTTTGAGATCGGAACACAATCTCTGCTGTACATGATCGAAGATGGCGGTTTCAGAGGAGGAGTCATCGTCGTCGGCCTCGGCCTCGGCGAGTACCTGCAAGTCACAGTCAGCAGCCATGAACGGCGGATGTTATCTGGCGAAGACGGTGCTAAGAGGGAGCGTTGTTCTCCAAGTCGTTCATGGTCACATCCGCTCCCCTTCTTCAGACGACCTAGTTTTCGGCAAGGTCTTAGTTTTTGTCCCTCATTTAATTTGCACTAGTGCGATTGCTTAGTCTCAATCTTTCATTTCTATCTTGGGTTTCTGTTGTCAAAAGAAGGTCAAAGTGCTTCTGATTAGGGGTACACAAAATCATTGGCTTTAGGATGGCAAACGAGAGAACAGAGCATGAAATTGGATACTATATGTATTGTTTGTTGTCCTTTCTAAGAGCGCTAGTTGAATATATTAACCCGCTAGCTGACGTATGCTATGCATTTTATTCAGGAGACATCTTTGGAGCTGGTGATCATCGATGATAACGGAGTTGTACAATCTATATGTGAGCAGCCAGTGTTTGGCGCCATAAGAGACCTTGCTATTCTTCCTTGGAATGATCGGTTTCATTCTCGAAACTCACAGGTTTTTAGTTATTTTTCTAATAATTTTCTTTCGTCACTCAGATTTACTTCTTTACATGTTCGGGAACCACTCAGTTATTCATTACGATGTAGGTTCATGGAAAGGATATTCTGGTTGTTAGTTCTGACTCGGGGAAGCTATCATTTCTTTCATTTTGCAATGAAATGCACAGGTTTTAGTTTTATTTTGTTTTTGACTGAATACATTTGTATTGGGCACTCTATTTTATTTAGATTTGTAATTCACGATTTACTAAACCTGCTAAGATGCTTTACATAGGCACTGACTTATAGTGTCAATGTTTGGCCTAGAGTCAAGTCATTTCCATTAAATCTTACTTTTAGGGGACTTCATTGTTGATATAGGTTTTTCCCATTATCACATGTTCAGCTCTCTTGCCTTGGAAATTCAGTGAGTCAAATTGGAAGGATGTTAGCCATTGATTCAAAGTAAGTGCTGTCATTGACTAAGATGTGTTACCAGTTGAGTCGTTGTAAACACTACCTGTCGGTTATTGGGTTATGACTTAGATTCTGTAGGATGTTTATTTATGTAGGTTTATTACTTTGCTCTTTGCAGTGGCTGTTTCATTGCTGCTAGCGCGTTTAAAAACAGATTAACTCTTCTCTCTGTCTCAACCTCTGGCGGCAATGATATTATTGACAAGGTGAAGTTTCTAAACGTACCTTTCCAATGTGCTTTTCTACCTTTCTGAACTGGGCAAAGCTATTCATGTTACTAACGTACTGCCGCTAATTGGTATTAGAAAATCAGCTGTCCTCCTGACAATCAAGAGCACATCAAGACTGTAAATGGTTTTACTGATATCTGTGGTACCATATGGAGCATGTGCTTTATCTCAAAAGATATAGACCAGCCAAGTAGGGAGCACAACCCTGTGGTAGCAATTCTTCTGAATAGGTATGACTATTGTTGATGATTGTACGGAGAAGTGTTTGCCAAATGCATATATCTTAAACTTTTCTATTTCAAAAAAATGTGTTTTCCACTTTTCTGTTTTTCTTTGCTGTATTATCTGTTTTGTTGATAAAGTTTCCCAATGTTAACAAGAGCAATGACTTATATACTTCAACCTCAGGGAGAGATCATATAGGAGTGAACTCATGTTGATAGAATGGGAAGTTAAGCAGGATTTGCTTCATGTGATATATCAGTATGTCGAACGTGCACCGTTTGCACATCATATAGTTGAAGTTCCTTACTCTTTTGGACTAGTGATCCTGCTCAGGGATGGAGATATCATCTTAATGGATTGCAGAGATACTTGCAATCCTCATTTTTTATATAGAATAAGTATAAATTCTACTCCTCTAGTTGAAGAGCAAAATTTTGTCGAACCTACAATCAGGATTCCTGATATTACTGACGAAGAAGGCATGTATAATGTTGCTGCCTCTGCATTATTGGAGCTCAGTGACATAAACAAAAGTGATCCGATGAATATTGATGATGAAAGCTTCACCAAACAAGGCTGTAATTATGGATGCTCATGGAGTTGGGACTCCTCACGTAAAAACAACCCTAAGATGATTTTTTGTGCCAATTCAGGACAAGTTTTTATGATTGAGATTTTTTCTGATTCTGATGGCATCAAAATGAATGTATCTGATTGTCTTTACAAAGGCATACCAACCAAGGTGTTATTGTGGATGGAAACTGATTTTATAGCAGCTATAGTCGAAATGGGTGACGGGATGGTTCTAAAATTGGAAGATGGAAGGTTAGATTTCAGAAGTTCAATACAAAACATCGCGCCAATATTGGATATGTCTGTTTTGGACTACCATAATGAGAAACACGATCAAATGTTTGCATGCTGTGGGATGGCACCCGAAGGATCATTGCGAATCATTCGAAGTGGTATCAGTGTGGAGAAGTTGTTGAAAACATCTCCTATTTATCAATGCATAACTGGCACTTGGACTGTCAAAATGAAAGTCACTGATATCTATCATTCCTTCCTTGTGTTGTCATTTGTTGAAGAAACCAGAGTACTTTCAGTTGGGGTAAGCTTTTCTGATGTAACTGATGCTGTTGGTTTCCAGCCTGACGTCTGCACCTTGGCATGTGGTCTGATAGCTGATGGTTTGCTGGTGCAAATACACCGACATGCTGTTAGACTGTGTGTGCCTGTTGCATCTTCACATTGTGAAGGTGTTACTGAAACTTTCCCCAGCGGAACATCATGGTCACCTAATGATTCAACCATTAGTTTGGGAGCAGTTGGACATAATGTGATAGTTGTCGCAACCTCCAGTCCGTGCTATTTATATGTACTTGGTTTCAAATCATTGTCAGCACATCAACACGAAGTGTACCAGTTGCAACACATAAGATTGCAGGATGAGCTGTCCTGCATTTCCATCCCTCAGAAACAGTTTGAGCAACAACGATTTGTGTCCGAAATGAGCAGCACAGATAGTGTCCCTTTAGCTGCTCATCCAGCAGAGTGTGTCATCTGTAGTCCCTTTATTATTGGCACTCACAAGCCTTCTGTGGAAGTACTTTCCTTCTCGCTTGATAAAGGCCTTCAAGTCATTGCTATAGGATCCATATCACTAACAAACACTCTTGGAACTACCATAACCGACTGCATTCCTCAAGACGTAAGGCTTGTACTTGTTGATCGCCCATATATTCTTTCAGGATTGAGGAATGGTATGCTACTCAGGTTTGAGTGGCCTTGTACCTCAAATGTTTCTGCCCTACAAGCATCTTGTGTGCAGCATTTCAGCAGCTCACATTTGGCAAATTCTACCAATGCACCATTGCTTTCATCTGTAAATTGTAGGGCCATGCCAACTGCTTCCACTTCATCTGACAAGACAAAGGACACTATTCCTGCCCATCTCCAACTAATTGCATATCGTCGCATAGGCATTAATCCAGCTTGTTTGGTCCCATTAAGTGACTCTCTTGATACTGATTTGATTGCTCTAAGTGATAAGCCCTGGCTATTACAAACTGCAAGGCATAGCATTTCATATACATCCATCTCCTTTCAGCCTTCCACACATGCTACTCCAGTTTGTTCAATCGAATGTCCCAAGGGAGTTTTATTTGTTGCTGACAACAGTCTTAATCTGGTATTATTTGTTTTTCTCTATTATTGTTCAGTGCTCGAAAGAAGACGCATCAACTTACCCCATTGAATGTCTATGCATGACAGGATTACATTTGGGTGCACTTAGTTTCTGTTTAGAGATATAGATATAGGTTTTTATCATGTGGTGTTTCCAAGCTACCACTCAGAAGATACCAGAAGCAATATTTATAAGTGCAAGAACATAGAAATATAATCTGATATTAGATTATTATATCTATTGGTGTGTTAACATTCCCGTGGAATCACACACTCACACCCGCATATTGTACAATGTACACCAATAATACAGAAAATATCACAAGTTCATACACAAGGAATAGGGGGATTTACCACGACAGGCCAGTCAGTGGCATTTACCCAAATTTTAATGCTCAAAGTGTGACAGCAGGAACCCTCAATTTTGATTAGGAGGGGTGTGCGAGGGTCTGAGGGTAGTGAAGATTTGGTAGAATACTGACAAACACAACTTGTGATAAGTTGGTTCCTCAAAAGATTTGGGACATAAGTGGGAAAGGAAAAGAAGTTATCTAGGCAGTATCAAGGGACAAGCATGAACAACACATATTCAAACTCAGTATAATTTACCACCTTATATGAATGTTATGTGGATTGACTGCATGTAAACAGTGCATCACAATCTTTTGCAACTATTTTCCTATAGCTGATGGTTTTTTATCGGTATGGTGCCTTTAATACTTATAAATTAGCTTAGTATCAGTCGCTGGCGAAATGAGGGGATTCCAACTGTGTGGTTTACTCTTGCATGTTGGATTCAAGGAAATGGAAAAATTGTCTATATGCATCTAGTAAATGACTTAACTGCCCGAATTCCATCTCAACCTCAGCAGCTATTTAAGTTTTTTTTTTTTGAAAAATACTAGATCTGTTTGAAAGTTATCTAGCTTACTGTCTCATGATTCTGATTTCTGTTCTGTTTAGAGCCCCTTTTCTGAAAATGTCTTAGTTATATTTGTAGTTACTGATATTCTCTTCCTGCTTCCAACCCTCTCCTTAGAATAAAAAAGAACTATTTATTGTGTCAAATGAAATAGAGTGACACTTGTATTTTTCTTAAGGTGATTAGATTCTAGTAGTTTGTTTACTTCTTTTTATGTCTCTGTACTGACCCTAGTTTGACAGAACAGTTCTCTTGCCATGTTATAGGTGGAAATGGTGTCTGGTAAACGGCTTAATGCGCAGAAGTTTAGTGTTGAGGGAACTCCACGCAAGGTCTTATATCATAGTGAAAGCAAGTTATTGATCATTTTGAGGACTGATCTTAACGATGATTCATCCTCAGATGTCTGCTGTGTAGATCCTCTAAGTGGACAAGTGATATGCTCATTAAGATTTGACCCAGGGGAGACCGGTAAATGCATGGAGTTGATTAAGTCTGGAAATGATCAGGTTTTGGTGGTGGGAACTAGCCGCTCGTTGGGTCCTGCAATAATGCCTAGTGGTGAAGCTGAGAGGTTTATTATCATCTCCTTAAGTTTTTATGGCAGAAGAACATCCTTATAAAGTTTGAGTCTATTCCTTTTTTTTTGTTTTAATTATGCTTTCTTTTATATAAACTCACATATTAGCCGTGTACTTCATCAGCATTTATTTCATAAATGCATTTGTAACAGTACTAGGGGCCGTTTGATAGTGCTCTGCCTTGAACATACCCAAACTTCAGACAGTGGTTCCATGGCATTTTCTTCAAGGGCTGGATCGGCTTCTCAACAAACCTCGCCTTTATGTGAAAGTGGCGGATATCATGCAGAACAGTTGTCTGGAAGTAGCCTGTGTAGCAGCCCTGATGATAACAGTTGCGATGGGATTAGACTTGAAGAAAGTGAGCCTTGGCAATTACGTTTAACATATTCAAACATCTGGCCAGGGGCAGTTCTTGCTATCTGCCCTTACCTTGATCGTAATTTCTTAGCTTCAGCTGGTAATTATGTAAGTAGCAGAAAAACATTTGTATAATACTATAAAGTCCCATTGGATGTCCTCTCTGTCACTTCTAATATATTCTGCTTTTTTTATCAGTTTTATGTGTGCGGCTTCTCCAGCGATAATTCTCAGAGGGTGAGGCGGCTAGCATCAGCAAAAACACGGTTCATGATCATGACGTTAACTGCGCACTTAACCAGAATTGCTGTCGGTGATTGTAGGGATGGTGTCCTATTCTACTCATATCAAGAGGTATTAATCTATCTATCATTTTCATATTTCTCTAGTATACATGTGCAGTGTGCAGCTAGATACTGTTTTATCATAAAGGCAATAAACTTCATTCTGATACTCCCCCAGGCTACAAGAAAACTGGAACAGCTTTACTGTGACCCTTTCCAGCGGTTAGTTGCTGATTGTATTCTTATGGACGTTGATACTGTTGCTGTATCTGATCGGAAGGGGAGCATTGCTATCTTGTCATGTGCAAATCGTTTAGAAGGTAATTTTTTTCTTTTTTATTTAATACATGAAAGTGGTTCATGTATTCTCCGAACTAATGTTTCATTTTTTTATTTCAATTCTTTTGATTTCTACTTCCCCCTTTCTTTGAAATCTCGGCATATTGGTTTCTTCTTGATACATGATGTTACTAGAAAGATGCCTTCCTAGATTTGTTTTAACTGAGGTCCAGTATTGCAGATGATTCCAGTCCTGAATGCAACTTAGCTGTATTTTCATCATTTTACATGGGTGAGGTTGCTATGCGCATCCAAAAAGTAAGCTTATTAAACCTCTTGAAAATGAGATTGCCATTGATAGAATTTAGGATTGGGGTAGAGATAATTGGATTGAGCAATAAGACACTTGGGTTGAACCACATTAAAAGATTGAATCCAATCGATTAGTTAGTTCAACTCAAGAGCTTATATACCAATTATTTTCCTCACACTTTTCCGATGTGGGATACTCTTAACACTCCCCCTCAAGTGGACAACCGGGCCATTTTGAATCTAACCGGTTGACCACTTGCAAATGAACTCCCACTCCCTTGACTTTTTCTTTGAGCGCCAACACCTAAAAGACCACGAGCCGCTGGGTATGGACTTCCAGACGAGCAATCGTGTTAAACAGGCCACAGGCCGTTGAGTACATACTCCATACAGACAATTGGGCTAAAGACAAACGGGCCGCTAGGAATGAACGTCTAGACGGACACCTTGACAAACGAGGTGGGCCAAAACCTGCTCCGATACCATGATAGAATTTAGGATTGGGGTAGAGATAATTGGATTGAGCAATAAAACACTTGG
Source organism: Cuscuta campestris (assembly GCA_900332095.2). NCBI lineage: Eukaryota > Viridiplantae > Streptophyta > Magnoliopsida > Solanales > Convolvulaceae > Cuscuta > Cuscuta campestris. Next base: position 790,456 of record OOIL02000003.1, read on the forward strand.
GTTGAACCACATTAAAAGATTGAATCCAATCGATTAGTTAGTTCAACTCAAGAGCTTATATACCAATTATTTTCCTCACACTTTTCCGATGTGGGATACTCTTAACAGCCATGATATTTTGTCACATGGTGAAGCATAATACTTTCTCCGTCCCTAAAAATCTCCCCATTTACTATTCAAAGGGTCTTTCATTATGTATTTTCTTTAATCATTTGTTAAAAAAATAGTCAAGCCACCTTTGTTTAATACTCCCTCCGTCCCTAAAAAAGAATCCTAATTGGGTTTAGCACGGAGTTTAAACAAAAGTAAGATTGAGTAGTTGAAAGTGATGCAAATGAGAGAAAATTTGGAAGCCACAAAAAGTTATCTAAAAACGACAGAGTTTTTTTGGGACGTTCCAAAAAAATGAGGGGTTTTTTTGGGTCGAGGGAGTAAAACTTTTCATGTAGTCTTTAACAACAACAACAACAACCCAGGTGAATGTACGCAGACCTTGCCCCTACTCGGAAGTAGGGAGCATGTAGTCTTTAAACGTATACATTTTATGTTTTAATTTTGCACCAATATTTAAATAAATGGACTTGAAAATAACTTAAGCCGAATCCTGTACAGTGAAATGGGAAGATCGTTGAGGGACAGTGGGAGTAACTTTTTACTGAATCTTCTCTAAAAGATCCTGCTAGCCCCCTTTTCATCACCATGATGGTCAAACCCTAGTCTTAATATCAAGCTTCTCATCATCCCTTATGTTTTTATTTAAAAGTATCCCTACTCCCTATCATTAACCAAGGACGTAAAAATGAATTCACTCCGCTGTAGAAAAAGATTCTTCAATATCTGATTATAATCTAAATTAGACAACCCTATGGATGTATGTGGTAGTGCTAAACAAAAAACAACCAAACTGAAACTGAGAAACAACAAAAAAACAAACCTACAAAAATAGAAATTGACTGAAACCAATTTAACCATATATAGGCCTTTAGATGTTTTGGTCTGCTGTTTTGGGCTGGTGCTATTTGAGTCCGCTCTTTTTGAAAAAAAGTGTTTCTGTGTTTGGTAGGAGCGACGACTTGTAAGGTAGTTGTTTTATACAACAACCCAGTTGAATGGCACATGAGTAGGGTCTGGGGAAGGTGTGTCTACGCAGACCCTACACAAAAGTAGAGAGGCTATTTCCAAAGAGACCCCCTGCTCAAGCACCATAGGAGATGGCATACGCAGCCTGACTAAAACATAGGGTGGTGTTTCCGAATGACACATGATGATTGTCAAAAGTTGCATTGACTAACTGCTACTTCACTATAAAACAACTACCCAAAAAAATATATAACGCTAACTGTATGTTACTCAACTACGCTTCTTCTCTCCCATAGGAACTGAGATGAAAACGAATATTGTTGTTTCCCTGTTTTTAACCCATTGCAGCCACTGGTGGATATGTTAGCCATTGGCTTATACTGCCCGTTTCCCTGCCTGTTGCACCCAAAGATATCCACGCACTTGGATTTCTGCAATTCTGCTGCAATAAGTAGTAGGGTTCTAGGGTCCGATCCCGTGTTTTTATTTTTTAAAACAACCCAAGGCATCAAGCAGCCAACGAAAAGAAAAAGAGACTATTGGCTAAAAGTTGTCACAAAAGGGTGACCGTCATGGTGGTGAAATATGGGTGACCAAATGCGAAAACATCCCTGATAGTCATTAGTAATTGATGAAACCCTTTCTGGATGCTGAGTTATGGAATATAATTGCACCAAACAGCTTAATTGTATAGAGTAATTATCATTGAAACTAAATGACATGAATTTCTCTAAGATCAAGATAACTCCATCGACTTGTACTGCATTGTACAGAGTACTATACACAGAGTATAATACTCTATGTTTTTCTTTAAACTTGTTATCATTTGACTGGCTTGACATGCACACACTTTTAACACAAGTCAAAGAATTTTTACTCCTGCAGGGTCCATTCTCCTACAAACTTCCTGCTGATGATGTTTTCAGGGGCTCTCTAGATGCTAATCGTGTTGATGATATGACACATAATAGCATTATTGCTAGCACACTATTAGGAAGCATAGTCACACTCATTCCTCTGACAAGGTATGAAATAATTTGGTGTTTTCTTTGTAGTGTCAGTATGTGTTGAATATTGGGATATTGATGGGTTTGGCGGGTGGCGGAATCAATGATAGCCACCAGCTCGGAGCCAATGGAAGCAAAAATAAGCAGAAGGCCAAGAGAGAATAAATCCAATGCAGTATTTTGATTTATGAGTCAATTGTGTTTAGGTCACGTTAAGCTCGAACAACCGATTCAATCCTTTTAAGCTATAAAAAATAATCACTTGGACTTCATGATTGGTCTGCTCTTATTAGCCACAATCTTGTGGAACACGTTATGCGTTGACATATTGGACAATTATAAAAGTACACTCTGATGTACAAAGCATTGAGTTACTCTTCTCACGAGGTTGATCATTCAGGGTGGATCTTGATAGTATGTGTATTGGCTAGTATTTTTCGCGTAATTACACTACCTTCAAGAAATGGTAGTAGAAAATTACGAGGAGATCACAACAAACCCAACAAAATCCCACAAAAAGTTGGGTTTGAGGTGGATGTGTTTACGCAGGCCTTACCCCTACCCGGGAGTAGAGAGATTCTTTACAAGAGTTATCCGGCTCAAACACAAACACATACAAAGTAAACACAGTAGCATGAACAAAGCTAGAGCACCACACAAGACGATCGCACACAGACACTAGCAAGTAGCTACTAGACCCAAAGCACAGAAAACGCACATGCACAAGCTAAGACTAAGGCAAAAAGTACACCAACATACACTAAGGGCTTGTTCTCTTCAAGTAATAAGTAAAAAGAATAACTTGAAGAGAACAAGCTCTAAATTAAGGCTCAAAGGTCTACCCAACTACTATGGTCCTAGATCTCCAAGCCTTCATATATTAGATCATATCCTGGGTAAGATCTAAGTAGTTGGGTGGGAATCAAAGGTGAAAAAGGAAAGATGATTATTACTCACTAGTATGCGAACGTTGTTATGTTTGAAATAAATGAGAGTTATTACTATTCATGGAATAAATCATTCATCCATTGATATTCACATATATCACAGGGCAGAATATGAAATGCTAGAAGCATTACAATCAAGACTCGTAATTCATCCATTGACTGCGCCCATACTTGGAAATGACCACAGTGAGTTTCGCAGTCGTGAAAGCTCGGTATGTGCTATTTTCATTGATTTTCTCCTTGATATTGTTAATTAATCCCCTGGTTCTTAAATATCTGTTTAGACTTTCTACATACATTATGAGTCAAATGAAAATGAACATAATGCATGTCCACATTCATCTACACCATCTGTCGCACTATTTTTGAGACATAAGGGAGTAACTGTTTGAAGAAATTTTGGTCAATATGGGTAATGCCAAGTGAAGCTATTTGTAAGATGTCGACGTGAGGTTTATCGATTTGCAGAGAGGAGGAATGAGGATATTGGATGGTGATATGCTTGGTCAATTTTTGGAGCTAACTAATATGCAACAAGAAGCGGTGTTAGCGTTACCACTCGGTTCACATAACACAATTATCACGTTAACTTCAAAGCCTCCGCCTGCTCCTATTACTGTTCCTCAAGTTGTGCGCCTTCTCGAGCGGGTTCACTATGCCCTGAACTGAGTCTCAAAACATCAACACATAAGATCGAACCGAAAGTTGGTATCCTTTTGTTGTTGTAAGAATTGCATATTAATCACATGTCAATGTGGGTGGGGGGGGGGGGGNCTTTGTAGTGATTGCTGAGTTTGTAAATTTTCTCGCTTTGAATGTCACAACTCACTCTGTACCCTGTCCCAAAATAAAGTTGTGAAATTGTGTGGTCGATGTTTGTGCAGAGAGAAACTATATGAACCACAAAATATGCTTTCTTAAACAGAAAGTGGAACTTTTTTTGGGACAAGCCAAAAAAAGTGCAACTCTGTTCTGGGACATATGTAGTGCTCGTATATAAAATGTAGACTTTGTGCTTTGCATTTATTTTTCCCATAATCTATGTACTGTGATTTGTGAATGCTTGTCAGTTGTCACTACATCTTTATGCCCATTTCACTATATATATTAAATTATTTTTAATTCAATTTATTTAAACTTGGTGTGAGATTTTTTTTAAAAAATATATATTCGAAAATTAAGTTAAAAGTTCTACTCCTTAAAAAATAAGAGATGATATGATTATTATTCCATATTTTATTACAACATTTGATTAACAAAAAAGATAGAGAAACTAAGAAAGTAGTCAAAGTTTGAACAAAAAAGTAGTACATTGTTAGGACATGTTTGATGGTATGATATGATTTTGAAATCTAAAAAAATGATACGAGTTCAAAAGTGCAAAAAAATGGTAATCCTTTTGTTTCATTTTAAGTTGCATGTAGTTGTTTAGGATATTTGACTAAATTTATAAATAAATTTGTATAAAAATGAAGATAGTATTAAAAAATTAAATTTATATATTTAAAAAATTATATCAAAAGTTTTACAAAATAAAAGATAATTTAATTTAGAACGAAGAGTAAAAATATTGAAATCTGACATAAAAGTATTTGAAGGGATCTAAAATTTAATATGGTTGTTAGTGACATGCGACGATAACGGGTTGCTAGCAATTAAGGAAAATAGTGAACTCTCGTACGTATTTGTATCTCTCGTACACAAATAAATAAAGAATGTATTTGGTTCAACAAATTTAAAAATTAAGAAAAGAGAAAATGACATAATTTTTCTGGTGTGATAAATAACGTTATTAGTGTGTAGGGCTGATAAATTTGTGGAGTAACATGTGGAGTTGCAACAATTACTGTGGAGAGTAAAACTAATGAAGGTCTATATGCTTTTTTTTCAACTGATCCCTCCCACTTCCATTTGTATATGTGGCTAAAGTGTAGCCATTTATATGCTGATGCATCTATTTTTACAAAAAAATGTTTTTTAATTAAATACTACACCTCTGTTTTACTCCCTCCGTCCCGTTTTAAATCGCTCATTTTGACTTTTGAGCATATTTAAGGAAAATTAAAAATAGAGTTGATTTTCCGAAAATGTCAATACTTTTTAGGAGGTACGATGATGAATGAGAATATAACGTGGAGAAGAGTGACTTATTTTAGAGGTAGTTTAGATATTTTATTTTTAAAAGTTTTTGAAAACAACTACTCCGTAACAAGCAACTTATTTTGGGATGGAGAAAAAAGGCAAACATGCAAGTCCCACCATCACCTTAGTCTTCACAATCATCGTCAACCCCACCACCGCCTGTGGTCCCACCATCGCCGTGATTGTGGTCTAGATCTAGAAAATAGATGGAGGAAAAAGAAGGGGGAGAGAGAAGAAAGAAGAAATATAGATCGAGACTCACCATCTCCGCTGCTGTCTTCATCCCCACCATCATCGCCACCATCTTCATTCCCCCATCACCACCGCCGTCCTTAGCCCCGCAATCGCCACCATTGTCCTTACCCCACCATCACAGATCTAGACAGCAAAGAAGAAGAATACGGAGGAGAAGAAGACGAAAGGGAAGAAAGGAGAAAAATAAGAAAAGCAAAGAAAAGAAGAAATGAAAAGAAAAAAGGGAAGAGAGAAATCTGGACAGACCAGCGGAGAAGAAGGGGGGAGAAAGAAATGAAAGAAAAAAGAAATAGAAGAGTGGTATTTAGGTATTTTGTGTGTTAAAATATGTAACGAGAAGATTTATAGCGGACAAATAAAAAAAGTTAATGAGTAGATCTATGAGGAAAGGAGGGAGTACTAAAATATATTTCATTTCCAATATAGTACTTAAACATTTTTATTTCATAAATAGTACTTGAATAGTGTCTAGTAGCAAGAACAATGTCCAGTGATGATAACATTTAGTTTGAACAATGTTTAGTGACTATGGACATTTACTTGAACAATAACTAGTAGATATTGAACAATGGTATCACATTGGAAAACAAAAACATGTAATACTTCACCAGTGAAAAGTCACTATATTTTATTGTTATTTAGGTAAATTTCCCTAACATAAAATGGGACAGGGTGAGTTGGCATTAAACCACCAGTGATATTAAAAAAAGAAAAAGCGAAACAAAACCTATCACACCCAACTTCAATTACATTATAATCTTGTAAAAAGATCAGTTGATAAATTACAATAATAAGGAGCCTAAGGGGAAGCAAGCAAATCTTAAATTTACATCTCAGGTCTCAGTATTTCCTGTGGTCATTTTTCTCAAAAATACAAAACATGATTCGCCTAATCCTACAACAAAATTTCCAGAACGAAAATAGCCTTCAGCGGGATACCTTCGAAGCTTCTTACAGTGAAGCTAGTGGTGCCCAAGAATGCCATAAGAGGGTTGTATCATCACAACTCAAGAAAGGGTATCGGCATATTCCGTGGCTTTTTGCTTCACGTATTCGATCCTATCTTCGTCTCCGAGACTTTTCTCATACGCGAGATACTTCTTGAATAGGAACTGCAGCCACATGGTAAAAAGGTTAGAGCCTGTTTGGGATGACTCATAAGCACAAATTGCTTTGTTATTTAAGAAGTTTTTCCCTATTTTTTTCATAAAGCTTCACTAATCTCAAGCTTTTTCAAATATGGAAGTACTCATTCTTTGAAAATATAAGTCACCCTAAGTGCAGTTTCCTCACTGTCCCATTATTATCTTCCTACTTTCCTATTTGTCACAATTTTCTTCCACTTTCCTCTTAAGGAAATAATTATGTGATTCTAATCATTTCTCTTTCCTCTACCCAAACCATAACCACACATTCTCCTTTATCATAACCGTGCGAAGTCAAACCAAGAAGAAAATTACGAGACAGAGGGAGTATGACACTAGTGCGTCCCCATGATAATGGTTAGAGTCTGTTTCAATGACTTATGCAATGGAAGTGCTTTCAAAAGAAGTTTTTTCCAACTAAATTCGTATTCTTTTCCAACAAGCTCCACCAATCTTAACTAAACAGCTTTCTTCAGAAAGAAATTCATTTTTTGTTTCCTTTCCAAATGCAGCTTTTTATCCTAAAAGCACTTCTTGCTTAAAAAAGCACTTGTTCTTTGTATTAAGTCACCTTCGATAAAATGTCACCCAAATCGCAGATATATCTTTTTTTAAAAGATGATGATGTATCAGTACTGCCTTGAAACTTGAAAGATAAATTATGACACGTCATACCTTCATCTTTTTAGGCGGGAGGCTAAGACTTATAGCTCTTTCAAACAATGAACGAGTCACATCTGTATCACCCAACCGAATTTCCTGTAAATGTCATACCAACCAGCTCATGAATATGCAGTGAAAAGAACTTTGATTTTCTATACATAAAGAAGGATGAACAAGGCATACCTGGTCAAGATATACACTCCACAAGTCGGTACGCTTTGGATATTCCCTAAGCATTCCTTCAAACATAGATCTTCCTCTATCAGCGACCCCACATTTGAACTCGAGAATTGCAATCTGAGTTATGAGTTTGATATGTTTGTGCTTGGAAAGGCACAGAAGGGCACGGTTCACAATTGTCTGGATGTTGTCGCGGTTTTGCTTTAGAAGCCACTGCACATACCTCAGCCAAACCTAAATGACAATAGAAAATGAAAAATCAACACAATGAAAACAGTGTAGCCACTGCTCTAAACAGTGCTAGGTGGGAGCGGGGTAAATGTTGTGGATCGTGCATATGGTTAGGCCTAGACTTATTTGGAGTGGAGCATGCTGCATACGCCAACTTCTGAATGCCATAAATTTGGTGCATGATAATATGTGGGCCCATAAGATATCAAACATTCAGGGCCTGGAATGATCTGCCGGCCAGTTTTGTCCCAAAACACAGTTTAAACAGCCTATGAACACTTAAGTTTCTGCTGTTTTTGCCCATTTTCACAATTCACCTGTGCTTTGTATTTGCGCTACGTTTTATTTCAATACTTTTATTTGTATACCATTGTATTATATTTTTCTTTGTATTTCCAATTTCTTCGATATCTTCATAGCAATTTCTTGCCATTATTACAACCTAAAGGTTGTATGAGATCATTTTCCAGATGCAATGTGTGCAGATCAAAAGGTTTTACTTTTTTTCTCATTCTCTGACATGTTTTCGCCCATTGCCAATGGAATCGGAAGAGTCGCCATTGACAGTGTTTTATAATAGACTAAATTACATTGGCTAATTGAAGTTACATTGCTTCTTACATTCTAGGAAGTTTTGGGTAGTACATGTTGACATGCACCGAGGGTTTAAGGGAAACCTCTCTTTGTATAGGGGGTAAGGCTGCATATATCTTGACCCCCAACCCCCAGAAGAATTGGATTAAACTGGGTAAATGTGGGTGGTGGTGTCTATAATCTCCCGACAAATCGACAATGATGTGGAGCATACACGAATTCAAATGGGGTTATATTGGGAAAAATGTAGATGACCCAAGTGACTGTATAATTAAAGGGGAGAGTAGGTAGAGATTTTTAGAAATCAAGTAGAGTAGATTAAATTTCGATAAAAGTCATACGGAGTAAAACAAAATTTATAAGTGTACTTTCTAACATTCATACCTTGCAGGAATGCTTGAACTTCTTCACCATCACCTCTAGCAGCTCGTCTGCCAGGTTGTGGTGCTCAGATCTTTCATAGACGCCCAATAAGGCTAGGTGCAACTTTTTAGGATCCACGTACTGCAATGCTGTTTTAAATACTTTCGCAACAGCTTCCTAAAGAGGAGATAAATTACTGAGTTTTTAAACGTCAAAGAACAACTTAATGCCATTACATTTACTTTTCTAAATACCTGTGGAGGATTTCCATATTCCATTTCCAAATTGAAATAAGCAACCCAAACATTTAGCTTTTCAGACTCTTCTCGAATGTTTATTGTACTCAAAGCCCTGCATGGAGAAAAAAAATACAAGATTCCTATAAAGTTAGTCTATCTATACAAGAAAAGTAGATCAAACGAATAGAAATGACTTGATTTGATTAAGAAGCAAATCAGAAAGACAATATTTAGGGTTTTTTTAATGAGATCCTCTGACAAAATGACTGACCTCTCAGCTATAGATCGAGCCTTTTCTACATCAGACATAGAAAGCATGAAGGCCATGTACTTTATCCACACAAAGCTGCTATTCGGAGAACTACGAACTAATTTCTCAAACTCATCGGTATTCCTGGGAATATCTTTTTCAAGCAGTCTTCCCTCAGCTGCCCTAATTTCTAGTTCCCTTCATCCAACATAAGCAATATAAATTATAAAAAGACTTAGCAATGGCAATTATTGAACTGCACGAGAAATGCAAATCAATTAAGATATCCTTACCTCTCTTTCTTTGCCTTCTTCATTGCACGCTTCTTCTCCTTCCCATCAATTATATTTGCACCACTAGTCTGATCTGGATCTTTGTTGACAGCATCCTCAGTGTCTGAGTTTTCTATATCATTAAGAGGGACTTCAAGTGGAGGAATGGAGGCTCTAGATTCTACTTCAGTTAGAATATGGCCTGTTACATCTACAGCTGAAACCTCAAAGTTACAGAATCTTGCAGATCCGTTTTCTAGCAACACTGGTGAGTTTGTACTGATGAAAGTGGCGTCCCCTTTGGAAGTGCTGTTAGTAATGTCTCTTGATGTTGTTTGAATAGATTCACTATCCTCATCTCGAAAGTATGAATTTTTCATGCCAAGGGCTATTCGGTGCATTTCCTTATCCACCTGATGTTGACACATAGAGGTGTTTAATGAAAGGTAATTGAAGGAAACCCCAAAATTTGCACATCAGTTTCATACAGAGTATTTTATTTTTATCGTCCATCTAGGAAACAATATTAATTGATAAAATAAGAGTAAATATGGCAATGCCACACCTTTTGGTCAGATTCTTTTTGCGAATAATTGATGTTTTTTAGGCGAGGATGTGTGGGTGTAGGGTGAAGCAAAGCAACAAACAGCAAGTTCTGAAACATGTCACCATTAGAACCTTTACCTTTAGAATCTTTGCTCTCACAGTATCTCCAGCATTATATCTAGTTTGGATATTGTCCACACGCTCATCACAAAGTTCTGAAACATGGCACAAGCCAACCTAGGCAAAGGAAGATGGCAATTGTAAGCACACTGTAGAAGGGTTGGTGTGTTGGGGTGGGGTGGGAGGGCACCCACTCTATCGCAACAAAAACGTATTATTTATGGAAACAATAGGTTTGCAAGATTAAAAGAACGAAAGATAAAGTCTATTTAGAAAGGGGTATAATAAAAAAATACAAAGTCTTTTGCTTCTTATTTGCAATACACAAGAGGCTTTTTGTTATTATACCAGATTTGAGTGATCAATTGAAATAAACAGCCCATAAGGTTCAACACGCTTAATTCTCCCCAAAATAATGGTTCCAACAGTGATGTTGCTGAAAGCATCAATGTCGGACTTTTGGGATGCAACTGATCTTGATGTTTTCAGAGTAACTTCAACTCGCCCAGATAATGGTTCAACTGATACCACCCTGCAGTACATAGAAAACTTAGTCCATTGCCATCAGAAGCACTCAAGCACAGACACATAAATCTAAATGGGCAAACTTACTTTCCAGTGACAAGCTTTCCCACAGGGAATTCTTTTTCAGGGTTTTCAATGAACCCATCAGACAAATTTGAGACTAGAACTCTTGCATCAACCTTGCGTGAGAGCATTATGAAGCATCCTTTTGGAGTCACATTCTTTACATAACCCTGTTACATATACAACCTTGAGGTAAAATTTCATGTTGATGTCATACTATCTTACAGGGACTATCAAATGAAAAAAAGCCTCTTTGATGCAAAACCTTGGCATAGAAGCCATGAGTGTTAGTATTAAGCACTAGGTGTTTTGGTGTAAGGTAGGATTGGGGACAGGCAAAAAATAGGCAAGGTCAATTGGGATCTAAGGAGAGCCTAGTGCCTGGAATCCAAGATGTGACATTATTGCTAGACTGCAAGATGTGAAAAAAACAGATGGAGGTGCCTAATGGATTTATGATATGGGCACGTTAACATGACTCTGGATAACCATTTAAAATATTGAAAATAGTATATCTAAAACAATTGCTCCCTCTGTCCTTAAATTGTCTTTACACTTTCCTTTTTTGTGTGTCCTTAAATTATCACTCAGTCCCTCTTAAGGAAAGCAATATTGACTCCCCAAAATTCAAAGAAACATTGATCAGTAAACACAAGATTAATTGGGAAACCAAAGTGCAATGACTTCTGCAGCTCCTAATTACTTGTGTCCTAATACTTTAAAAGGAGATGGCATTGATTAAAAAAAGAATAGTAGCTCTTATAGACATAAAAGGTATAGTATACATCTTACAGAAAGCAGAATTTAATGAGAGTGTGTATCACTCAATCCTCACCATAATTGTGTTTGTGTCAAATATACTTCGCAAAAATGTCTAAAGCATAAGAGAACGATTGTCTATCTACCTGCACAGTCATATCTGGATGAAGATCCTTGATGTCTAGTACACTTCCCATCCGAGATGGCCTGTAAACAATTTAATAACAATTAAAAAAACAATTTAATTACAATTAAATAATGCCTCCGTCCCACTATGAAATTCAATCTTTGACTTTTTTTGTCAACCATGGAATACTTTGATTGATATATTGAATTTACATACTTTGGCAAAAGTTGTATATTTATAATTTTATGAAAGTGTTTTAACAAAGAACATTTTCATATTATTTTGATATTATGAAATATTTCTCATAAGAATATATTAGTAGCAAAAATTTAATACAGTTCACTAAAAAATCAACAGTGGAATTCCCCATTGGGACAGAGGGAGCAGTACTGAAAAACTCTCATGATAAAGCAGTCAGGAAAACAGAACCTATCTCAGAATATTGATATTTCAACAAAGTGTAGAAGTGTAGAACTCCATAACATCTATACTCACCCCCCCCCCCCCCAAAGTCACTTGACTCTAAAAGGCACACGAGGAATAAAAATTGAATGAGCAAAATGGAATCAATGTTCAGGCAAAGCAATAGCAGTTGGTGGTAATGTTTGGGTACTATCATTAAACTTACACATTATCCTGCACAGAAATATCTTGATTGTTCGTGGCATCTGAATTCCATCGTAAGGAGAGATCAATGTGAATAGTACCATTGGCTGAAAGACCGACTTCTAGGGCCTTGCATTTGACAAACTGTCCTTCACTATAACTAAACACTGGATCAGAGACCCACAGGTCACATAGTTCAGTAAAGTGAACCTTGCCAAACAGGTGCACACCAATTTGAATAAGCAAGCCACCAACGCCGGGGAAGATTTTGGAAATTCTGCCACCCAAAAAACTGCCTTTGCGAATATGGCATCTCTCACTTTCAGCTGTATTAACTTCTTCGGGTGTAACAAGCAATGGCTGAAGAACTAAACGCAACAATCTCTTCTCCTTGTTAACACGTAAGACATAACCAGAAACAGCCTTACCAATAAAGAACCTTTTCTGGAACTCTTTGAGCTCACTAGGTTCTGCGGAGCTGTCTAAGATATAAATCTGTGCTCTAACATCTCGAGATATAGATAGCCACACCCATTCACTGTCCACTTTATACACAAAACCAGATATGAGTTGGCCTGTTGAGTAATTGAAATCATCGTGCGGAGTATTTATATCCCTTGGACCTGGTTATGCAATGGATATTATATGCCAATAGTTAGGGTTCCCAAAAGAAGAAAAAGAAAAGGAAATTAGCATTGGATCATTGTGAAATTAACTGTATTGTCGAACTTCACATGATATTTTTAACATTTAGCAGTTGCGAAGCAACATGAGATTTGAGTGAAAAAGAACAAAAGTTTTGATTCAAGCCCATCAAAAACACGCTGCTAACTGCAAGATTTGACAGATCATAATATCTAAATGTATATGTACTCCACCAGTCCACCTCATTGTAATACACGTATAATGTAAACATGAACAAAAAAATACTTTTATCAACAGCAGAAGAAAGACACGGTGCATTTCCATTTCAAATAACTTAACAAAAAACCCAGTAGTTGTTATAAATGCATACCAACTTATATAGTGGATAAATGGCCTGAAATACTATCATAGGCACCTAAAGAAAATGAATGCATGATTTAAAAATATAATGCTAATAATAAAAAGGTAAAACAGTAACCTGCAAGCACAGAGGGTTTGGTGGATAGCTCCCACACAGAGCTTGTTTTAGTTTCAGATCTACTGCCCTTAGAAATGATTCTTGCATCCAAAGTCTGTCCTATTCGGAAGTGACTAAGGGGGTCTTCTGCAGCATTATCCTCTGTTACCTGTTATAAATTTGATGCAAGGGAGAGAGAAATAACAAGAACCAGTCAATGTTTTTCATAGAACAGTTAGAAAGAATTGGAAGTTTACTTTGTGATGACCCAAGAAACAAAGTGGGAAGTTTACTATGGGACAGAGGGAGTAAATAAATTTAAATAAAAACTGTCATGAATGGAAGAGCGGCAGGTACGACAACCCATCTTACCATCAAGAAAAAAATAAACAGAAAGCACAACATATTTACCTCAGTTATGTGTACTCTACCATGGAATCGAGATCCAAATTTCACTCTTAATTCAAAAGGCTTTATGTCTGTGATCTGTGAAGCATCAATAACAAACAAAACGGTTAAGCAGGACGTAAAAAAAGCAGATGTTTCAAAACTCCGATGAATTTCATTCTCAAATGAAATAATGCTTACTTCTGCTTGGACAAGAGATCCAACATCATAGCTAGAATTCTTTTTTCCTCTTTTTGAACTTGAACTCGCTGAAACATTTCCCATAGCTTTAAGCAGCAAAAGCAATCTCCCGCTAGTTGAAGGATCAGGAAGGGACATGATGGTTGCATTGACACTGCACAGAGTAGATTACCCATTTCATCTCAAACTCAAAACCAGAAGTTTGCAATTGCGTCCAACTTTTCCCACATCACATGAAAATCTTGACCAAACATTTATATTTCCCCTCCCCAGACCCACTCTAGCAGGCTTTTATCGGGTATGCAAGTATGTTGTTGTGACAGCGTTTTTTGATATACTTTTTTAGAGTAAATTCCCAAAATGGTACTCAATAATTACATGCTTTCTCAAATTAGTCCCCAAGATGAACAAATTACCAAGATGAAACTCGTCAATTGAGAATAATGCTAACTTTCCTCCCCTCCCAAAAGGTCTATCAAGAGGGCGTAAAAACCTATACTAATTTATATAAATGTTCCTTTCTAATTGGGTGCTTTCTCGAATTGGTCAATTTTTAAAATAAAAAATAAAATATGGAAAAATAATTTTAAATTTTATAGGACGAGAATATTATAATTTTATAAATTTGAAAGTAAATGTTTCAGAACGTTTACAATTATTTAGAAGAATGTCATGTAAATGAAATATTTAATAAACGTTATTTATTTTGAAATAAGGTTGTTCTTTTGGTTTACAATATCTAACGGAACTTATTTTCAAAAACCTATACCTGAAAATTGGTCTAGAATTTAAAAAAAGTATTAAAAATGTACACAAGAAGTTCTACAAACAAGTGGTTACATGACTATGTTTTTAAATGATCGACAAAAAATGTATTAAGAAAATAGATTTAGTTTGACCCTGTGAATAGTAAACATGAACCTTATGTGGGGATGAATGGAGTATTATTAGTCATGGTAATTTCATAATTACCGAACTCAATTTTATGTAAATATAAAATTTATACTTAATTTTCGTGAAAATTATTATTATTTCTCAAACTGAATCTCATTCATAATACTTCTTTCGTCCATCTCGGTAATTAGTTTATCTTGGGGACTAATTTGAGAGTACACGGTTATTGAGTATCATTTTGGAAATTTACTCTTTTTTACTAAAAATAGTTGGACAGCGGACACTTAGTCATCAATAGTAGTAGTATTGTGTTGGAATTTCTACCCTACTTATATAAGAGAGTTTTGGGGGTATTGTATTTCAATAATGGAAGCAGAAGTGTCAAAATAAGTAATAGCACTGCAGGGGCAAGTGGTCAACAGTAAATCATTCCCATTGATTGACGGGGGTGAGGTAGCATACATCTTGGCCCCCAGCACGAACAGAGTTGGGATTATATAGACTTTTGTTGTATAATAAAATTGAATATACTATATTATTAGCTTCTCAGAACATATGCATTTCCCTTTTTAGCATTTGCAATCTGCAAGATAAATAATGAGCTGCACAATCAGAAACTAGCTGGAGAAAAAAAGATAACCTTTTCCCAATAACAAATTGAGTCAATGAGAGATTTTGAGTGTTGAAATCATTCGAAGATGCATAACCCAAGGCGTTATTGCATGCTGGAATTGAAAGAACCTGTTTTGTGCATCCACATGTAAGAAAGAAGTCGCTGGCAATAATCATGTGCAAGAAGTCAAGAACTAAAAGGATATAAACCAAGTAATCTACAACAACAGCATTGTGCAGAAAAACTTGCCACATAATTTTCCTTGACTATCTCCACCACTGCATTAACAGATTGATTCACCTCTAAATCTTGTTTATCTTCGACTTTGCGTTTCTGCGACATGGGATTCACAGGGGGGAAAAATAAGCAGATAGCCAAGGGGGGAAAAGATAATTACAAGCAGAACTGAGGATATAGGAGACAGAAAATGTTTTTCAAACCTTTCTCCGAATTTTTTCATTTGAAGCCTGTGGTTTTGATACATTAACAAATTCGGGCTTTAAAGATAAATCCAAGAGGCGCTCTGTCTTGGAAACATCAATTACTGCAGCTTGAATGGTAGAGCCTAAATCCACTTTGACTCCACCCACTGAAAATAACCCAGAGCACATGTTCAGTTTCAAAAAAACAAAAATTAACACTATGTTTGGTTCAAGGAATTTGAAATGGAAAAGAAAAGAAAATGAGATGGAAAATAGCATTTCTTGTTTGGATAGAGAGGAAAAGAAAAGAAAAGTGGAAGGAAAAGGAAATGAGAAGACAAATATATTAAGAGAAGGGAAAATCAAATTCTTCCCATTTTGGTGAGGAAAATGAGAGAAAACCATTTTCTTTTCTTTTCCTTTCAAATTCCTTGAACCAAACATAGTGTAAGTGTTTCAAGCATGGTTTCTTCATCAACTTACACTGGTACTCTGAGATAAATCCAAAAACATCATCATATTTGTCAAAAGTGATAACAACACCAAATTCTTTTATTTCATGAACTTTTCCCTCAACGATGCTACCAAGAGCAAACTCATCTGTCCAACTCAGTCCAGTATCTGAGCCCAAGGATGGAAGCTCAGCAATCTGTTTTGCACGCAGAGGTTAAGATAAACTCATGTTTGTATGAAATAGGGAAAAAAATTAAATGCTACGACAACACAAAGTAATGATTCAGGTATTTTGACTTGGAAGAATACTGAAATTACCATTATCATCGCCAACACCTTAACCCCAACTAGGCTAAGATCGGCGGATTGAAATTCAAGGTGTTAAATTAATTATCTTAAATTAGTTTACTACTCCCTCTGTCCCTAAAGAAACTTCACCTTTACTATTCACAAAGTCAAACAACATTTTCTTTCTTCACTAGTTTGTGCTAATCATGTGTACCAATAATAAAATAGTCAAGCCATGCTATATTCATATTCATGTTTAAAAAGAAAGGCAAGTGTTATGCTAGATACTCATTGTAACAACCTTTAACAAATTAATAAGTCATTGAAACTCAAAATGACATCATCATGTGTTTTTCCCTCTTGCAAGGAAAATATTGGGTGTTTTATGTTAGAAGTATACTGAAACTTAAATAAACAAAATTAAAGGAAGAAAAACAAATGGGTCTCGAAAACAGTCATAGAATCTACTTCTATAATTCCATGCCTTATCACAGTCCATGTTCTAAGCTTCACTAGACAACCTGCGCCTTTTAAATTGGCCTTGTCAAATCTTATCTATGTTCAGCCATCAGGTGACTGCCGACTCAGTCCCCACAACAACAGCGACAACCCAGTTTAATCCCAAAACAACCCAGTCCCCACCTTAACACTATATCTCAATATGTTTAACATCTAGCAATCTAGCAATGTATTATTTATTGGAGCACTGACACCAACATGCCATTTAAAATAGAATGTGTATCTTTCCATGCCATAATGTATATCTATAAACTTTAAGAATGTATTGCGAGATGTGACAAAAAAACATCCGGCATAAAAATTTAGCAACCATGTTTTTTGCGTGGGCCCAATTTTAGAACATTTAGACCCTATAAATTTCATGTCACCAACACAGCATCGTTGGGATTAAGATGGTGGTGACAACAACTTATAAGGTGTACACTTAGTTTAATCAGTTTCAATCAAAATCTAAAATTGTTATTACAGGCATAATAAGAATACCTTGTGCTCAGAAAGAAAGTATTCTTGAATAAATGTAGCATCCGTTGAAGAGCATAATGACTGCTTCAAAGATACTGTTATTCGACCAGATTCGCCATTAGCCTGAAGAAAAAAATTTAAAATTTTAAAAACCCCAATAAAGTCTCTAAATGTTATTACTTCAAAGCTCCAGGGTGAGCAATTAGCCTACATCAAGTATGTTTGTACGAACTGATTGCCCAACATAGAAGGTTTCAGAAGCTTCAAACCTCCTGTCATCAGTAGCCTGTATACAACAAAGAGTGCTTGATATGGATAAGAATATCAATAACATGATGCTCTCCACTCTGAACCAAGCATTATAAAATATAAATGACATTTGCAAGCCCCAAAAGTAGCCAGTTGACAATACCTTGCTTCTGGGACAAAATCCAGTCAAACGTCCTAGAAAGCGAACAAACACACCACTCTCAATTATGTTACAAATGTACCCCTGATTCAATAATAAAAACTTTCATCAGAAAAATGCAAGAATCATAAAAACTAGCACAAATAAAGAATTTTTTTCCTAAGTTCATGTTTCCCATTCATTTTTCGACGTGTCTGCCCTTATATAAAGACAACAGCGTTCCCTCCCACTATGTATTGGCCCCTCCTAGTATGCCTCTCACAGTTTAACCCAAGCTTACTTTAGTTTGGTTTTGGATACACATACTTTTTTGAGATAAACATAAGTCAGTGTAAGTGCATAAGTATGTGCATGTGTGGGCACAAGGGTGCTGGAATGAGCTAATGAAATTTATGAATTCTTCATTTCACTAGTAACCTCTGCTTGTTAACCTTAACGGAGAAAACGAAATATGCGTAGAGAAGAGCCAAAGAAATATAGAATAAAATTAAGGACTTTGACTTTCTAGTTTCTATCTTGTTAGACAAGGGAAAACTCTTAGAAAATAGAAAAGCTGCTAGATAATTCATCATTCCAGCTGCTGCATCACAGATTCACAGTAGATGTTTTGTCTGTGAAAGCATAAGAACATAAAAATAACCCACAAATAGGAAAGAAATTCTACAAAATGGGCAAGTGTGCTTACATGCACCACCGAATGGGGAGAAACATGACTAACATCCAGCGGAAGTTGCGCAGCTGTGCTGATGAGTGAGTATTTGGCAGAAAGTACCAAATTGCAACCTTCAATATCTACAACAATGTAAATGAAAATATTAATATATACACAAAGAATTTAATTTTTAAGAAATGTACGGAGCATTCTCCTAGCCACCCCTAAATTATAAGCCAAGAAGCATCCCCACTTTTTGTTTTATCTAGCTTGAGTATCTAGGGACATACATTTAGAGGGATGCTCACTGAAACAAGTACAGCACTCTTAAACTAGATTGACATAGAGTAGATGTACATATAAAATGGACCCCAAAATTTGAAAGTGCTGCTAAAAGAAGGATGCAAGATTACCGAGAACCAAAAGCTGGTCAAATTCAAATCCAGGCTTCAAGACAGACTTCATTAAACCGGCAAGACCTGTACGATCATGAAATTTGTGATGAAAAATAATAATTTGCAAGTGCAGAGTGATTTACATCCTGATACACTCTGGTGTGGCCAAGAGAAGTATCAGCAAACATGAAAAGAAAAAAACATGATGCCAATGGTGGTAACACCTTGGAAAGAAACAACAAAAACAACAAATCCAGTATAGTCCCAACTCTGCTGGGGTCTCAGGGGTAAAGAAGTAACCAGCCTTACAGAGAATGTTTCTGTCAGACCTGTGATGCATTGATGCATTTACTACCCAACATTTCATGTACAGTTTAAAGCAAGGGAAGTTTAATGTGCCATTTTTATCTAGTCCATTTTTACCCAAAACTGAAACATTTCAAGAATGACTCTTTTAGCTCCATTGGTGATGGATGCCATTGAAAAACAAACAATAAATAAAAAATTAGAATGAAAAGCTAGAGTATAAGGTGTACCACGATGATCAGATAAATGCTCAGGATGAATGGTTCCTTTCAAACCCATTTGAGCATTGTTGATGATTACCACAATAGCATCAGGCGTAACTAGTTCAACGGCTCCAGAAACAACACTTCCTAGTTTAACCATTTCATTCTCAGACAACCTGGAGAAGTGAAGACATTAAATAAACATGAAAGCAGATTAAAAGACTTCAAATGGTAAAACAATGAAAACCATAATCTATAATTTCTTTTCAATGGTTAAAACAAAAAAACGTAAATATAGGTACCGTTGGTTCAACTTATTTTTTCTGTTTATAACTTATTCTTATTAAAAAATAATGTTATTATTCTATCTATGACCAAATAATAATTACTATATGATTTAATCATGTTACATTATTAGAAGTTGCAAATAATTAAATAATAATTATTACTATTATAATATTATGTACAATTAAAAACTAATAATAATAATGTTACGTGTGGATAAATAATACTTTATTATTATTATTATTGTTGTTGTTGTTGTTGTAGTTATTTAAGTAACCATAATACTTTTTTGCCACTAAACTATCATCTTCTTTCGAAAAGTATGCAAAATTTTATATCTTTCAAAATGATTTTATTTTTAAAAAAGTATTGAAATAATAACTACGATTTGCATATATGAAAACTACAATATAAGTTCTACAAAACAAGTGGTGATATATCTATTTTATTCTATAAAATATTTAATGAAACTACACACGCAAACAAAAGTTATGTGAGGCCTGCAATAGTAAACATGGCGATATTTTAAGGGAAGAGGGAGTAATAATTTTAAGAATACGTACTACTCTCTCCGTATTATAAAAATTACTTATTTTATCTATTTTAAGTAACATAACATTTATATTTTCTACATCTTCAATATATTACTCAATTAATTTTTTGTTTCGTGAAAGGCATAAATCTAGAATAAAAGTTATTGGGTGTATTTTATATTGATAAATAAATTAATAATTATACATATGATCATCACAATGTTAAAAAATAATAAATTATTTTCATAGTTTTAACTTCATTTTGAATCAGATCAGATTAGATCCATTCAGATCAAATCAGATTCCATCAAAATATCAAATCAGATCCAATTAGATTAGACTCATTCAGATCAGACCAATCAGATCACTTTAGACTTTGGAAAAATCAAATCAGGCGGTGATCAGTCTAGACTTTGAAAAAATCAAATCACGCGAACGGAACGCAACCATAGTCGAGGCTGAAAAAACAAACGTAAGATGTGCATCGTTTTGATGTGACTAGAAGCCCCATAGTTCAAGAAACCCTAGAATATAAGGGTTAATATGACTTATGATTTATATACAGAAACAATAACATGTGAAAATACATCAGCAAAATATATGCAAACTTAGAAAACTCAAAACCTAAAAAAATTAGGGCATTAACTCTAGTCATTGGATGACATCAAGAGATTTTATATTGGTTCATGTAGCTGACATCTATGATTTGGGAATGCGGCTTTGTTGTTGTTCTTGTTGATATGTTGTTAGCTACTCAGAAGTCATAACCAGTTTGTATATGTTACTATATTATTTCAAGATAAACTAAACTCTCAAAAAGGTAGAGGAAATAATAGAGGGGGAAAGGTAAAATAACTTCCAAAGGAAACAAACCTCATTGGTGTAGTTGTAAAACTGAGGTTGATTCGTTTTGAAGAAGGGTTAGAACTGACAACTCGGCACTTAACAACTTGTTCAACATGATACATTGAGCTTATGTCACAGCCAGGATCTAATCCAAGTTCAAACCTGGAAAGATAAATGGATGAGAACTTAGTCACTAAACCAACTCCAAGATTCAGGTAGAAGCAGCAAAGGTAAACTGCTCCCATTATGGATAAGAATATATCTGGACACAAACAGTGTCCTGCTAAACTGCAACATTAAATCATTTAGTAATGATCAAGTGGTCAGTATAGTAATGCACTGTAAGGCCTAAACACTAAGGATTTCACCCTAAGGGGAGAAGAAGCAGGGCACTCCTTCAACTACTAAGAGTTGCAACTTTTGGCACAACATACTCATTGACTAGTTGTTGTGAGGACACAAACAAATAACTATAGTAAAATGTGAGCAACAAAAACGATTTACAGCATAATTGATCTAAAAACACTGAAGACTCAAAAACCACCCGCTTTCAAAAAGATGTAAGAAAAATAATAACTGCAAAAAATTAAAGTTGCTGCTTTTCAATGATAATTTGCAACATGAAAGCCAATAGCAAAAAATTAGTAACACGGGTTATATAAGTATATAATGTATGCCATGTGACTATTAATAGACTCAGAGCCTAGAATCAATGCAGGATACATGCCCTATGTAAGACTCAAAAACTTAACCTAACATGGTAATGGGAGTAATGTCGTGAGTTCATAACCCCTCCTGATCCCATGACGCAAACAGCCCACTGAAAATGAATTGAAGGGAATAATGATGACAGGGGCAGACCGTGGAGCAAAACCTTGCACTCCATTGTAGAACCGAACAAAGCAACCATGTTTTTCAATCTTTGTTATCCATCCATGTGTTATCAGTCCCTCAGTAGCATCAGAGAATGAGCTGAGAATTTTATGTTTAGATTTAACCTACGAAATTCAGAGAGACCGCACATATTATATTAAACCACACAACTTAAAATGATGTAGCAGAACATTATGAAAAGACATGATATATACGTATAGATCAAAACATTAAGACATAAGAAGTGTCATACAAGAGTTTTCTTGTGTGTAACTGTAATCCTCTTCGACTTGCAGCCAAGCACACGAAAGACTAATTCAGATCCCACCTGAAAAAAGATTTTAAGAAACACCAGTAAGACAAGAAGGGAAAAAGGGAACTGAAAAAAAAGACAATTTATTAACAATATAGATATTAATCACCTGGAACTTCTTCCTGGGTTTTACTATTTCAAATTCTGACATATGTCGTAGAGGGCATAGCGCTTTCACACCACTTGCAAATTGCACAATGGCGCCAAAACTGTCTACAGTTATAACTTTAGCTTTTACCACCATTCCAGGTTTGACATCAGAGTGAGTAAAAATTGATCCTTCGAATGCACTGGTCTGTAGTAATTCCGGGAACAGAAGAAGGGTGAGTATAATGCACAAAGAAGTCAGTGAGAGTATCCTCTAAGATTGTATCCAAATACCTCTTAGGTTATGAACAAATGTGCAAGCAAAGAAAATCTAAACTTGGTTTCAAATTACAGAATACATACTCCAAAATCCAATGTATACACACACAGACTAGTAAGATGATGATTTCGCAGTTTTGGTGAGAAAACATATACGTTGGGTAACAATACTAAGTGAATGTTGACCAATTCATAGAACAAAACGTGTATATCCAATTACAAAAAGAGATGTGCCCATTTGAAGTATCCCTGAAAAGCATCCTGCTCCATATGCCTCTAATTTTATAGGAATATTTATCAGCAACAAGGGAGAGGGAGAGGGAGAGGGAGAGAGCAACCTTCAAAGAACCAGTTGCAAGTCCTTCTAGATGCCTAAACCCAAGAACTCGGAGACGTACAGTTTTACCCTCCTTGAAAGTTTTCTCCAATTTCTTCACTTCCTTACCATCTACTTCAGACACCTGTAACCTCGGAAATGTAATCAAGTCATTAATTTAAAAGTAAAAATATGGACTTTGAATGCGACATCAGTGTAGATGATAAAGGAGGGGCTTACATAAACATATGCTGGAGTGGGGACAGGAGAAGAGGGAAGTTCCAAGAGAAGACCAAGTTTCTTGTCAATCCTGATCACCTTTGCTTGCTCAAAGATATCGCCAGTTTTAACCAGCTGCACAGCACACAAGGTAACCATAAAGACAGTGTAAGGGGTGATACCCACAGCCTATCATTTAATGTTTCATGCAACACGCAATCTGAGCTCAAGCAAACAAGCTGGTAAATTAGAGATTTAGATGGGTTACTTAGAATAAAAGTGGGAGATAAATCAGTAGACCAAAAAGAGGATATTGTTTTTGACAACCAAATTTAACCATGTCAATACTCACAACCTCCCACCCAACCACCCACTCCAAAACAATGACCAACTGCCAACTATGGTCTACGGCAAACAAATGACAAATGAACCCTTTTTACATTGTTTAAGATAGACTTACCGTAGGCGGGGCCTTTTTATTGACCAGGTGAGGGTTCAAGGACAAACCCACAGCTCGAGTCAATGGATCTATAAATAATATCCGTGCATTAACCTGCAACAAGCCATAATACAAGTCAAAATGAATGGCCAGAAGAATAATTTATATGACTCATGTGAGCACAAATTTAGCATGCAAATCAATAAACTATTTGGGTAATTGTCAGCCTTAGTGTGCAACTAGAGAGAAATTTGTTGGCCATGTCTAACAGGTACTATTCTTAAACTGTACTTTTATTGTCTTACTTGCATTTTGAATATCTCATCAGTGTGCTTGAAATAATGCTGCACCTTATTCACCGCCCCCACTTGGTGTAAACCCTAATTTCAGTTCTAACTTTTAAGTGAATAGAACACACCTACACCTCTTACACACAAACACACAAACTTATGAATATAATACATTTGTCTCTCTATTAAGTTCTCAATTCAACTTTACAATCTTTAAAGTTGTTTTTAGACCATTACTATTGATAACTATATGATTTTTATTGTACAAATATATTACGGAGTAAAACAAACTCTATCTATAAAAAATTTCAATAAATATGTTAAAACAAATTCTGTAAGTGCAATTTCATGTTACATTAAAATTAACTTTTGAATAGTTAACGATCAAAGTTAACAAACTTTAACTCCAAAAGTCACGTGGAACTAAATTGAGGACGGAGGGAGCACTGAAGTTATTGGTACCAGATCTCGATAAACAGAAAACAGAAATCTAGAACAAGAACTTATTGGAAATCCTTCTCCAATTAATTGAAAAACTTTGAATGCATAAAATACAGAGAAACTATCCCTATTTATAGATGAGTTAACCTTGTCCACCAAGTTAAATCATCAGCCTTGCTCTCCAAGCATAACATCTCCTACTCCTACAAGCTATGATAATCTCAAATCCATCTGAGATATATCTCCTAAAATTATGACTGACTCTACCCTAATTATTAACAAATAAAGACTTCAACATAATTACAAAATAAACCCCCTAACTATTACTGAATGTCAAGATTGGTCCAACAATCACCCTCCCAATCTTGACCTTGAGTCTTCTTTTACTTCTTTGAGTCCTTCGAGTCTTCAATCCTTTCTACCCCAAGAATCTTTCTCATTTCAGCAAACTTCAGCTTTGGCAGTGCTTTTGTAAGAATATCAGCCCGTTGTTGATCTCCGCTGATGTGCTCAACTTTAATCTGCTCCTTTTCAACACACTCTCGTATGTAATGATACCGCGTGTTGATATGCTTG